>VXBO01014694.1:128610-187201 GCA_013400135.1 Rhinoptilus africanus
ACTGAGGGAAAGACAGAAAAACTCCACAGTAACTTTGCAGGGTATGGAAGACGCACCACTCATTTGGCTACTTTGACTACATTTCTTGCACGTTGATCCGGAACGTAATAAAAGAAATTCTGTACTTATTTTAAGTAAAATCTCACACAAATATTTCCTGATGACAAGAGATAAGTAACCTAAGATGCTGTACAAATGATGTTCAAGTCCTGACAGGATAATATTATAAGCTGCAGCTACTAATTTATTATATTTAATAGAAGGTGCAATATTGCTCCTAAGGATTGAATAGCAATGGACACAGAGAAATCCACAAATATTCATGCAAAATGCCAACATTTTAAGTCTGTCACGTCAGGTGCCTGTTCCGTGATGAGCTACAATAGTACTGTTAATAGACATGCATACAGACTAAGCAGGCATCTTTTTCTATTAAAGTACATTTTGCTGTTAGCAAAGTCTTCTTCAGTTATTTCTGATCTCTCCTAACAATTCAGGTCAGAATGCAAAGGGCAGCAGTACACCACCTTAAAGCAAACATTAAGAGGATAGATGTGTCCTCCATGCGCCACATTCAAACCCTGAAGCGAGGAGCTTGTAGGTTACTTTTAATAAGGGATGAGAAATTTTATAGTAGCTTTGTGAAAGAAACTACATTCCCTCAGTCCTATTTCTCCAACAATTAGGAGGCAGAATCACGCAAGGTGGGCAACGACGAGGAAGGAGAGATGGGGGGAGGAGGCTGACGTGCCGTCCAGGGCCACATAGGACACATGCTCTGAACGGCCTCACTGAAGGGGTGTAACATAAAGCGTATTCCTGAGGCTCTACAGGATCAAGGTCTCACGGAAAGACACGCAAACCTGCTTGAAGTACTAGTCCTTTTTCTTTCCCCTGCTCACTCCTCCCGCTTTCTCCCTCCTTCACCGCATCTCCTCTTACTGAATGAAACCCAGGCACTTTCCTTCACCAAACTGCTCTTTGAATTCCTAATCTCTGCCTCAGCGCAATTTTTTAACAGCAAGTCAAAGCAGCACTGTGTAAATAACGGCACTGAGACAGCTCTGCCTGGAAACTGGAACGTTTTCCTTGCTCGCATCTTAAGCTTGAAAAGCTTATGTTCAATTCAATTAAGAAAATTTATGGGTAATTCCACAGTTTCTCCCCAAATCCTTATGTTCTCAGGCAGCCAACCCAGAAATGAACAAAACCTCCAACAACTAACTGCTTTCTGCTAGCACACGGGCAATTATGAGGAAAGCGTGTGTTTAATTGAGTTGGTCATAAATCCTGACACGGGAATGGACTGGAGGATGGAGAAAAGAAACAGCTATTTCCCTGCTGCCATTTCAGGTATAAGCACTTCTGCTTGACATTTCTTTATTGACTTCATAGAATACATAAACAACAAAACCGTCCCTCCATAATTTTATGGATATTAAGCCTCCACTTGAAGCCGTAGGAGAATAAACTTAAAGCTACAAAGGTGACAGACAAGCCAGATTTTCCGAATTCTGCTCCTATCTCTCAGGTCTGCATCGCGTCATGTCTGTTTTAAATATAAACAATTCTCAGACTTCACAACTAAATCCCACTCAGTGACTCTGCTTAGAGCAATCTCCAGGAGAGCTCATGTTCAGCAATAAATACAAGTTTTCCATGCCGCTTTTCCCTGGTGCCAGGTTAATACTTCAGTGAACCCATGAGAAGTACAACCCCGGTACATAAATGGTCATCCAGAGGACTGCGTTATCTTCGAAAGCAGCAAGATGCCTCTCCATCCCTTCCCGTCTTTCACTCAAAAGCAAGCCAGCCTCCCCGTGACCTTATGACAAGTGAGTGAGTTTCCCCTTCCGAAGCTGCTGCAAACGCTGGAGCTCCTCAGCTAACACCACAAATGGCTGGCGTGACACTTCCCAATAAACCTTCCGAAGCTCCACTCTAACGAACTTTCAGCTTCTAATTAACAAAAAAAGTCCAGACAGATAGCCAAAATTCAGGATTCTGAAATGAATCTCGTTTTCAAGGTTTGTGGGGATTATCCAGACACTGGCATTCCCCGTAATACGCATATGTTAAATCTAACTTATTGAAAGGCAGCCCGTCACTTTGACACCCGTAAGTAGTGTGGGAGGAAACCAGCGACACTTGCAGATTCTCCGCTACAAACATTTATTTATTCTTGTACAGATAGCAGTCCCTATTGCTATTTCCTTTTTTCCAGTTGCACCGCTCTGCTTTCCAAGCAAGTCATCTCTCTCTCTCTAATCAATCAGTGCTACACCCTGCCTTGCCAGGCACACCTGAAACTTGATTTGGGCAAACTCATCTACTGTTCCAACTACAGCACTACCTAAAACTAGTGGCCCCCTGACGTGAAGCAAACACCCAGAGCCTCGAGAAAGCCACTTGCCCCTTCGCTGCTCTCCCAGAGAGCTTGCTCCCTTTTGGAGATCCTTCCATATTTCAGTTTGGAGACTAGAGTCGAGCAAAGGGAGTTCCAGTTCAGCTGTTACTGGAATAAATCCCGCACAGAGGATTGACCAGGTGACGGGCTGCGCTGAAGGACTTCTCTAAGCCAGGCGGCCTCGCGAGCGGTAATTTAGTTGATCTGCCGATAACAAACACAGACCCAATTTTACGTTAATTGCTTTCATTTCTGACATAGCCTCTGTGGGTGTGTAAGGTCGTAGGGAGTCAGGCCTTGTTTCACCTGCATTTCTCCAAATCTTGCAAACTCAGAATCATTACCTTAACTGAAGTTGTGGTAAACTGAAAGGCTTTTAGAAACGTTTTCAGACTCCTGAATTTAAGACCGAGCCGTTCATCAAAAAATGAACGTAAGCACAAGGACGTCCGTGCGGTCATGCCATTTGAGATGATTCCTCTCTCCCTATCCGTGTGCCAACCCCTTGCCGAGAGCTCTGCGTTCCCCAGTTCGCGGCTGATAGCACCGTAAACACCTCTGGCAGTGGAAAGAATGTGGCCTTGACACAATCTGGGCAGCCACTGCAGACCCGGCAAGGGAAAGTAAAATAAATGTGGAAATCCTGGCCTCGTGCACTGGCGACTGAAACCCTTGCAAGGTCCCTTTCTATCGCCCCTGTGAAGCAGAGAGCACCATGGTTATTGAGTGTGCAAGGGTCCCACCGAGCCCGCACTGCCTCATCCTCACCCGAGGAGAGTTGCACAGTTTTATGACGCCACTACGAATCACAGCCAGAAACTCAGCCATAGGTATTCAATGCAGATGCTACATTCATATTTTTACAGACTATTAACGAACAAGCTGACTAAACCTTTTCACCAGACTAGAAGTGCAGAACTGTTAATATCCTGGGAAGAATAAAAATGACAAAGGCTCCAAATAAAATCCTTGTGTGCTAGGGTGAAGAACAGTAAGAAATTACCGGTTATTTGGTTACATTGCTGACATAATAGCCATGCAATGTTGCGGATCACCCAGGGAGTATGACCTTACCCTCTCCAAAAAGATGCCAAAGAGGACAAAACAAGTAATAGGTCCCAATCCAGCAAGTTTTTTAAAGCAGGTGTTTACTTCATTACGGAGTTAATTCGTAGTGGTATTAACAAATTTGGTTCTCACGCTAAGGTCCTTTGACACCTTTATAGCAGCCTTCAGAACCTAAGCATGGGTGTGTACAATTATCATTTTTTTTTTCAAGAAAACATACTTTTGACTGCCTACAGTGTACGGTCAATAAGGTGAGTAATTAAAACCTGGCTTCAGCCACATTTTCACTATCGCCACAGCGAGCGAGAAAGGATTTCAAGGTTAACGGGAAACGACCAAGAAGCCATGGGCAGACTTCAAACTATAGCTGTGATTACAGTCAAATATCTTACCAAATCAGGGCTCCCGGCAAGTAAGAGCTCTGTCAGCACATCCAAGGTAAGAAACACCATGAACTTACAGCTGAGCTTTGCCATTACCGCTTTAACTTACCAATTTTATCAAGACAAATTTATTTCTGACAAAGGGTAGCTAATTCGTATTTGTGAACTTTTTGCTAACCCCCGCATTCTCTGCTGTGCTAGCCAATCTGGCACACTCATCATTGTGAAAGAAAGGGGCAAAAACTTACCGCTGTGTTGAAGTCTTTAGCATGGAGCAACGTGACAAATTTTACCAACACTTATTAAAAATTAAAAAAAAAAAAAAAGAAAGGGGCAAACCGTAAATAAAATAAAGCACTGGCGAAGCCTGGAATGCAACGAATACATCTGCACTTACAGCAATGGCCAACCCATAGTGCTTTATCATAGAAAAGTAGCTTGAAATAACTTTTCAGTGTATTTGATATATGATATTGCTTTTTTAAAACCAAGACTAGAGCAAGTTTGGGGACTTCAAAGAGAAGCTGTTTCCGGTGGGAGGTTTATTTTGTTACGAGCTTGACATACTGTAGCCCTGACACTGAGCAGAGCTGCAATGTCAGGGTTCGGAAAGTTCACCCACACTCCAACGACAGGAGATCACATGAGCCTGACTGCAAAAAAATGTCACGGGTGGGGGGGTTCTTCCAAAGTTTAATTTCCCAAGCAGTTTATCTTGCACAGATTTCACCCCCCCCCATGCTCAAATCTCAACACAGAATGAGGGCTGAAGCGAATGTTTGAATTTCTTTCTGTCTGGTGTATAATAAATCTAACTCATGTAAGGCAGTTTTGGCGCTATGCTACGTATTTGCACATTTCTGTTGGCTTAAGTCACACTTTCTGTTAGGAAAGCTGTTCAGAAAAGGTTTACTTCCTCCACTCTTATAAATTGTTGGCATAAACAACCATTCAAAAATTTAACCTCAGTTATTTGGCATTCTAATGATTTACACTGAAGCCCACAAACTTGAGTTTCTTGTTAAAATCAGTGTGTGAGTGTAAGCGTATTAACCTTCAAAATATTTAAATTCACGTTAAGAGAATAAGAAGGGGATGGAAGACATCTGACAGCTCCGCTGCTGTCTCACTAGAGAGTAGCATGGGATAGCCCACACAGATGAATCTTGAACAGGCAGGAAGATGAGAAGGGGAGATATTTTATTTTTCCTCTTCCATTTCTATCCAGGCTTCTCTGTGAAACAGCGTTCCTGCCTCAGCACTACCTCCTTCTTGGTCTTGGGGGTTGGGGTGGGAGGAAGCTCCACAAATAGCATTAACATTTTAAAAACCAAGCTACACAGTAACTTCAAAGACGGGAGCAGTCAGATGGGGCAAAGGATTCGATATGAAACACCGGAGTCCGTCGACAGTGGCACAGATTGACCTGAGTCATGCCTGTTGGGTGCCACAGTATCTCCCGTCTGAGAATGAGGAGATGAATAAAACATGCATTCAGTCACTGACTCATACGCATGCGAGCGCACAAACTCTTTGGCAGGTCTCCCCCTCTGAAATAATGCCGAAAAAAAATCATCCAAACAAACAACGTAAGGAAAACTATTCTGTCCTTTGCAAATTCCGTTACGGTAAAGAAGATTTATATACAAGAAAAATATTTGTGTGTGCGTGTGGAACTGAGCTTTTTGAGAAAAATACGGAAGCACTAAGTCTTTTGTGTCTTCATTTACCTAAAACTTGATCAGCACATCGACATGCAAAACACAGACACTTTCCAAAAGGGGTTACAACACATCTACCACGGGAAAAGGAGCACTGCCAAAACGACATCATACCATTCCTAGTTTGCTACAAACTTCATAACTCTGGTCAGTGGAGAGGGCCTTAAATGATTTTCCTAACATCTTCGCTACATCATCTGAAGCTGGTAAATCGAAGGCAGCTTGGTTTCTGCTCCCACAGCTTCATCGGCGATGGACACTCTGCGGCCGCCTATGGAGGCGGGATTAAATCTGGTTCACTTGTTCAGAGGACTTTTCTGTCTCCACGCAAGGGAAAGCAGAAGGAGAAAGCAGGCCAGTTGGGTCAGCAGGGCTTTTCAAGGACATGAGCCGCACAATTATCCAGGGCGGAAGAAAAGCAATCCGTCCAGTGAAGTTTTCTGTACAGGGTGTTTAGAGACGTGGAGTTTCCACATCGTACGGTACTGAACTATTCGGCTACGGTGCAAAGTACAGTGCAAACCTTTGATCTCAAGCGAGAGGGAAAGCGTTTGTGTCAATCGGCACGAGGATGCTGGAGGCGCTGGGGCAGGTTTACTCTCCTGAGCGGACTTGTCGCTGCCTCCCTTCGTCTCCCTGCTCCCCCGGCTGCTCGGGGCCTCACACAAGCGCTTTGTTCTTGATGTGGCACAACAGAAACAGCCTCCTCTCTCTGTAACTTGAGGCCTCTGCACTTACCCTGCCAAACTCTGCTGCTTTTTTTTTTTTTTTTTGTTTTTTGCTGTGTTGGGGCGGGGGGTGTGTGTTTGTTTTTGAGATGAAATTGGCTCTGTCTTCCCCGAACTATATCCAGGGCACCTGGCGCCTCCCTCACATGAAAATAGCTGAACTTTAGTAATAGTTTTCCAACTGTCTCAGAGAATAGGGGAAAAAAAAACCCACAAACAAAACACAAAAGGCAAGTAAATAGTTGGGCAATTACAGATAGTCAAGGCCACTGGCACTTGCCACAAAGCACGGATGCTGAGTGGTTTGAGTGCAGTGCTTACAGAGTGATGTAGCACGGTACAGGGATACCAAAGCTAGCCAGGAAAGGTCTCTCGGGTACCAGAAGCAGACAAGCCAGGTGAGCTGAGAAACAGGATAGTGTTATTGAGGATATCCGCCTGCTTCAGTATAGGATGAACTGTTCCCAATACCAACGCTATCTTGCCTGTATCTACACATCAGCGCACTGCCAAAATCAACAGTCTTCCCCAAACAGGTTGACTTTGATAAGTCAGGAAAGAAACAAAGATGCCACAATATAAGAAGCCTTTAATTTTACAATTACTAGTGTGCCAGCTCAATTCAAAGGCATTTGTTTCGCATCTTCTCCCCTATATTCTTTAGTTATACTCACCATGAAATTTTACACTGTTTGGAAGCCTTAAAAAAAAAAAAATCGCACCAAAATCCCACAAACCCACACCCAAACCTCAAGCAGTGACTAGGCACGGTCACTTGTAGGTAGGCTACGAAAATCAGAGGTGGGAGAGATCAAAATAGAGGCAGAAGAACAGGCTCTTCTCTACTGCATCTTCCTATGCAGGAAACCTTTCCAGCACCCTCTGCCAACTCCCCCCAAAACCAACACACGCCACGATGGCAGCGGATGTCTAAGCATTCAGAACCTTTGTCAGATCACAAACTCTCTTCAAAAACAGTTTAAAAATATTTCGCTCCAATTTCTAATAAAATAATTTATATATGAAGACCTATAACTAAATCCAATTCCGGGCTGCATTTAAGCAGCACAAAAGATGGCATCTGTTCTGAAATCTGTTTTTGCCTCTTTGCTGTGGTCACACGCCTTTTTTTTTTCTTTTTAATGTTAACGTAATTGTATTAATTTTATCAAAAAAACAGACAGGGGGAAGGTGATCTAATTTCAGTGGGAATGTCAAAGGAAATTTGCATCTGCTGTGGCAGCTACTAATGATGTGTCTCTACCAAAGAACAGAAATGTATTCTTGCGTTTGTCCTCCTGCTGGGAAGTGCAAAACTTCTTCCAAAAGGCCTACGATCCTGTTCTTTAATTTGTGTATTTTACATGAACGCTACTAAGTATATTATTCATTTTTGCACTCAATCAGGGAAGTAATCAGGAGAATAATTACAGATATATGCTAATCCACATTTAATGAGCACTCGTGGAAGTGCTGTATGCTCCTACGTATGCCAACAAACTCCAACACACAGCAACCAAAAAAATTAACCAAAGAGGTTAAGAAATGCTCTAGTCTCAACAAAATATTCTTTTCCGGAAACATCATCAGTTATTTATAACAGTCTAATAGATACAAAATGTCTGGCATATCACCGTCTCTTTTTATACATTGGCAGTGTTTTACACGAAAAAAGATAATAATATGGTACTCCTCTTCCCGTCCATCCCTCAGAAGCCTTCTCCTGACACAGCTGAAACCTCTTGGCCACTGTTAACCAAGCCTGACAGCAAAATAAAAGCCAAACGTTTTTCAATTCTGGAAAGACTCCTTTACATGACCTTCAGTTTTGATGAGAGGTAGTGCTTGGTGTGACATCCAAAGTGAAGAGAGAAAGGCTTCAACACGAGAGTCCCCAGCAGAAGAAGGATATGAACCTATTGGAANGGTCAGCAGTTACCTGTCCTGGCCAGCCAGTCCCCACCCTCTGTTGTCCAGCTAATTCCGAGTGGATTTACAGCAGTGATAGGGATTAGGGAGTTGGGGTGTATATAGGATGCGAAACCAAAATTACTCCCTAATTAGGTTTAATTAGATTTTCTGCCTGTAGAGCAACCCATTTATGTTAAGATGTAATTGCAAGCGATCTAAACCTAAACGATTACATTTACACTAGAAGTGTTGCTTAACCGCTCTCCTTCATCGGTACTCACTCCATGCTCCAAGAGGAAACAGCTGTTCTTTCCTAGGATTAGTACTTTCTGCCTTGCCTTCTAAAAGGTAATAAAATGATTGAATCAACAGAAAATGAACCACTTAAAAAATTTACAAACCTCATTACTCCTCAAACTAAGAAAGGAGTCATGCGACTAGCTATAAAGCCAGAAGACCTGGAGCTGCAGACCTATCCGCGCTTCTCCACAGGACCGATTATCAGGGAGGAAACAACAAAGAAGAATTTGTTTTAACATCATGCAGCGCAGACATGTTTCATGGTCAGGAAGTAATTTCCAGAGCTGAAAATACAGGCTCTGCACAGATGCTGCTTCTGCTTTCTCCATGGCCAGCCCTGGAACCAACCAACCGAGCACAACACTCACCAAAGCTGTAATTGATTCTCCAGAGCAGATTTGTGTGATACATCAGATCCAAATAATAAACAACGGAAATAAGATTTTTATAAGAAAGACATGACGCATTTCCTCACGTTTTAAAATATTTTTACGTTATGTAAGATGGCTTTTTCAATGCAGCGTGCACCCACAATCCCTCCCACATGCCTACACACACAATTTATCCATACACCGATGGAAAATATATTATTTAAAATTTTTTCACAAAAAGCGCAAATCTGAAGAAACTCCAGCTTAACAGCAGAGCAGAAAAAAAGCTGCACCGGACTGCTAGATTCCTCCCTCAATGTCTGACAACCCACGCATCTGAGAAAGGGATGGGATCTAACACCTTTTCTTAGATACATAAAGTATATGTTATGGGCTGTTAGGATACGAGGTCATCTGACGTCACAAGCATAAAGTGCTGTCACTCGCTTGCTGAGCCTCTGCGAGAAATGCCTTGGAGGACGTCTGACATCACCAGCTCTGACATCATCCGGAGAACTTGCACGTCTGACATCACCAGCTCCCAAATCACCACGCACAGTTTGGTGGGAAACACTTCCTAAGGCAGGTTCCCACCTTGTTTGGGGTTACGGGGCACTGCAGTTGTATCACTGCAGGCACGATTTGTGCCATTCAGCGGCTGAGAATTGAAAGGGCCCAATTTCTCAGTCACCGGCTTTCCCTTTATACACTAACAGAGAAAACAACGTACATCCTAGCAAAGCAACAGGGTACGTTCCTGATTACAAGACTGACACCAAAGTCGTAATAAGAAAATTAAACGAATTAATGCAATTCTTGATTGCATTTAAGCAGTAGATTCCTCTTTAACTGCTCCAATACGTCAGGTAATTTAAGGGACAGACAGTTTACTCCATCTCTACAGCTATTTGCCCTGGAGAATACTTCTGCTTTTCTGTCCCTTTGTGCAAGATGGAATGGTCCTCCTGCCTTTTTCCTCAACTATTCTTTTTTCATATAACTAAATGAAATACAAGTCTGGGGGGAAAAGGGCCATGAAAACTGAGTTCTTGCTCTCTAGGACTGGAATTCTTCCTGCTCCATTTTTCTCTGGAATCAAATTACAAAACGTGAACATGGCAAGCACAATGCTACTTTCTTTTGCAGTTTTGCCAACTTTATATCCCTTCTCTATATGCTAATCATCATACACATATATCCGTCTATCTACTTATCTCATAATTTAAGAGTTCTTGTTCTTAAAATGTCCAAGAATGTTATCACTGTTCACCATTCACACCTTACACAAATTATTCACTAAACGCATTTTGCTCAACCTCTGCTTTGCTCATCATACAGAGCACATGTGGCAAGGTAACCTGCCAGCCTGGACCACACATTTCTGTTCTTAGTTCCTAAATAACTCCACCTGTAGGCAGCTGACTGACACCCACGTCTATCACGACAGTCCTCCAGACAGCAGAGACAGACTCAGCGTGAGTCCCCTCATCCTCTTCCCCACTGCCGTCACACACATGGGTTTTTTCGCAGTTGCCGTGCTTCTGTCACCTAGATCAGAAATCGTTAGTCTGGATGCTGCTGCTGAGGAAATCGGTGACAAAAAATCTCAAGGCATCACCTATAAGGATGTGTCAGCGTGGGCTGCAGAGAGATCATTTTTTGAGTTTCTCAAAGGCTGGGTCAGTCTTAAGAAAGATCACAATTTTCCTATCGGTGACACCTTACAAGAAGTACAGTCAGCAAATGACACGTGATGAGGACAGTTTGAAGACACTTCCCATACAACAGAGAACTGGGACATCATAACAAAAAAAAATGGATGAGGGGTGGAGTGACAGAAATGGAAAAAATTCCGGAGTAGGGCAGTGATCATCCCCCTGTACTGGGCACTGGTGAGGCCCCCCCTCGAGTGCTGCCTTCAGTTTTGGGCCCCTCACTCCAAGAAGGACATTGAGGTGCTGGAGCATGTCCAGAGGAGGGCTACGGAGCTGGTGAGGGGTCTGGANTAGATGTGGGACTGAGGGACAGGGTTTAGAAGGGGTTTTTGTCAGGGCAGGTTAATGGTTGGACTTGATGATCTTAAAGGTCCCTTCCAACCTTGCTGATTCTATGATTCTAAAATTCAGTAATGCCACTAAAGGCTATCTATAGTACTGGAGACTAGCAATAAGAGCTTTCAATCAGCCCAAAATAAAATATTCTTCATTTTAGATGGTCAAGATCACGTTCACTATTCAAGAACAAACACAAGTCATTGATGCAATGCAGTCACAAGAAAACATAATACTTCGACAAAGCAGGAAAAGCCTTTTCACTAGGCAGAGGGAGGTTTTATACCATTGAACACGGCGCAGATTAGACTTCTCTTGGAATCCCACATGGAGGAAAATCATTACGCTCTGAAGTTAAACTAAATGGCTTGTGCTTTACAAGAAGATTAAAAAACAAATTTATACCTGATCTAGGTTCTTTCCTTTAATCAGATACCTCAGTGGACTCTAATTTGTATGTAATTTGTGAAGAAAGTTGAATTCTACTGAAGTGCAACAAATGCAGAAAAGAGCCTTTAGGATAGGACAAGAGGAACCAGCCTCAGGTTGGGCCAGGGGAGGTTTAGATTGGATATTAGGAAAAATTTCTTCATCAAAAAGGCCCAGCAAGCATTGGAACAGGCTGCCCAGGGAAGTGGTTGGGTCACCATCCCTGGAGGTATTTAAAAGATGTGTAGATGTGGCCCTTAGGGACATGGTTTAGTGGTGGACTTGGCAGAGTTAGGTTTATGGTTGGACTCAATGATCTTAAAGGCCTTTTCCAACCTAAATGATTCTAAGAATCTATGGAGGAAAAAAGTAATGTATGGGCAGACTAGAAAAAGCAAACCCTATCTAATGTCGGAGACTGATGGCTGTCAGGGGATGTGATTGTTTTTTAAAATACTTTAGAGAGGGGGCTGGTTTATGCTACAGAGCAATGTTGGGCTGTAACAAATGGGATGGACATAAATGTAGGTAGGAAATTCATAAAATCATAGAATGCTTTGGGTTGGAAGGAACCTTAAAGATCATCTGGTTCCAACACCCCTGCCATGGGCAGGGACACCTCCCACTAGACCAGGTCGGTCAAAGCCCCATCCAGCCTGGCCTTGAACCCCTCCAGGGATGGGGCAGCCACAGCTTCTCTGGGCAACCTGTTCCACTACCTCACCACTCTCACAGGAAAGAATTTCTTCCTGATATCTTATCTAAATCTCCCTTCTTTCAGTTTAAAACCGTTACCCCTCATCCTATCATTACGGTCCCCAATAAAGAGTCCCTCCCCATCTTTCCTGTAGGCCTCCTTTAGGTGCTGGAAGGCTGCTGTAAGGTCTCCGCGGGGTCTTCTCTTCTCCAGGCTGAACCTGTCTCATAGCCCGCCTTCATGATCTGAGGTGCTCCAGCCCTCTCATCATTTCTATGGCCTTCCTCTGGACTCACTCCAACAGTGTTTATTTGATTAAAAGACTGTTCTTTACTACTAGAGAAAAATTTGGGGAGGGAAAAAAAAGTGAAGTAGGAGTAAGACAGAGCTTGGATTAGGTTTATGAAAGGATTGCATTGTGGTCTCTTGCTAGCAGGAGGCAGCACTGGAAGAATTGTTTTTGCTCATTAACTTAAACGCAAATATTGCTAATTCCCTCCCACTTCTTTCTTCTAGAGTACATCAAACATCAAGCACGGAAAAAACCTTGTCTCTTACAGCAGGAAAGCTAGCACAGGTGAAGACCTGCAGGAGGTTTGCATGTGGCCTCAAAACTTCAACCACAGAACCAAGAAGTGGACCATGGGAGGCAAATGCTGACATCAAGTTCTCACTACATATTCATCCACCTTAAATAACTGACAAGTCTTCGTACAATTTCTGAGCCCAGAAGGCAAATCTGCACGCAGCAATAGCAGCTGAGGAGAGGAATTCACTTACAAAGAACAGGGCAGTTTTCTGCCAACTTTCATTTTGAAAACTGAGTCTGCAGCAAGTGCTCTGGCCTTCTGGCAGCAGCAGGAACCCACGAACTGGGCCACTATTCCCCCCAGTAACCTTCCTACCACCCCAGCACGCTCAGTGCACAAAATAAATCTGCTACATTGGTACCAACCATATTCTAGATCCTGGCAGAAAGTAGAAGGCAGTGAGTCATTTTTTATGCAAAAACCTTGCTTGATGTTAATATAATATCCTCACACAGACATAACGGATTAAGGCATCACCTGGATGGCAATTCTCCCTGAGCAATATTTCCGGCTGTCAGGAATTTAGAAATCAGGTTACACCCCGCTAAGGCATCCAGAGCACATTATACACAGGGCAGCCTATTCTATTCCCCTCGACCCAGTGGCAATCCTACCACAGATTTCCACATTTTTGCCACCTACTCCTGCGTCTAACTGCACCCCCCCAGTACTTTTAAGTTGTTCATCCTCATTAATGAATCATGATAGAATAAAACAAAATAAAATAAAATAAAATAAAACAAAATGTCATTGATTAGTGACTTTTTAACAGAAAGAAGGTGAAAAAAGTAAGACAAATTCCATGAAATAGACAAAGAATGTACTTTCATAAACTGAAATAGCAATGCCAAATTCACTTTGTTCTCTGGGTGGCAAGCCAAAAAACTGCAGAAAACAGTAAAAACATGGTCACATCATCTGTTATGATGCTTCTGTGAAAGTACTGGTGCAGAGATGGGCATTTTCTGTCACCTGAATCAGAAACAAATAAAAATTAAGTTATGGTTCTAAGAGAGCCAGTTTTTGGTCTGTAAGTTATCAGTATGCTCATGTAAGGTAACAGGTGGTGTAGTGTAACAACGGCCATAGGATTTGGCTTATAAAACGTAATAGCAACAAAAATGAAAAAAAAATTCTAAATAAAAAAGAACGAACACTAAAGATCAGCAGAAACAAAATGAAGTTATAAAGAAGTTCAAGAGAGTCATCTTTTGTTTTCCTGGCTTAGAGAGAGTCACCAGGTTACGTGGCAGAGTGAAAGATTTTTTAGATACAGGATAAAAAATGAAAGGTATAGATAGGCTCTGATGAGAGCAGATCAAATTGTTAGGCGTAGTAACAGCCTACACAGAGCCAAAGATGATACAAAGGAGGCCTGAGAGGAATCTAGAAATGAATTAGGAGGAAGCGTGGGTCTGTGGTCTCTATACTAGGGCTCTGATGAGTAAAAAAAAGTAAAGAGGCTGTCAAACTTTTCTGAAGGAAAAACAAAAAAGGATACACGTCCTGTTACAATAAATTAGGCATATAAAAGAATATCATCAAACAAGGAGGTGCAGAAAAGTTAGGAAGTACTGACATGCACTCTGGTCAGCTGAAAACGGCTGTCTGAGACACCAGTAGTGCACAGCAACTTTCACAAAGGACTGGACAGGCATTAGAGTTGAATGGGAGAAATAGTCAGGCTGGGGTCCCCGAAGAAATAGCTGGAAAAATAACAATCATGTATTACCGAGCTAAAAAAATTGCACTTAAAAAAGCCCCAGGATCAATATGCATAAAAGATTTTACGGTAGTGTGAGAAACTTGCAGACAAGAGTAAATTAAATTCCAGTTTCACGGTAACGGCCAAAAAGGTCCTTGATGTTGTCAGTGTTACACCAACATGGTGGGGGATATGAGAGGGAAAGGTTCTAACTAATTAGCTTCATACTGGGACAGGTGATCAGGCAAGTGAGAGGAAAACAGAAGAGTACGCCAAATGAGATCAAGTGTCATAACGGTAAGAACCACATCAGTTAAAATAGTACTTCTTCATAATCTCCCTAGCAAAGGCAACTGAGCTAAAGAAACACCAATTTCTAATTAAAAAGAATTAGGAGGTGCACTTCCAAATACCACGAGAAGAAAAGTCCGACCCAGAAATCGTGCTGCACCTTTATGCGATTGCCACCTCAACTGGTTCCCTCTACAACACACGAAAGAGATGTTGACAAAGGAAGGTTCATCTATCCTTCTACGAGGACTCCAAAAAGCCTCGCCTTAAGAAATGAACAGAGTGCAGGTTACACATCTATTACACAATAAACGCCTCCCAAGCATCGAAAGACTGAGGTAGAGTTTTCAGTGAAAGACAGCTGACCATTAGAAACCAGACTGGGATGACCAGATCATTTCTCTCAAGTCAGCTGTTGCGAACATCGTCTTGAAATTTAAGTAGAGCACTTCCCTTTGGCAACAACAGAACTATGTGTGTGTGCCACATGAAAATATCTTGGATTTGTTTCTTTCTGCTCCCATGGTGAGGGCTTGCTAAAAATTCCTGGACTTCAGAACTCCAGCAGTAATTCCAAAACAAAATGTTGGAAGTACATTTTTTTTAAATGCCTGCAGCAACAAAAATAGCACATCCCTAGGACCTCGAGCATCTCAGGAATCCACCGCCCAGTTGCATAACTTTTCCAGTTTCTTCTTCCCAACTCTAAGACTTAGTGTCGAGGGGGTGGAGAAGGAGCATCACAGCCTCGAAAGAAAGGTGCTGTCTATGCTGTCCCAAAGGCAATAGGACACCCCATGTCAAGAGATTGTGAGATTTACTCCAAAACATGTGTCTGTTACAGGACAAGACAGTGCACCTTACTCATTCACACCCCTCTTAAGGCCCTTCCGTTTCAGTTTCTACTTTTCATCCTCTTCCATGCTCTACCTTGCTCTTCAGTAAAAAACATACACTGCCCGGCATGCTGTTTCCTGCTATAGCCTAAGCATGCCGAGGGTTTCACGGATTAATGGAATTTCAGAGTTGGAAGGGACCTCTGGAGATCATCTAGTCCAACTCCCCTGCTAAAGCAGGATTTCCTAGAGCACATTACTCAGGACTGCATCCAGAAAGTCTCCAGAGAAGGGGACTCCACACCCTCCCTGGGCAGCCTGTCCCAGTGCTCTGTCACCCTCACTGTAAAGAAGGTTTTGTTGATATTTGATTATCAAAACTGAGATGCTGATGTACCACGGTCCATCTGCACTGTGTCCTTTTACAAAGGAGAGACTGTGTCTTGTATTGCTCCTCACACAACATCAAGTTGTACCCACCATCGATGCTAAAATTACTAATAGCTCAAAAAAACCCCCAATCAACCTAGTGTCTCTTTGTAAGACAAGATGTGGCAGCTACACACAGGAATACTTCTCAAAAACTCCTATCTGCGCAGAAAGGAGACAAAATCTACAATGTGATCTCATCCAGGGGCTGTTTCTGTGATGAGAATGCAACCACATCAAAATCCCAGCAACAACTGCCATTCGGAGATAGCACCGTCTGAAAGGCAACGTTGATCCTTTAAGATCCTTATCATGGACTTCAGCTATTCATCATTTTTGCTTCCCACAGAGTTGTAAGGAATAGAAAGTACTACTGGAGCTTCTCTTGTCAGCTACCCTCCCTTCCTTTTCTGCATCTTAATGAAGAACTTAATATAAAATACTTATTCACAGATTGTTCATTCAGCTCCAACTGTTAGTTTAAAAGAAGCAAGCACATAAGACCCTCCAGGAGTCCTAAAACACAACCTCTATATGCAGAGAGTTATTATTTTTAGACACCTATAAAAACTGGTCCGTGACAACGTTACATACAAAAAGCTTAGTGCCATTCCACGTTTCTGTTATATCCGTCACCTGGATGTGAAAACTGAAAATGCCGCGTATGCGTGGGGTTTACTCCAAAGCTGAGGGCACGTATGTGAGAACAGCATACGAACTTCCAAAACCGTACATTACAGAAAATTTCAAATTATTTGTCTGTCAGATACCAGAAGAATAACAGACAGCACTAAAAAGTGACATTTTCCCATTTTCAGAGGTAATTTTTAGAGAAGTGAGGTCTTGTGCTTCAGAAACATAGTTACTAGAAACAGAAAGAAATGCTATCTGGGTTTCTACCAAAATACTATCCATGTAGTCTGAAAAGGGATTATATGTTCTATATCACTACCTTGGTAGATGGTTTTTAATAAAGCTCCGCCTCTGTTTGGAAAGATTTTTTTCTGGCTCCCCTTTCTCCATCTACGGCGCTTTTTTCCCTCCTCTCGGTTTTTGTGTGTGCGCAGTGGGAGGCGTAGGGAAAACAAAAAGGCAAATATCTTCTCCTGCCATGTGTCTTCTAGCTACTGGATGGGGCTGAGACGTAGAGAGGACGAGTCTTTACTACTCTACAAGCTCACCTTCTGCTTCCACACCTCAACAAGCAGGACGGGATCACTGACACCGTATCCCTCACCCAACCTGTGATCTGCAAAGAATTAGTAGAAAAAGACCCCATTCACCTTCTCTCTGGACTTTTTCCATCCCTTTTACCGGCATCATCCAGAAATGGGAAGGACAGCAGTTAAGGCACTATGATCTGCACGTGGCACAGAGTGGTACGCTGTGGCACCACGCTCTCAGCAGGACCCTCTTGGCAATAGTATTAGTAGAGACAAGTATCTGGTAGCACTGATGCACCTCATCACGGCTTTGAGCTGCTAAATTTAGTGAGAAAAAAACTTCCCGGAGTTTAGGGGAAACAAAAGTGCCCCATGGAAGCCTATCATTCACAATGACACGGGACACAGAACCACAGAAGGGCTGAGGGCAGGAAGGGACCTCTGGAGATGGTCCAGTCCAACTCCACTGATCAAAGCCCTCTCAGCTAAAGCAGGTTGCTCAGGACTGTATCCAGTTGGGTTTTGAGTATCTCTGAGGATGAAGGATCTACAACCCCGCTGGGTAACCTGTTCCACTGCTCGGTCACCCTCACACTAAACAAGTTCTTTCCTATTTTTAAATGGGAATTCCTGTATTTCAGTTTGTACCCGTTGCCTCTTGTCCAGTCGCTGGGCACCACTGAAGAGTTTCAATCCATCTCCTTTACTCCATCCCATCAGGTATTTGTACACACTGATAAGATCCCCCTGAGCCTTCTCTTCTCCAAGCTGAACAGTCCCAGATCTCTCAGTCTCTCCAGTCCCTTAATCACCTTTGGGGTCCTTTGTTGGACACACGCCATTATTTCCGTGTCTCTGTTGTACCGGGAAGCACAGACCCGTACCCAGCACTCCAGATGTGTCTCACCAGCGCTGAGCTGAGGAGAAGGATCCCCTCCCTCAACCTGTCAGCAATACTCTGCCTAATGCGGTCCAGGATGCTGTCGGCTTTCTCTGCTGTAAGGACACATTGCTGGGTCATGTTCAACCTGGTGTCCACTGGGACCCCTCAAGGTCCTTCTCTGCCAAGGCGCCCCCCCAGCCACTCAGTCCCCAGTCTGTACCGGTACGTGCAGTTATTTCTCCCCCGGTGTGGGAGGACTTTTTATTTCCCCTCTGCTGAACTTTGTAAGACTCCTCTTGGCCCATTTCTCCAGCCTGCTGAGGTGCCTCTGAATGGCAGCACAACCATCTGGTGTAGCAGCAACTCCTCACAGCACTGTATCATCTGCAAATTTGCTGAGGGTGCAATGTGTCCATCATCCTGGTCATTAATGAAGATAGCTTTTTCATGCTAATTTTTTTCTTTTTTTTAACTTTTTTGCAGTTTGATAACTGATGCCTCTACCTTTCCTCTAGGGGCTTGTCTATTCACTGTAAAGAGTAGCTTTTTTAGGCCTGCATAAAGCCCAATAACTCAAAAATTATGAACTCTAGGTTCAGGTCTGAAAATCTCCAGACTTCCTTTATGGACTGCAAGAATTCATACTGCTCTTGTAACACTCACGGTTATTCAGGAATTGAAAATTGAGCAATGTAGACCCATTACACAATGAACCTTTGATCTGTAAAATCCAACCCAACATGAAATTTTCTTTTTTATGACTTGACTTTAAGATTTACTCCAGCTCTGGCTTAGTCAAAAATCCCAGGAGGCTGCTCCAATAATTCATTTTGAAATTTTGAACACTGGTCCATCAGACACAGAACAAAATTACGGCTCACTACTAAAGTCAAGCAGAAAAAGAACATCTGCTGTTGAGAACAGAGCTGATCAGCTGTGAGCTTTTCCACTGGGAAACTCATAAAATGAGCTACTAGAGAGTTCAGCATGTGTTCTTATAAGGAAGAAACAATAGGAAATACTTTCACTTATTTATTCTTTAAATATATCCCAGAGAGCAGCAATTATAGCATACGTGTCTTCCTCAGTATGGACACAAAGTAGAAGGGGGGTGGGGGGCGGGATTAAAACAGTATTAATAAAAATTATTCTAAACCAAGGTTTCCATTACAGAGAGAAATCAGTCAGTTCATTTTGTCATCATTACTGAAGACATCTTTTGACACTAACAGCAATGTGGAAACTCTATAAGGAAGGTTAGACGAGCCTACATCTTCTAGCAATGCTACTATTAACATACGAGTGGAAGCATCCTGTCGGAAGACTAGGCATAATCAAAATTAAGTGCATTAATCGTGTTCATTCCGTAATTGGAATTGCTCTGAAAACAGAAAGCCAAAAATTTACAATGATTGTGTTCAACAATTTGCTTGGGAGGCAACAAATACCTGAAACACACATGCAGAATAAGTGAAATTTAAGATGTTATTGGAAATGAAAAGAAAAGCTTGTGGCACAAGTCTCAACTTCTAATAGTTGCAAGGAGCCGCTGTGATTTAGTCTTTTATCATCACAAAAGCCACAGTGCTACATAATTTTAATGTGGTAGTTGTTTTCATTACAAGGAGGCTAGATGTATCGCCCATTATTACGTTGGCCATCACTTCCCTCTTCTCAGTTGTTTATACTTTTGCAAAACATTTGCACTGACATTTCCCCTTGCAACTGTCAGCCTATATTTGGAAAATTTTATCCAGTGTAGCCATTTCCAGAAAACTAAGGGACACTGTTTTACTCATCATTAATTACTAACCTCTTTGAGGTGCCCCACTCTGGACTCAGAACCTTCTGTGGAGTTTTTGTTTCAGAGATTGGCATATGGATGTCAAAATTTTGGCCTTGGCAATTTGAAGAATTTTCAGTCTGAAAACCTGCAGGTAGTTTTAGCTTGTGCTAAAGCAGAGGACTTGAATTTCAGCAGATTAAACTCTCTGAAAGTCTACAAATTTCTCTATGGATACTTAAAGACAAACAGCAACTTCAACTGTCAGATGCCGATAAATAAAATCTCCCTAAATCCAACAAACAAGCATAACTGATGTCCTAAGCATTTTTCCTAACAATTTGCAACTGGAAAACTGAAAAAAAAAATGCAGAGAAGCAAAATCTCTTAATCAATGCTTTTTAACCTGAAGACCATAAGCCTCCGTACTACTTCAAAGGAATTTTACCACGAAACAATAGAGAAATACAGGCTGTAGCCAGTAAACTTACATTGTGTAAAAACAGGGATCTGAAAACAAATGAAAAAAATTATGAAAACTACTGGACCAGAAAGATACACTGTGGTGATGAGAGAGATGCAGGGAGATTAAGGAGTATTTCAGGAGTGTGATCACCCCAGACAGAAACGGATCCGCTTTCTCTGCTCCAAATGATGGCAGCTCACGTACTCATCCTCTCAATTCAATTGCCATAATCAATCTATATCTGCGCCACAGAAGCGGATATGCACTCTCCAGTCTAAGGCAACGCTTGGGGGAAAAAAAAAAAAGGACAACATATCAGCTTCTTCCACTATTTCTGCTTTTCAAAGCAGTAAGTCAAACATCACCGAGCCCAAATGCTTATTCTCTTAACATGCTGCGTCAAGGAATCAGGATACAATTTCAGACTGCCGTTTGCATTTCCGTGACAAATCCTTTTCCAAACTGCACTGAATTGCAGCATGGCTACGATCCTACAAACTGCAGCCTTCCTGAACTGGAACTCGCTCGCTGAACAAAGTAAAATACAATTTAAGTTGAGCATTACCCGCAAGCTTCTGTTCTGCGTTACCTAACAGGACTGCCTGACCAGCAGCCAGATTTCCACCACAAACCTGGGAGGATTGATGGTAAAGAAAGCTTTTCAAGAAGGCAATATTTCTGGAAACCTGTGCTGAGCTCCTGCTTAGCTATGAAGAATATTGACATGACAGAGTGACTGAGTCTTAAGAAGAGGGCTGTCGTTATCAAGCTTCTAATCCACTCCTGTCCCACTCCTTTGGGATAGAGAAGTGGATGGAGAAGGTGATTCACAGAATGGCTGACAACATTTAAAAGGTTTTTTGCCATCCTACAAGTGATGGATATGGGAGGTTGCAGGAGGTTTGCCTGCAACATCTGTGTCACAACTGCCAGTATGACATACTCTGTCTTTAGTTCTCCTGGCTTCTAGCCTTTTACAGCTCTATAGCGACATTCAACACTTACTGAAATTTCTCTATCACACTTCAAGCTCTTGTAAATCACTATGGACATTTTATTGCCATTTGCCAGCATGGAAGGATGTATAGTGTTGAGATCCCCCACCCCAGCTCCTGCCTGGCCAAAGCCATGCAAGACAACAGATGTATTTGTCTGGCGTTGATCCTTCTGAAACGACCTGGTCTCTGTTGTACTTTGGAAACATTGGTTCTGTGGCCTAAATGCACATCCTGACAGCCCTGACCACCCGCAGAACCTCTCAGGTCATCTCCTGAGCAGTGGTGGTGGTACATCGGCAAGCAAGAGTGGTCTCTCTCAGCCGCTAAGCTCATTATCAACCTGTTCCCCATCCACCCATTCGTTAGAGCAGCAGGGTAGAGAGCCTGGGGGACAGACAGAAATGGCCCCAGAGCTGCCTGTGGCTCAGCTCCTCACTTCTAAGAGAAGCAAGGCCAAATCTGAGGCAGATTATTTCTTTGAGATAACTTTCTTCATTACATCATCCATTTGCTGCATTAGAAAGCAAAGAAGTATTTTACGGATAATTTCTTAATTTCAACCTCAGCTTTCCGTACCTTTCCTGCTGTGCATAAGCAACTCTCCTCTGCCAGCCCCAGCTCCATATTCCCACCAACCCACAACCCTCCCATGAGGCCTCTCTTTCATAACATCCCAAACTCCGCCAATCTCTGCTCCGCCACTAAAGCTTTGAAAACTTGTCTGCTGAACGAAAGGATAATGTAAGGAAAAACCACAAAGATATACTTAACAGGAAACATCTTTTTTTCAAAACTGTTTTCAGGTGTAATAAGAGGGACTGGGTTAGATACAAGGATCACTGTTGTGACACTGTCCCAGCAGGACAATTCAGAGCAGAAAAGCAAGATGCATCTAGCAAAAAGTGGCTGAGTGAGCCATTAATTTAAAAAAAAAAAAGAATTGAAAACAGTTCCCAGTCCTGACAAAGTGAACGTCTTTCATTTCTTTACAGCAGCTTCAATCCATCAGAATTACATCATATCCGAACACACTGAAAATATGGTGGCTGCATGATGTAATGTTACATCAAGCTCTCTCTAGGAAAACCCCTTGATTTATCAGAGTTATGACTCAAGTCATGTTGGGAAGAGTTTATTAGTGGTTTAGCGCCCTGCGTAGGTTGTAGGCTAGGGGAGTTTCTCCTATCTACAAGATCAGTAGTAAGGAATAGGATATTGCACCATACACGCAAACTGCCTTAGGCATAGCTGTGCTGTAAATCAGGTAAGAGAGGCAGGTAAAGATTCATGGAATCTACACAAATACATCAAAATCTAAACTGATGACTTAATGGTACAGAAAGCATTACTGTTGCTTACATTGTTATGCATTTCTAATAAAGAAATATTACTGATGCATTTCTTTACCTGCACAGTAGATTCCTTTGAAAAACCTATAGCTAAATAAATCTGTAGAGCAATTATTTGGTTATTTGGCTTTTATGTTGCTGTATAAATGTAGTTCCTGTTTTTAAATTTACAGTCATCAATGAAACAATTTAAATTTTTCCTCATAGGCTAATGCACGAAGATTTTTTCTATCTCAAGACTGGTATCAAATACAACTTATGCTCAAAGACTATGGCTCATGAAATCTACTGGGAGTTTCAGGCAGAGGGAAATACTCAACATCCTTACAGCAAATATTTCTCTAAATTAGAGAGACAGGAATTTGATGGATAGACCACTTGTTGGGTAAGGAATTGGCTGGATGGTCACACTCAAAATGTTTGGTCAACATTTTGATGTCCAAGTGGAGACCAGTGACGAGCGGCGTTTCTCAGGGGTCGGTATTGTGCCTGAGGCTGTTTAACATCTTTGTTGTCAACATGGACAGTGGGATTGAGTGCACTCTCAGCAAGTTTGCCAATGACACCAAGCTGTGTGGAGCAGTCAACACACTGGAGGGGAGTGATGCCATCCAGAGGGACCTGGACAGGTTTGAGAGGTGAGCCCATGCCAACCTCATGAAGTTCAACAAGGCCAAGTGCAAAGTCCTGCATGTGGGCGGGGGCAATTCCAAGAATACATACAGGCTGAGCAGAGAATGGATTGAGAGCAGCCCTGGGGAGAAGGTCTTGGGAGTGTTGGCGGGTGAGAAGCTCAACATGAGCCAGCAATGTGCACTTGCAGCCCAGAGAGCCAACTGTATCCTGGGCTGCTTCAAAAGAAGTGTGGCCAGCAGGTTGACCGAGGTGATTCTGCCCCTCTGCTCTACTCTCATGAGACCCCACCTGGAGTACTGTGCGCACCTCTGGAGCCCCCAACATAAGAAGGACATGGACCTGTTGGAGCAGGTCCCGAGGAGGGCCACAAAGACGATCAGAGGGCTGGAACAGGTCTCCTGTGAAGACAGGCTGAGGGAGTTGGAGTTGTTCAGCCTGGAGAAGACCCCGCGAAGACCTTATAGTGGCCTTCCAGTACCTAAAGGTGGCCTATAGGAAAGATGGGGAGGGACTCTTTATCAGGGAGTGTAATAATAGTACAAAGGGTAACGGTTTTAAACTGAAAGAGGGGAGATTTAGATTAGATATCAGGAAGAAATTCCTTCTTGTGAGGGTGGTGAGACACTGGAACGGGTTGCCCAGAGAAGCTGTGGCTGCCCCATCCCTGGAAGTGCTCAAGGCCAGGCTGGATGGGGCTTTGAGCAGCCTGGTCTGGTGGGAGATGTCCCTGCCCATGGCAGGAGGTTGGAACTAGATGATCTTTAAGGTCCCTTCCAACCCAAAGCATTCTGTGATTCCATGATTTAACACCTCATCAGCTTTTGCTCATTTGGTTACCACAGTATTTTAAATACTCATCCATTCAATGAAATCATTCTCACTTGCAGCTGTCGTGAATAAAAAATTAGGATCAGTCCAAGAAACAAGATCCTCAGGCACCTAGACCAAATAAAACCAATTTTCCCCCAAAACCTGTACTGAAACTTCAGGAAAGACTTTCAGGCAATCTGAACTGTTGGATCGACAAGAAAAGAGGGATTAATAAACTCTTTCCTTAGATCTATAAAGATATTTCCTTCTGAAATTATTGAGAGCTGTATAGACATTCAAGGTTCAAGCACTAAAAGAAACTACAGTTTGTTGAATAGAGGCTAATATATAATATATACTTCATCACCATTTTCCTTAGATTTACCCATGCAAAACAGGATAAAGCTCTCCCACACATAAAAAGATGTTTCTCATCAGCCAAAACTCAAAAGATCTAAGTCAGGGTTCACACTCAAACCCACTTTTCCTCACTCTTTCACACACACAAAATACCAACAAGCAAACAAAAAATTCCTTTGTCATATCAGACTCTGGAAACCACAAAGACTTCTGTGAGGTAGTGTCTGTGAGCAGAAGTGATGCTCAAAAGATCCAAAATAAAGTTATATGACACACACCCCCACCTCCCCAACAATATTGTCTACAGCCATTGTAACTACTCTTGTTTTTTCACTACCCCGATTTCTCTGTCTGCTCACACTTGCCTAAACGGTTCTGGATTTCATGCAATTTGATGTAAAGTATGTAAGATGAGGAAAAAAAAAAAAATCACCTAATGACTTTTAAAAGGAGGAAAGTAAATGTTAATAGACTATCGGACTTCATTGTGGACTCCCAAGTCCTTAAAAGTCAGATCTGCTGTATTATTTTAAACCAGAAACAACCTCAAGCCAAAAATCTCAGCGTTCCATTTTATTTCCTCAATTTAGTCTTAAAAAAAAAAAAAATAAAAAAGAGAAAGCGGTAATACAGTAAACCAGTTTGGAGTGGTGGTGTTATTTGTTAACATAAATATCTTTCACCTCCTCTGAACACAGAAATAGGCTACAAAGCCACTACTCACCTATCAAAATGCAGCGTCATTCCCTCCAGGTTAGCCTAGAACATAGTAAGGTAGTGCATCCCTTGAAGGACTAAATAACGAATTTGTGCCATAAGGCAGAGCTACTATTTTTATGTGATAATGATGTGAAATGGATCAGCCTGAAACACCCAAAGTTGCCTCTTTGTGGTTGTCATCTTGCACAGTAACTGCATTTTCCTGTGAGGCTGTGTTGAGGGAGGCACTTGTTGAACAAGCAGAGCAGCCCCACTCCACCCAGAGCAAGGAGCAGCACGAAGAGCTACAGAAATATCTGTTGAAGCTCAACGTCACCTTCCCTCCCTTGGTTTACCTTCCAACAATCCTTACGGATTCACACCATGCTCAAGTCAACTCCATCCACGCGCACGAGTTCCTAAGCCTCACTTCTCTCAAAGTAGTAGACGGGTCAGGGAAATTTCCTTTTGTCTTTTAAAACCCTCCAGAGGTGGTGAGGGGCCGAGGATGGAAAGGGTACGCAGCTCGGTGCAGCCAAGCGCACCTCACGCCTAGGTAAGGAATACTTATTTTTCCCTGATACATCACACTGTAACACAGGATGATGCAATGCAAACCCAAGGTTAGGGTGATTAAAAGGAAATACTGGAAAAGTGAGGCTGAAATACAGCTTTCCTTTGAAACAACATTAGCGTCTCAACATCTTCTTAACAGAAACAAGATGACAAATGACTCACTCCATAACAGAGCATTTATTTACCCCTATTCTACCAGGACATGTAAGAATGCCTGATTGAACTAGATCAATTCAATTTCAGTATAACAAAATTGTATTTATTAACAATGCCTTATTATTTTTATTGTGATTTTTTTATTGTGAATTACCAGAGAACCTCATTCCTTTGAAATTTAGTTTTTCAGCTAGTTTAAATGATAGAAAACCAAAGCAGAAGAATTATCTAAGAATCTGGTTAAGGAAACAAAATATTTCTGAAAGAGGACTTTTTAAATTTGGCATTCAAAGGTGTAGCAAATTGATATGGTGGGAGATTTAAATTTGAAAAAGTCAAACAGGAAGGCATTATGTTAAAAAAAGACAACATTTAAGAAATATAAAAACTTTATCGGGGAATATGGTGGATTATTATTCACTTGAAGCCTTCAAATTAGGACTGGATCTATTGAAGAGGCATATTCTTATTCAACCAGAAAACACGGGTCTGATGTGACAGGATATGACAGCACGATATTTTCTGAATAACAATATGTCTGAGATCTCTAAATGTTCACAATGGTCCAATTTGGCTTTAAAATCTACAACGCTATAAAATATGTCTCTTTCCCTTCCCCTTCTGAATGTGAAGTGTACAGAAAGATCCTTCTGAATAACTGGGAAATATTTATGCAGTCCATCCTTCTTTCTGTTGAAGAATTTTCTCCCAAATTGCCTCTTTTCCCACTATATAAAGGCATCGCTTCACAATCAACCACTTTATAAACAGAGAACTGAGCTGGAACATGTAATAAGCTACTACCTCCACTTTCCTTTCAATATTATTTCTAGAATTATTTCTTTTAGTGTCTTTACTTCCCAAATAAGCTATTGAAAAAAAATTCACAGAACCCTGGAGTGCTTGGAGCAAGAAGGAGGAAATGTACTGATCGTACTCCCATTCATCACATCTTAGTCCTACTTACGGTGACGATGCTTGCTCCAAACAGCATCCCACGATTTTTACATTACATCTGGTCTACATCTTGTACATCTGCTTTACTCTTGTCCTTCTTCACATACTTGAAATCAACCAAGAGGGTGCTGAAAAAGCTGAGGTTCTGCCAATGCATTACATCTACTTGTAATCAGTGATTTCATACACAGATAAATACACGTAAGATATGAAATGCGACAAAGACATGCACCAAGGAGCACATCAGCAGAAGAATACACTTTTCCTTAGCCCCTCAGTTTAAAATACTCCTAAAACTTTTCAAAAAGTCTCATTTCTGAGACAGGGAGAGTCTGTCGGTTACTTAAGTCTGCATTAGTGGGCTGTCACGGCACCTCCACATTCACAAGGAGAATCAGCTTTACCAACATTTTGCACTACTCATCATGGAAATGACAAATAACGATCGGCTGGTTCTCACTGTATCTAGAGGACCCCAACCACCACCGTAAATCTCCTTACAGTGGCATTGCGAGGGAAGACAGTGACACAACAGATTCACCAGAGCACAGTACCTGGTCAGCAGCGGGAATCGACTCCCATCTACGCTTCAGCAAGTAGAGAGATTTCCGGCTCATGATTTTGAATCTGCTCTAGAGGTTTTTCCACGCTCGAGAAAAAAGGCTTCTCACAAATCAGTGGCAAGAACCTTATTTCTGCCTCCTGTGCTTCATTGCTGTAGATGGCAGAGCTCCCCGATGTAGAGAAGATTTTGCGAGCTGCAAGGTTGAGACCGGTTACACCCAAGCTTCTCCCGTCTCTCTACAGCATCCGTCTCCTTAGAGCGCCATGACAAAGGGTGTCGAGCGAGATAGTGAAAAGCCCGGCTTTCACTGACGAATTACCTCGCAAAAGCATGAAGTAGGTAGACAACACCAGACGCACTCAATCTGAAAATAGCTGTTGCTTAGGAACTGGAGGGGTAAAATGCAGCACCTCAGATATATAATTGAGAGCTTTTATATTTAAAGAGAATTAACAACACTGGACCTCTGTGTTTCTCTCCTGATTATATTCCTTTTATAATATTGGAGGAACGATCGCTCGATTCTACCGACTCCGGGGGCTACGCCTACATCTTCAGCAAGCCAAACAAGGCTTGGTGACAGAGCAACAAATAACTCCCACACATTCAAAATCCCTTGTAAAAACGCGTGCACAATGTGTTCCACAGGTCCCACCTGAAATACCTTAGAAGTATCAAGTATTACGTTTCAGTAAAATAATTAAAACACAGCTTTCACATTTTTTTCTGCAGAGGGATAGCATGCCAAGGATGAACTATACTAGTCACATTTTCTTGGAGGATGTACTGATACTAGAAAGGGGTAAGAATATTTTCCACTCACACGAGTGAGATGATGTGGTTTTACAGACTGCATGTGTTATTTGAGAGAGAGATTTCTTTAGGTGGGTTAAACATTCCTAAACATTTAGGAATTCTTTAACTTGGAACTCAATTTTGAAGTTGCCTGCCTAATTCCTAACCTGCATTACTTTTAAAAATTAAGCGTGGAACACAATGAAATTCACTTTGCACTTTCTGCATGATGTCAAATCCAGAGTAAGTTATCTGCATGACACGTTTAGCGCAGAAGTGTTATCCCTAAAAAGAAGGGAAAAAAAGAAGTAGGTAGCCAGGAACTTATTGCTCTTTTTAAGGCAACCTATAACTCACTCTAATAACAGCAGCCTTAACAGTAAAATTGTTCTAAAAGAAAAGGCATCCTACGACATATACACATACATACATGTATATATGTGCACGTAATCTATAAAAAAATGAGCGCAGTGTTGGTGTGAAAGTCATGAGCAAGTTAAATACTGTAAAGCCATCTTTTTACTTGTCCCATTTCCATTGTGTGGAATTACAGATGCTTATCAGGAGACAAACTCCTGCAAAGAGAAATTCTCATAAGCCTCTATTCCATTTGACATCCATCACTACCTGTAACTACTTCACTTTGCATTTAACTCCCACAAGCAGAGAAAGAACATATTTGCCAAGCGGATCGTTAAGAAGTATGACATGCACTGTAGTAGTTTCCTTTCATGTTTCAACACACACCATAAAAATCTTACTAGTTCTTTAAAAAAAAAAAAAATCTTGACAGAATTAGAAATTTGTTTAATGAGTCTTGGTAGAATAGTTTTATGAGTTTGTCCGTGGAATTTAGTTTTATACCACGGTAAACTAGTGGTTCCACTTACTTTTCTCTCAAGTGACATTGCTAACATTCACACACAGGTGGCTTCCTAAGATCTACCTTCCCACTTTCTCCACTTTACTCCATAAGAATTAAAAGATCATGGAAGACTGATAAATTGGCTCACAATAACACAAGCCTAAACCCCTTCCTTCCCTCTCGCCGCTTGCCCAAGCAGCACAGGCTACCTCTGGCCAGGAACGACCTCTCCTCCCAAATCCTGTTTCTCTGCTGGAGGAAAGCTCCGCAGACTTAGGGAAACACGGTAAGCTACCACGTGGTAGATCCTGCAGGCAATTGCACTTTAAACAACTTTATCTTTAAACAACTTTATCTTTAAACAACTTCAAATTATCTTTAAACAACTTCAAATTATCTTTAAACAACTGAACCATTGAATTTGAAGAAGAAGTATACCTAACAGATTACTCATCCTAATTTTTTAAGCAAGACCCTGTTTAACAAAGGGGTATTAAAGATGCAAACTGGCATCAATGCAACCGAATAACAAAATGATAAAGTAGGCCTTTTATATTACATGCAAAAATCAGATCCTCCCAAACTTCTAACCTTTCAAGGAACTAGACAAATTTGGTTTAACATTATTCCTATCAAAGCATTGATGCACGTAGCCAAGAGGATGTATCAGGTGTGAAGATTTAGACAGGACTTAGGCCTCCGATTCCAATGCAACACCAGCGCTGACTTCATATACGTGCCAGTCGGCACCACAGGCAAACCATTAGCACTGTGGGGCATGGAGTGGAGCACACAAAGGACGACCCACATTTTCACATGCATGCAAAAATTAGATGAAGATTTGAAACAATGGCTGAAAAGTTTAAGGAGTCTAAGTCACCTTAAGAGCCCTTCAAGTGAGTGCCTTCCCCTCCGTAGTTTAGAGGAGTCCAATTTACTTTCCACTCTTCGGAGCAGAAAAACACAACGTGATCAACTAGCACATCAGAAGAGGCAGGAGAGATTACGCACTGAACAGGTCTCACCTTACTAGATAGAATTTCTCTGATTTCCGAAATTCCTGTTTCCACTGAAAACTAGCTTACTTTCTGTTTTTTTTTTAATCTTTTTGAAACAACAGACTGCCACTTGAAAAAAATCAGATCTTAAGCTGTTTAATGACATACTGAATTTCCTGCAAATTTCAAGATGGTTTTGAAATGAGATGCAAGACAGCAGCTTAGAAAACTTCAGAGAAAAAGAAAGCGGAATTCTGCAACAATAAGGGCAAAAAAGCAAAACTTAGTAAATGAACTTTGCATTAGAGGTAGTAAACAGCCTGTTTATTATAGATTTAAACATAGATGTTCATATTCTCATAAAAATCCTTCACCTGAAGGAAAAGCAATTCCAAAACACTGGAGTCCTAATAGCGTATTTACATAATTTCAAGACCAGATGGGAAAGACTGCTTTTCCCAAGCAGGAAAATTCCCGAACATCAATATCGGTAGCAATGTCTCCTTTGCAGGAACTTTAATTCTATAAATAATTTAAAAATGTGTCCGCATGATGTCATTTACAGTACTGGCATAACTTCCTTTCATCGCTGTGTCAAGAGCAGACCAGTAGCTCCACATGGCTTTCCCGCACGTCTCCAACACAGTTCTAAAACCACTAATCCCTTTATTATTGAACAAGGTGAGAGGGACATCCAAGTCTTACACGTTTTTCAGGTTTGGAAAAAAACCACCACCACAAAACACATACGCATTATTTGAAATTGCATTCCTTTGATATCCTCATGGAGACAGCTGAGGAAGAAATGCTTTCTCAATACATCTAATCCATCTTTCTGCTACTGAAAGAAACTTTCTGTTGTGTGACTCAGCTCTGTCTGCATCAACTGTTTGGATTACAGCTCAAAAATTATATTAATGAAAGCTGTCATGGTTTTATGCTTTTTTCCATTGATTCAATCCTGCAAATATTAACAAAATGAACAACTTTGCCGATGTTGGATGGAAAAGTTACTTGAATACCTCAAACGGACAAAAAGCCAAAACCAAACACAAAATACTGAGCAACTGACCTGTGAGCCTCTGGGTCCTCGCTTGTGATCCCATTCAGAATGCCCCATGAGCTGAAAAACAAAGAAAAGTACAGGTAAATGACAAATTGCACTCATTAGCTTTAATTGAAACATTCGTGCTTGCATACCTATTACACATTTTCTTTGAAAAAACAGGTCTGCTTTTACGATTTATTTCACACAGCTCTTTTAGCTTCATAATAGGGTGAGAAGACTTGGGATTCATTACTATAACTTTGTACCTTTATATTCAGAGCCAAAACACATCTAGCATCATAACATTGCTCATGCCAATAAAATCCCCACTGTCATAGATTCAGCTTTAGCCAAATGTTTAATACTGATCTGGCAAAAGGAGAGCTGATGTATCAACATGGAGGTTACCAAAGCCAGAGGACATTCGATTACATAGCAATGCGTGTTTTCTATGAGGCATGAAAACAACAGAATTAAAGCTGTCTCACCACTGAATTATTCTCAACGTAATAAAAAAGTAAAGGTCCACCCTCTAAAGGAAAACAGGTTGTGGTCTTTACATTGCAGAGGAAAGCAAAGAGAGAGAAAGTTTAGGGATGATGATTTCTTGCGGAAATTAAGATTTGTGATGGTATACGGCGCCTCAAGTTAAAGGGAAGGCAAGCATTAATTACAGCCCAAATTCAGCTCGCAAATCCTCTGCGCAACCCTACAGGAGACTGTGCTGTGAGACAAGTGGTCAATAGAGGATGGTACAGATGGACTCCAGAAAAAATAATTTCACAGAATCACAGGGTCGGAAGGGCCCTCTGGAGATCACCCAGTCCAACCCCCTGCCAGAGCAGGGTCACCCAGAGCAGGGGGCACAGGAACGCCTCCAGGCGGGGTTTGAATGTCTCCAGAGACGGAGACTCCCCCACCTCCCTGGGCAGCCTGGGCCAGGGCTCTGCCACCCTCAAGGGAAAGAAGTTCCTCCTCAGGTTTAGGTGGAACTTCCCGTGCTCAAGTTTGTGCCCGTTCCCTCTTGTCCTGTCCCTGGGCACCACTGAGAAGAGCCTGGGAGCCAGCCTTTTTTTTTTTAACAGCTATTCAGGGATGGTTTTTGGGTAACGCTTTTCTTACTCATATGAGCATAACTTAATGCAAATATAAAAATACGTGAATGAAACAGAGGAAGGTTAATGTGATGTGCAATGACTTACAGTCACGAACATTTTCTTGCTGCTTTTTTTTTCCCAACATTCTTTCCCAAAGTAAATGCCTTCTCCCAGGTCAGAGGTAGGCAAAGAGATTTACAACCTATGCTTATTACAGAACATGCTTTTGAAACACTCATCCTAGGACAAGAGGTTAAAACTACTTCAAAAAAAAAAAAAAAAGAAGAAAGCCATATACATCTATTGTGAAATCTTTATCTTCTCTATCAGCTGTTGCTACTTGTCCTTTCCTTCTCTAAGGGCCCCTTCGCTTTTTTCAGTTAGTTCTTACGATTACCTGCTACTATAATGGGAGACAAATGGTATCAGAAATGCCACACTATTTTTTTACCTGATACAGCCTCACGACTGACCCGCTTGTTTTACTGTAATTATTTCTTTTTTCCATGTACTGTTGGTGGAAACGCTGGCTGTGCCAGGTTTCCCTGTTTGTTTCTCTATACTGTTATGTTTGCTCGTTACTGTACGAAACCAAGCTTTGACATTTATGAAAGCTGGCCTCTCAGTAAATAACCAGCCTGCAAAAGCTACCAAGGGATGCATCCACCAAAGGTCATGTACTTCACAGAACCTCTGCCAAACCCTCATACCTGTGCTTCCTCCCTGGCTCCTGCCACTCTGGACCAAGAAAACCCCTCCAGTTTTAGCTCCTCAGCCCCTAAACCTTGCGGGGAAGTGGTGCCCACTTTCTTAATTTACTCGGCTAAAGAAATTTTAGGCAGCATGATTCTGACCACCTGCGATTCCCAACGTGGTAAGGGATGTCTTTATCTGAAACTTCCTACCAGTGAAATGAGCACAAGAAATACACCTGTGATTTCACAAAAGGACTAATGTCCCAGGCTTGGCGGTGGTTGCTGTCGTTCTCCAGGCTCTACAGAGATTTGACAGCACATACCACACCCTTAACACCAAGAGCAACGTGAGATCCCACTGTCAGGTTTTTCATGCTTCTACCCTCACTGAATCCCCAGTTTACTGAAAAAACAAAGGGTTGCTTTGCTATTGCCACCAGAAATAGGCAAAGCAGTTGAGAGTCAAGCTTGGAGTGATTGTTCCCATTCAAGGAGGTACACCAAATGTAGGGATGCTCCCAGTCCAGCCAGTCCCAGAAAACCAGACTGACGTGTGCCAGGGGCGGTTACTTGCAATCACTAACAACCCTCAAGCCCAAATCCGAGCCTCTTAAACATTTATTCTTCTAACAGGCACAGTTCGCCCACCCTGTTCCCTAGTTACTGCCTGGTGCTTCACACCTCCACACAGATTTTTCAGCCCCCAGAGTGCTCATCTGTGCTTCCCCATCCTCACAGCCAGCCTCGGCTTTGCTCCTCTTCCGAGGTGGCTTCCAGGTGCCTTTCAGCCCAAGTCCCCCATCTCTGGCCCATCCTGGAGCGCTCCACAGGTTGGATGCTGCAGCAGCAGCGAACACTACAGTGAGAAATGAGGCTGAAGGCCACAACAACTTCTCCTTGCTCCATTTCTCAGCATTTCACTATCAAAATCACATACTGAAGAGAGGCCAAAGTCACCAAGGAAGCCACCAGTCATAAATCCATTGGAAACACGGCGTGACCCCTTGTTTATTCTGGCATAGTTTTATTAGAAAACTACTTACTCCTCGCCGTGAATCACATAACCCACATTTCCTTTAATTTCTCTACAAATGTGTTTTTGTGGAGACACATACATTTGTAGTATTTTTGCTGATGGATCCATTGCCCCCAGTGTAAAAGAATTTCAACACCATTGCTCTCTCTTTGTATGCCACGTGCTATGCCAAGACGCTCTACTGAGTTAACCCCGTGGTTGTCACCTCCTAAAATAGTGAACAAAAGGAAGAATTCCAGGATGCCAAGAGACTTTGCCAATAACAGGCAGTTTTCAAGCATAGTAGTAAAATGCATGACCCTATGAAGCCAATCTTTTCCTTCCGTTTTTATAACCTACCAAGTTATACCTGCCTTTAAAATGTATTTTTTCCTCTCAATCTAGAACCCAGTTTTCATCTCACACGGGAGTGTTCTTGGCCCATCTGCAATGGTCTATAGTAACAAAGAAATTAAGAGGGGGAGGAAAAGAAGAAATAAAAAGTATATCACACACAAGGGCCTCAAGCTTTAAGACAGAAAACAAAACATATGAACAGATAGAGCAGTTGCCACAAAATCTCTGCCATGCCAACACCCTACAGAGGGAAAATTGCCTCGGCACGACAGCCTTTAGCTCAACAAGCCACACTGGGCGAGATTACTGCTGAACCTGAGAAAGACTCTATTTGAATAGGCAAACAGTCAGCACAAAACGCAGAAAAGAAGGAAAGCAAGTACACGAGACCCATTGGGCTACTTGAAAATCACAATTTTCACAAGCTTCATCAAAAGATGAAGAAAACAGTATTAAAAAAACCCCAAACGCAGAAACATAGAGTGTGTGCATAAGTCCGCTTCAGTCCTAACCAACCTTCTGAAATCAGAAAAAAAGAAAAAACAATTTTAATAGGTGCGTGTATGAAAATGCATTTGTAGGTAGAAGGATTTATGTTTGTAATAACAGAAGAGTATTTCCAGACTCCACCACTTCCTCTGAGAACTACTAGAAACTGATTTGGTCCAGAGTGGCAGTAAATGGCCTCACACCATCCAGTTACTTTCCTGTATTCTTATTCTTATTGACCATGTCGCTGAGGCTAAGCAGCAGAAAAGGAAGGATAAAAACAAAATTAAATGGCTTATATGCATGCAGCTTCTCTCAGAAGGAAAGTACCTACTTTACATTTCATCTAACACTGTCCTGAAAACCCAGCTCTGACGGTTTTAACACTGAAAGACGCAGGTAGCTTCCAGCAACACGAACAACTCTCGTGTGTTCAAGAACGCACAAAAACACAGGCTTTGCTGAAGCCGACTGGCTTGCCCTACCACACAAATGGACTAACAGGTCTCCAGGGAAAACAGCCTCCCTCGGCCCAGCTGAGGGTGAGGACTGCGAATGGAAGAAGGGGCTGGGAATAGAGAAGACCCTAATACCGAAATCACAGAGAGAAAACGAGAAGTGAAACGGGGCTAGCTTCCTCTGTACGTGTAGGGTCACAGCCCGTGCTCTAAAACTCAACCTTTCGCTAGAAACACTCTAAAGTCTCCAAGCCTCGTGGTCATAAACCCCAATTTTAAATGTAAACCACGTGTTCACTAATGCAATGATACCTGCAAAGGAGTAAGGAATAGCATAATGGACTGTCTGCATTAGATATGTGAGGGACCCACGCGAAAACAGAACAAAACCATTTAAAAAATTCTCATCTTCAGCTCTCCCCTCTCTAAATACAGTTTTTCTCCTATTTAGTGATTTAAAGTCCCAGCATATGATTAGGTTATAATCTCAGCTTTCATTAAAATTCATCAACCATTCCAAGCCTCCTTAGTACTGGAAAAATGCAGGAAAATGTGACCCACACATACCATAAAAGATCTAAATAAATAAAAAGACAGAATGTAAAAGATGATGATGATTCAAACCTTTTCAGCTGTTTCTAGGTCTTGTTTTTCCCCTAAATCATCTTTTCTGACCGTTTTGATTTCGGCACCCTTGAACCGGCAATACTGCTAACTCTGCCACAACAAAACTCAAAATACAACTCACAGAAATAGAAAAGGCGTATTTTTATTATAAGGACCTCCAAAATCGGGCACAAGTGGGAAAAAAGCCACAAATTTAGAATATGAGCAGTCCCATGTATATCCTTAGGAAGGGCAGGGAGTCCTCAGTCGCAGAATGCAACATTTTTAAACTGTGGCGCTTTTTTATTTAAACAAATATAACGCTCAGCACAGTTTTATTAGAGGGAATGAGCAGATCTTTTCATGGTAAGTACTTAAGAGGACCAATGAAGCAATTATACTTAGTGTTTAATAAAAGGCTTTTAATCAATTCAGAGCCTATTCTAATTCTATTCAGATATAGTCTACGATTCTGGAATTTTAGTTATATTTACACGTACACACCGCTTCTACAGTTATAAAAATAATTAGGTGGTGCTGGCAAATGCCAACTACATCCGCCATAACTCAAAGTTAGTAAACGCAATTCAAGCAGACTAAAGCAGGATCACATAGTCCAAATGAGTGTTTCGGGACCTTGCCCCAACTCATTGGCTTATCACCTTGGACTTCAAAGATTTCAGACCGTGGCTGGGCAACCTGTTTCCATTACCGTGAGCACAGAGAGCCCTCTAGTTAATAAACTAAAGGTGAGCACAAAGCAGGGCACAGGAAGGCTAGAGAAACTGTGCTGCTGCCCCACCTCTGTTCGGGTGCCAAAGATTCAGCATCCTCATTCCTCTCTGTTGAACTGGCCACAGCACATGAATAGGATAGCCCCGAGCTCCCCCAGACACCTGAGAACCTGTAAAAATGCCTTTTTGCCACTTCTGCGAGGATTCAGAGCATTTAGTAGCAGCGAAAAAAAATAATTACCTATGAGATTCTAAGAAGTTTTGGCTGGGTGATAGGCAGCAGTTTAAAGTGTTGCTTGTATTTGGGAATCGGTGTCCAGTGGGAGCTAGATAGGAGCATCCAATCGTTCCACGGGCTGGCACCTGGTTTCAACCTTCGCCAAAATAGCAGAGCCCGTATTTAAATATGAGCATAACATCTTCCCTCTTGCGAAGAGGTTTTGTGGCATGGGCATGTTGAGGCTGCGGAACAGTGTCTCACTGTTGGGCTCCGTGACACTGCCTCCTCACAGCCCGTGCTGAAGGGGCATGGCATGATCCACACTCTCCGACTCAATGGCTATTAGCTATGCTTCAGGCAGGATCATATTTACACCGGTAAAAAGAAACTCTTTTGTCACCAGCGTGTAGGCACAAAACGTTCCCGATAAATTTCTTATCCGGTAACAAAACCCCACAAATTATTTCCTTGATTACTTATTAGAAGAAACATTTATTTTTACAAAAAACGCAGGAGCCGGGTCATACAGAAACTCACAGTGATTTTTGCACATGCTATTTTGAGTAGGACCCCTTCTATCCGATAGACCGTTCCCTGCACTTTCATGGTAACCAAGATAAACCATTTACCGACTCGACAAACTCGGGGAGTGCAGTTTTGGTGGCGACACCATCAGCATGAGGAGCTAAATAGGCTGTAGCTGCTGAGATTCATGACTGCCAGATCCTGATAACGTAACGGGGGAGCAACTGCATGGCTGCACTGAGCAACCTCTCCATCAAGCGGCATAGCTGCAGCTGGCCCTGCCGGCATCCAACGCACCAGAGAGGTCTTCCTCGCGGTGCGGTGAGCGTGATCGCACAGAGGCACGTGTTGGCTGTGACACATAGAGAGAGAAACGCTCCAATATTTGGAAAAACAATCCCTTTTCCACAACCACTGGCCAACTCCCAGGGTCAGCCTGAAGCATGAGATGTCAGAGCCGCGCTGCTTGGCCAAATGTGTGAGCTGCGCGCTCGCCCCACCGCGGCCTCTGGCTGGGCAACCCGCGGGGAGGAAACCCTCCACCCAAACGCTCCCAACGCCTTGGAGCCCTGTAAATCAACAAGGTCAGTGATGAGCGGTGTTCCCCAGGGGTCCGTACTGGGCCCAGTCCTCTTCAGTACATTCATCAATGACCTGGATGAGGGGACAGAGCGCACCCTCAGCACGTTTGCTGATGGCACAAAGCTGGGAGGGGTGGCTGACACCCCAGAAGGCTGTGCCGCCATCCAGAGAGACCTGGACAGGCTGGAGAGCTGGGCGGAGAGGAACCTTATGGAATTCAATAAGGGCAAGTGTCGGGTGCTGCCCCTGGGGAGGAATAACCCCCTGCACCAGGACAGGGTGGGGGTGACCTGCTGGAGAGCAGCTCTGGGGAAAGGGACCTGGGAGTCCTGAGGGACAACAGGATGGGCATGAGCCAGCGATGGGCCCTGGTGGCCAAGAAGGCCAGTGGCATCCTGGGGGGCATCAAGCAGAGNACCCTGCTCTGGCAGGGGGTGGGACTAGATGATCTATTAAGGTCCCTTCCAACCCTATGATTCTGTGATTCTGTAATAAGCTGGGGGAGGGTGTAAGAGCCTTTCAGCTGCTTCCTAATCGAGTAAGTTGTTTCAGAGGTTTGTGGGCTGCTGGACAACAGCTGGAAGCAGGGATAAGATTTTTAAACCGAGGCACGGGCAAGAAATGGTTTGAAACGTGATGTTGCTTTCAACTGGAGGCAGAAGGTAGAAGGACGGGTCTGGAGAAGAGCCGCAGGGAATGGCTCTCCTGCAGGATGAGCCCTGTGCAGGGATGGAGTTAAACCTTCTGGAGCTGGTACCCTGGTGAAGCTGGAAGCCCCGGAGGGAGCTGCCTCCTTAACCCCTACAGCCCCCTCACAGCCTACCTCAAGCAACAAACCACAGCACTGCCGGAGGCTACACAAAAGAGAGGAAAAACGTACGTATCAGATACTCTGTCGAGACAGTGAAGAGGAGCCACCGTGGCAGGAAGGAATGGAGGAGACGGGGCGCTCGGGGAGGCACGGCTGAGGGGTGGGGACGAGGCGCCGTGGCACAGGAGGACAACCTGAAAGGCACCAGCAGTGAGTGTCCCGCAAGCACAGCGATAAAACCATCCCGGGTGCTCCACCAGGGACCCGGCTCCAAAGGAATAAAAGGAATGAGATCATATCTGGCGCTGGGCGAGACAGCAAGAGAAACTACATTTTTGAGGACTTTTCTCATGGCAGCATATGACCTTTTAGACTATTTCCAGAAAATAAACTGCATCTGACTTCTTCAGGGATCCTGGCTCCCTTGTATGGGGACGGGAGGCACACAGATACGTGACGCAGCAAACTGGCAGCAGTGGGTTCGTGGAGAGCTGTCGCGCCCCTTGTTCCATGCCACTTCTTGAAATGAGTAGGTGTAACTTTAGATAGTGTGAAGGTACTGTGAAATAAATAATAAAAAAAAAAAGTAGGTGGGAAAAAGAAAAGGCAGGGGAATATCCACCTCCACACCCTGCATCTGGATTTCTATAAATTTTTGTCACAACTACTTCAACAGATGACAGCAGTAAAACAAACCCCTACAGATTTCTATTATTTTTAGTTCTACCACCGAATTTCTCAGGTCCCTATTAATCTTTCACACATCAGACAGGATTTCAAATGAGTCTCAGAGGCAGAGCTGTAGTAAAATACGGAAAAGGACTGGATTTTTTGTTTGCGTTTTTTTAAAGAAAAGTAACTCTCATTCTTCAGTGATCCCCAAGGATGGATGCCACACAAAGAGCTACTAGTAGATGTGCAGCAGATTTCTTTTAGCAAAGGCTTCTTAAATTAATAGTCTTATCTTAATCTGGATTTTTAACAAAAAATGTAGAATAAATGAATAAAACAATTAAACCGATCACAAATATATTTCTTATCCCCTGAAACTGATCTGGTGGATTAACAGTAGGCATGTTGAGCTGGTGGACTAGCATTCAACAGGCAAAAGTGTTCACCAAATTTTATATTTACTCACTTTCTCTGAGCGTAATCATGAGAAACAAAGCCCTAGAAAAAACAAGTATCCAAACTGGTGAGATGAAAAATGTGGTCACTCTGAGATCCTCCCACCTCAGCCATGGCCATAATCTACAGACAGTAACCTAGGGAAGAAGATCCCATGGCACACAGTAACCTACGGAAGAAGATTCCTTGGTATGGGGATGCCAGGGCAACACAGCAGTATCAAGACTCCTAAATGTAACAACAAGCTGCCAAAAGAACAAACCCAGATTGCTAAAGAGAAGAAAATTACTATTTAAACCTTGCTTGATATTCAAAGTGGACACATTAAGTCCCTGGATTTCACAGCTATGCAGTCAAGTCCATTCTGGTGTAATTAAGTTCCTAGAAAAAGTCAGGAAGCTTATTTACTTTTTTTCCATTGGGAATCATTAACTATGCATTAAGAACCCCAGTCACAATACCAAGCCTGGCACAGGCTTGATGAACCAGCTAGCTATGGCAGCAGACAGAGTCAGCATAGTCTGAAAGCACGTTTAGTATCTAAAGCCCATTATTTATTTTATAAAGGAGTCTAAAGACTTCTACAAAAAAAATAAAAAAGAAACCAGCTCTGCAACGTATGTTACTAATACCGTTCCCTCTTTACCGCACTTTCCATCTTTTCAGAGATCCTCGTTTCATATATGGTATTTGCACTTTCTGCTGTAACTCAACACAAGCCTCAAAGATGACGTGCTCTTTCCAGCTGGTTATCAGTGCACAGGAGGGGCCTCTGCTTCCAAAGACATTACTTCCTTGAAGATACAGGGGATGTCTTTTCACATAGCAATTAAAAACCCACGGAAAGGGCAGGAAAACTTTCAGGAGAATTTTCAGTCGCGCTCTGATTTTAGGGGAATCTCTCACAAAACAGGGGAGGTCATATGGAAGGCAACGTAGTCCAATCAGTTTAGCAAGTGCATTAATCTAAGAGCTGACCACACTCTGGCAGGCTGCATAAAAATAGGAATGTCCCCACGCAATTCCCAGTGGGGAAGTTTCTACCTCACAGGAAAAATAAAAAAAAAAAACCAAACCCAAACCAAAAAACAAAACCTTGTCCAATTGACATCCTCACTGGCAGTCTCAGGAGAAAAGAAAAAAGCCCTCAGGACTAAGTACACAGGTTTCCCCAGACATTTAACCTCCAGATGTGGTTCCTCCAGGGAACTGAGTCACTGCAGTGACTCCAGGGAACTGAGTCACTGCAGCAGGGGCAGGGACAGGCATGACATCCTCCTGTCCCCGTTGTACTTCCCTCGTGGGCACGGTACCGTGTTTCAACACAGCCCTCAACTCCAAAACCTCTCCCCAGAGCAAAGAGCCACTCACAAAAAGGAAGGGGGGAGAGGGGGAGAGAGTGAACCCCTAAACCCCAACTGCTTGGTCAGAGAAGCCAAATAAAGGTTGCAGCGCCGCTGCCCCCCAAAACTGGAAATTCTGTAAGCAACAGCATCCAGCAGTTTGAACAAAACAGATCTCTCCTGCTACCATATGCACTTACCGAAAAGGGAAAAAAACCCCCAAACTTTGCTTTTTGTAATATGGCAACTTAACATCCAGCTGGTGTGAAACACAAAACACAGTGATTACGGGAATCAGCCCCCGGTGAGGGTAAAACACAGCGAGGCAAAACGCCAGAAACATCCTTTCTTACCGTTTCAGCAGCGCGTTTCCCTGAAACACATTAACTTTAATGGTAGCACACTGAGGGGTCGCTGAGATTTGCTAATGAAAGTTTTAAGATGCTGAGAACTTGGCCTCCCTCAAGCCAGCAGAGAGAGCAGAAGGACCCTCAGTGCCTTCTCCCAACCTGAGAGCAGCACTGTGTCTGCTCAGGTGAAGCCTCAGCCTCCAGGGTTGGCCTGGGAAAGGAAAGAGCATCGCTCTGCCAAAGCTCATTCCAGCCTGACACCTACGCAAACAAGCTCCTGCTTTCATTAACACCCCGTTTGCCTGGTTTTGAGGTTTCACAACGCAGAAGAATAGCACTGACATTTCAACAGCTAGATCCCAGCTAGCAAACGTCCTACAATTACACTGGTGGCTTACTAAAAAACCTCAATGTCAAAACTCAAAGCACATTCAGCTTAAACACGCCCTTGGGGGGATTTTATACTAACTACTTTCTATTTCAGACCATACACTTTAAGCTCAACCAGCAACGCTTCATCACTCATCCAGGAAAACTTCCCTCTCTGCCACCCAATCTCAATCAACCTGCCAAATTAATTATCACTCTGCATTCGTCTATAGCTAAGAGGGGGGAAAAAAGCGAATAGATGAACGTAGCAGTGACCCGAGCAAAAACGAATCCTCTGAAACAGAACTAATTTAATCAGCTCAGTGATCTTCTTCCAGCAGGACACATTTCACCCGCCCCTTCCCCGAGCAGCCCAGTTCCCGCATCTCCTCCAACTGTCNCCACCGTCACAGAAAATTCACCACAATAATTTCACACTGACGTTTACACGCGAGTTCCTGGCCACAGAATATACATTTCAGGCAGAAAGCGGGAGGATTTGGTTACCTACCACAAACTTACAGGACCACAGGCACCAAACCTTGGTGCTTCACGGGCTCTGTGATAAGAGCAGAGCTCAGAGCGCTGGCAGAGCGAGGCCTCCCCTTTGATAACCCAGTCATAGCAGAGCTGGCAGGACCAACGCGCTAGAGAAATGGCAGAATTTGTGGATTTTAAATCACTGCCACGAATCAGGCACTAAACCTGGCACTAACTGCATTCCTAACCTCGCAAGGACACGCACAGAATCACACAGAATCACAAAATCATAGGGTTGGAAGGTCTCTCTGGAGATGCCCCAGTCCCACCCCCTGCCAGAGCAGGGTCACCCAGAGCAGGGGGCACAGGAACGCCTCCAGGCGGGTTTGGGATGTCTCCAGAGACGGAGACTCCCCCACCTCCCTGGGCAGCCTGGGCCAGGGCTCTGCCACCCTCAAGGGAAAGAAGTTCCTCCTCATGTTTAGGTGGAACTTCCCGTGCTCAAGTTTGTGCCCGTTACCTCTTGTCCTGTCCCTGGGCACCACTGAAAAGAGCCTGGCCCCATCCTCCTGACACCCACCCTTCAAGTATTTATAAGTGTTGATGAGGTCCCCCCTCAGACGCCTCTTTTCCAGGCTAAAGAGACCTAATTCCCTCAGTCTATCTTCATAGGAGAGGTGTTCCAGTCCCCTAATCATCTTTGTAGCCCTTAATGCATGCCCTGCATGCATGACCGCGGCATCAGTGACCCCGCTGACTCCAAAGGGATGAGTTCAAGGAAGCGAGTTACACACAAGCATTTTAGGCTTCCGCATCCTAACAATTTTAAGCGACAGTTCAGCTGAAATGTTATGCAGAGAGACACTTGGGCCATAAATTTCCCCGCCGCTGGAAATGGCATCGTTTTCATTGCAGTCGTGCCGTCGGACAATGCCTGAAATTCTGTACCAGCTCACAAGAGCGTGCCCGTGCAGTGAGCACACGGAAAGCTGTCGGTGCGGGACCGCCACAGGAACGCGGACCTCTCCCCTCTCCGTGCACTCCACTTCCCACCGCTTTTCTCCTTACGCAGAACTCATCCGGAGCGAGAGCAGAACAGAGAAAGGCGACTCACATGGGGAAAGGAACGCAGGGCGACAGGCCCACTTTGGGAACAAAAAGGCACTGAAGCGGGATGTCTCTTTGCCAGGGAGTTCAACGGGAAAGTCAATCCCACCCGGCTTTTCTCCTTATACGACTTCCAATGCGGTCAGTGCTTCCTTAGACGAAAGGCACATCACGAACAGGCATTAGTGCTGAAAAGTACGGAAATCTGGATGCCTGCACAGGATCCCTGTCAAGTTAGGTAAAGCTTCAGCCACGGGAGCCCTCTTTGATAACGCTGCATAGGAACAGAACAACACGCTGAGTAATCCCTAGGTAGGTGCCTACACAGGCAACAGTTTGTCATTCGCACCCATCTGCTGCTCCAAACCACACACACGCTGTCACACGCGCTTCTCCCCATCTGGATTGCAGAGACGCTGGATATAAAGAGGCGAAAGCCAGGAAGATGAATACCGGGTTTGTAGCACGCAGGGGGAAAACGGCAGTCAGCTTCAGCCCCTCTAACGGGAGTAATTTCAGCGGAGATTTCTAGAAGTCCAAGTAAAACCAGATTTTCACAATGGCTGTAGGTTTTTCCGTGATTTGAAATCCTGTCTTTCGAACCCCCATGACTTTTTAAAAGCTTGGCTTCTGAGATTTTATTTTTAAAGTAATAATAAAACCACGCACGTTGTCTTAGAGGGATATCATAAAAATATATTCCCCTGCTAACATCTAATTCCACCTGGTCACCTAAGCCGTATTTCCACAGCGTCACAGTACTGCTAACAGCAAAAACAGAGCCCGCAAAAGGTGTAGTCTCTATCATAGCACAAAAGACGCAAAGAATATACGCTATTCAGGGGCGTCACGGTGCAAATGGATGTACCACGTGGCGTTTTAGAGTGAGGAGGAGGAAGGCTGAGCAGGGCAGAGGGGAGCGGAGCCCGGTCTGCAGGGCTCGAGAGACGTACGGCTGCCCTCTGTTTCGGTTCTGTTGAAGTGAGTCACACGAAAGCTGCTGAAATATTATTTGGCAGCAGAATCTTCCAGTGAAAATACTGCCTTTCTTGACTAATCTGCCTTTCAGAAACAGGCTTTGACAAAATTAAGTCGCATTTCTATGGTTAAAAAAAAAAGTTGTGTGTCAAAAAGCTCCACCTATTCAAAGTGGAAAGTTCAGAAATTTGCTTTCTTTTATATGAGCAACTACATCCCCCTCCACCATTGGTCTTTTTTTTTCCCCAGAATTTTATCCCTTGCATAATCTCACTTTGCACGTTGCTGAAATACACTTCTAAAACAAACTTGGTCAAAAAAAGCAGTATTTCCTCTTCTCACAACAAGCTGTTCAGCACTTCCTCAGAAATAAGAGCTTTCCCTTCTATTAATCTCATTATGATGTCTTCAGCCCCTTCCTTTTTTGCTGAAAAAGTACTTCAAGTTCCTTTTTCCTGTGTACCAAATATTTTTCTTTCATCTCCTTATGTTCAACTTGTGTAAAAATGCTATTTTGATTCAGCAGAAGTGTTATTTCAGTAGACACTAGTATACATGACTTTACCCTGACCAGGAGAGTCCAGATGGAAATGTATTTATATTTCTAGCTACCAAAACAAACAAAAAAAGAAGAAGAAAAAAAAAAGGCACTGCTAAGTGCTAAACAGCTGTGTGGATCTGGTCGTATGACTATGAAAAAGAGATCTCCAGATCTGTATTGATTGCAGATACAATCCTGATCCCCTAATGCTAGCAATAACATTTTCATCAATTCGGCACGGCCTGGATGTTGTCCTTTGTTTTTCCTCTTACGCCTGGGAACCAGCCTGGTCTTCTGGGAGACACAGTTTAAACACAATTTTGAGTCTCTCCCTATTACGTATCAGCTGCAAATCACAGAAACCTTAGTAGCAACCACTTCTAAAGCACTAATTTCCAGACCACCATACAAACTTGTTAACTCAGACAGGACCTTTGTGAGAAAAAAAAACCCAAAAAACCAATTTATCTCCATTTCACAGATGAACTGAAGCATTTACCCAGCAGAGTACTGCAAAACTGGAATAGAAATTAAATATCTTCCGTTCATGGGATCAGACCACGGGCTTAGTTTTGACCAACTATTTATGTCCAGTTTCTCTTTTGGGGGAGCCGAGGGCATACACCAGGGAATAGAATTATTCTCGTTTTCAGTTGCCAGGAGATCTTATCGCTCTTTCTGAAAACGAACTGTTCAGCCCTCTAAATATCAGGAAGAGGACAGGCTTCACATATCAACAACCTCCCTTTTTAAGAAAGCACTAAAGTGAAAAAGGAAAGATAGGAAACCTCAAAGGATCAAAAACAGTGAAAGTTTTTCCCCTCTATCTGTGGCCAGACACCCAGGCATCCTGCAATCCTCTTTAGTCGGTTAAAAGGACTTTGGCTAGAGATGACTTGACAAGAGAAAAATTGAAAGTTGTGCCCCAGACCTGAACTGAACCTTCCCTAAGCTTTAAAGACCCTGAGCACACTTCGGCTCCACACACGGATGTGGAGATGAACAGCAAGACGAAGGGATGAAGAGCTGAAATGCCAGGAGAAGACGCTTTCTCATGAAGTTTCCTGATTTATTCATCAAGATCAAGGGATTGAGGTACAAGGCACCCCTGGCATGAAAGTGTTCACCACAAGAGCTCCATGAATTGGAGAGTATTTTCTCTCTTCCACTTCCCATTTTTTCCCTGTGCCTTTTTTTTTTTTTTTTTTTTGTTTCCAGAAAGAGAAATCACAGATAATTGCAATTTACCTACTTTATTAGTATTCTCTTATTTCCAGAAATGCGTTGTCGGGAGACAAGCGGTGGCATGTTGAATGTTGAGTGCCTGTGCCTGCATGCCTTTGGCCCTCTCAATGGGTCCCTTTACCAGGACAAAGCCTCCTTGGAAGTGCAACCAGGGCCACCAACAACCTCGGTTCAGGCAAGAGCGACAGAGGCTGAGAAACAGATGCTTTATGAGCTTGAGAGAGCGGCAGAAGCGAAAAAAAAAAAAACAAAACTTCCCTTCTCATACCTAAATATAGAACATAAATAAAAATGTATATATCGTAAATATTTTTCCTAACCTAATACTTTTCTTCCCACACATCCGCCCTGCTCCCCCCACCACACGCAGTGTGGTCCTGCACCCAGCGTTTTCCTGTGTTTTCAGGGTACGGCAGTTCACGTTAAAACACCCGCGCTTCTTAACAAGAAAGAGAAAAAGCTCAAGGCGGGCTGAGGAGCTGCCTCCACGCAGCCGGTCTGATGAGAGGAAATTCAGCTCTTAGCACGGAGCCACCCAAAAGTGAGTATTTGCAGTGGAGAGGAAAATGCCCTTCTCAGCGGCAGGCTGGAGCGGGACGCGGAGGAGAATGGGGGCTCCCAGGCAGCACCCCACTACAAGCTTGTAACACCCGCTTCGTTGGCCCCACGACTAAAAGGTGGGGTTCAGCCTTCAGATATAACGTTTTCCACAATATTAAATACACAGGATCAAGAAATTAGGGGACTGAAATACAGGTAGGGCCCACACACAGAAGTAATGATAATCTCAAAACATTTGGAGCCTCTTAAGACGCCGGGACTGAATACTCTTTTTGGAGCTTACAGCAGACGCACATGCTTCTTTTCTGCAGTTGCACAGATTATTTCTGAAATGATGATCATTCTCACAGCGTTTCAAGTTTTCTTAGAAATGCCAGTTCCGGGAATCTCAACTTTATGAAAAAAGGGGGGGGGCGGAATTTCTCTAGGAGAGAAAGGAGGCTTCTGCCTACCAGAACTGTGAAGGGGATTGGAAATTAAGTACGAGGACTGAAACCTGAGGATTCGTGGCTGATCCGTGGTCTCCAGAATGCAAAGGGCTGCCCCTGCACTGGTGGGAAAGCTGCTGAAGGGCAAACTTCAGCTCTGCCTGGTATCAAAAGCCAGCACACGAGATAGGATAAAATATAATAAACAAGCCGCATCCTTCCAGTCTGTGAGGAGGATGGGCAGGACAGAACAAAATGCCAGAACTAAAGCCAGCAATTGCTAAAAATAACTTTATCTCTCCTTCTTTATCTCAAGGGCCAAATTATCTCAGTTGCTACTTGAGAAGACTAGGCAAAGCCAGCATCAGAAAGGTCAGAAAGCATGTGAAAATTTACCCGGTAGCATATCCACTGCTTAAATATCTGCCATTGCAACAGCGCAGATTAACGTAAAAATTCCTACTGTGTTGCTGCATAAAGGTATCTCAAGTGTTTATTTTACAAGAGAGTTAAAAATGCACGACATGGATATCATAGCTCTGATGTCCTCACACACTAATGCATGAGATTTTTGGTTTGCTTATTTTTTAATATATGTGTTTTATTCAATGAAAGAGACTTCTGATCATTTATTCAAAAGTGCTTTCAGGCTGATATGAAACAACTCACAGAGGAACAGAGAAATTCCCCGTACCCAGAAGGCAAGGAGCACCTGCATATAAACATCAGCCACAAGCAGCTGACCCGACTGTAAGGATTATAACCAGGTTACTTCACAACTGAAATGCTTCACAAACTGAATTGGGGGAAGATTTTGGGTTGGATGCAGGTACTGGAAGTGAGAAAGAGGACATTTCCAAAGCACCAGAATGTCTTGTTTCAATACCTAGGGCCAACAGCATTTCAGTTTTGTTTTACCACAGAGCGTTGAAATTAAAATTTGAAACCGGAAAAAAACAACAACAAAAACCCCTCACATCAAGCCAACCAAACAAAAAACAACACAGGGGAAAAAAAATCTTCGGTATTGCTTCCAGCTCTAAGGGGTTTACTGACCCAAATCAGTTTTTCTGCTGTCCTGGTAAAACAGCTTCATTCACAGAGTATTTCAAAATATTCAGGCTGCTTCTGCTTAGAAAAAAAAAAAAAAGCTGCATTTGGAAACCTTTCCTGAAATGCCTCCACAGCAAATCTGGTTGCGGGGTGTCTCTTGTTTTAAAAACAGTGGCCAAATTTCCTGACCTTACGGGCCAGGGGGTGTCTTTCTGAAGCCAAGAGGCAGAAGACAGAGGCAGGGGGGAGCGCAAGGCGGAGGGAGCCAGCAGAGCTTCACGAGCAGGAGCTGCGAGCAGCTCAGCCAGCGGCTCAACGCCCCCTCCGGGATGCCCCAACAAGGCTGCGGGCACTAGGAAAACTCACGATGCCGGAGCCTTCCTCCCCTGCCTTCAGGTCTGGACCACCCCAGAGCAGCCCAGACGTCCTGAGGACCTGGCACAGAGGAGCAAGTCAAGCTCTTTGCGAGCTGCTCCAGAGCCACGCTTGTGCCACTGCTCGTGCACAGCAGAATGGCTCCCCGGGTGCCGAACGGTAAAGAAACACTTCCAAAGAGCAAAGCCGTAAGGACGAAGGACCCAGCAGATTTCACAGGATGTAGACGTCAGAGAGCAAAGACAGAATGAGGTCAGAGTCTGATCTACAACCCGGGGAGCACAGCAAGCTATATCTAGGCCAACAATTTGCTGTAATCTTATTACTTAATGGGAGGCAGAGGGAGAAGAGGGAATATCCTTGGAGCTCATACAACTGCCGAGTAACGGGTGTTTAAAAGCAGCCCAGGCCAGGGGTACAAACCTAAAACACTAAACCACCGCACAAGCCTGCTCGCTGGCGCTGCTTGTCACAGAGCAACGATGTGGTGCAAAACGACTCTGGAGTTACGGCTGCGTGCTCTCCTATTTGTGATTCCCACCTCGCCATCCACCTTCTGCCAGGACGGCATCGGATGGGCATCCTCCCATGCAGAGACTCACCTCTGTGTGGGGACCCAGGTCTACAATAGTCTCCCCTTCCCTTTTGCCTTCCCCTTGCTGGGATGGGGCAGAATATAGCTGTGGTTATTCCTGGAGGAGCCTTTAATTTTCATTACCACCTAAGCTAACTTCCAAGTAGGAGGAGTTTGGAAGGAGGATGTCAACTTTCTTGGAAGAAAGAAGGAAAAAATCCCAACCAAACAACAAACCCAAACCAGAAATGTGCTAAGAACACGTCGAGCAGATGGCTGTTTTTGTTTTGCTGCGTGTGGGGGAGTCATAGGTCCAGGATTTCATACCAGGGAGGAATTTCACGTTGACGGATATCAGCAGAAAGCCTTTCTAACGCCACTTGTGTACCAGCTTTGAGCCAAACGCGTCCTGTGTGCCTCACACGCTTTTTGGTACCCTGGCTACTCGTCTCCGTGCCAGCCCACCCTGTGCGCACGCTTCGCCTGGCCGGACACAACGGCAGCTCCAACACGAACACGCGGACGAGGGCTGCCAAGGCTGTCCAACGTAAAGCATGGACTCCTCTCCAAGTAAGCTGGGGCAGGGGAGCAAAGCATTTGAGCAGGGAGGAAGACTCACTAGGGAGGAAGACTCACTAGGGAGGAAACACATATCTTCTCCAGGCTTAGTAAGAGCATGGAGAGCCTTCTAGCTCTCAAACTATTAATTAATACATATCTCACAGTTGCAAATCTGCATTTAATCACAAGGGAGGGCATCTCTGCAGAAAGAGGTGATTACTAAATAATACTTAGGAAAAACCTCAGGCTCAACCAAATCTCCACGATCCGACGGGGATTGCACTGGTCATGCCAGACCGTGGTGACCCTTTTGCTCCAAAGGGGTCAAGAAAATACGAGAAGGGACAGGGCACACCGCTCACCCTTTTGCCTCGTTGTTGTACCTAACTGCACAGTGAACAGAAGTGTTCACTCATTTTTTGCGTTTGTTTTTTCAAAGATGACACTGCTACCAAGAGATCACAGAAACACAGGGTTGGAAGGGCCNGCATCCAGCAGATGCAAAATCCATCCCTAAATTAAGCAAGCGAGCAAGAGACAGTGATTAATTGGCCAATTTAGCTGCTCCATTCTTCTTCACCAATTTCCTCTATTTGTCCCCAAGTCCCTGTGGGAACAACAGTAAGCAGTAGATTCACTTCAGAGGAGGACAGGCCCATGGGACTAGCTGTACCAGGGTGGAATTAATTAATGATTTTTGTCAAATCCTGGCGGAGACCAGAAGAAAAAGCCTATCCTCCTGACAGGATATAAACTAGCTTGAAAACAGCATCAGCTCCTTAACTCGACTATATAAAAATTACCCTGTTAAGAAAAATTCCAAGGAACAACTGCACAGTGACTCAGTTGTTCTCGGCTTGGTTCACGGGGTTCGTACGGCATGGCCCACGCTCGGCGCACCCAGCCATTCTGCCTTTCCCTCTGGGTGCTCCATTGCTGGCAGAGGGCATCCCACCCGCTCCAAGAGAATGAGGGTAGAAAGCACCCTGCTTGTGACTCGCGACGCACCAGGATTTGAAAGGACAGCCACCCTAACTCAGTCATTTCATCAGCAAGCACGGAGGAACAAAGTGCTCTTAACACAACTTGAAAACTATTATCACCGTGCAAGCTGTTTCTACCATAGGGCCGATAAAGCCAAGGAAACTAAAATATAATAATTAAAAAAAAAAAAAAAAGAAGTTATTTTACTGCCAAGGATTTTTCTGAACAGAGGCATTTTGTGTATTTCAGGCAGCCGTAGATTTAACTACAGGAACCTGAGAGATGGAGGAGGTAAGAAAGAAGAGGTTAATTTGTATCTTGAGTTATCAAGAAAAAAAGTTAAAAGAACCCAGATGCCTTTTTAGCTCTTGCTGGTTTTTTTTTTCCTTTATTAGCACCTCTCCTAAGCTATCACTATTTGTTTTCAGCTTTTTTTCCTCACGCAGGGCATTGCCCAACAAACTCCTGACTGCTAAAAAGTAGCACCAAGGTGATTAGGTACTGCTGGACAATTTTTATAGCCCTAAGAGGACGCAGTCAGTACAGCACCAGCAGCTCAGCCTTCAGCAGCCAAAGAGTTGCTTTGTCACCAAATGCAGTTGCAAAAAGCCAGAAAAAAACCCTCACCGCGTTTTATAATACAACTTTCCCAATGCAAGGGCTACGCTCTTATACTTGGTGTATCATACGGGGACCAGGTGGTATTGAAATAGTTCAAGGTAAAACTTTCCTCAAGCCAAAACGCAGTTTGAGCGCAAGTTCTCTGGGGTAGAAGAAAGCCTCTTCCTGTCCTGGTTTTCTGCGGCTTCTAGAAAAAAAGATTCCCAACTGGAAACCCTACGGACTACTGTTCTGTAAACAACAAACCCCCAAACCAGCAGTTACGCTCAACCAAACCCCTCTCTGGCTACCACTGTAAACATGGATTTAACTAATCAATCGGCCTGAAAGCCTAATAAAGATCAGGGATGATCATTTAAAGTACCAGTTATCAGAGTACTTGATAGAGGAAGAGCACGATTGTGCAGCTCTTAAAGCAGAGGCTAGATGCCTAGATCTAGGAAAAGCTTATTATTGAGATTTTTAGGCGGCAGGGGAAAGAGGTTTTAAAAACGCACTCAAATAGCAACCCTCCTTGAAAACAGCCATGCTTATACTATCCTGTAAGAATAAACTAACACAGGGAAAAGCCAGCAAGCAAACAGGCTTGAATATCTCCACGAGAAAAAACAAAACAGGCAATATTGAGTCTATTCTGAGAATGTTCTCAAAAATAAAACTTCTCATAACAGTAACAATTGGTCCTGACAAACTTACTTCACTTTATATATACGAAACAGATTTGAGTCTAGGCAGTTACAACAGGAGAAATCTAAGGAAAAAATAATATCGATATCGAGTTTCTGCTTCTCAGACTCCTCAACCTAAGGGCTGATTAGGTTTAAAAAAAAGTTAAACAACAATATGATGAAAAAAGAGGCCATGCCCCTGGCATATGGTATTATAAACACGGGGAAGTGCCAGTATAAACCTTTATCGGGAGACTGGGTTCTTTGTCAAGCTGTGCCTTTCTTCCAAAACATCCTTGCTGCCATATGTCTGCATCTCGCCAGCTGCGGACCTAATAAGAGACTTCTTATTCATGCCGTATAATGTTTTACAGGTTTGCCACGGGGGTCACTCGCTGCGAGTCATTTACGTCACAACCCCAACAGCCTCCGAGCTGAAGGGAGCCAAGAAATGTAGGTTGGCGGCGGGGAGAGGAGGGGGGCGAGAGGAAACGGCACATCGGGCTCCGAGCTCGGTGATTTTGTCTCCTCACCGGCACGCTGAAAGCCTGGCTTTCTAACTTCCTCCTCTGCTCTGAGGGGCTCTGGGGCCTTCCTGCTGCTTTTACGCTTGGGAGAAGAGGGGGAAATGAAATACACGTATTTAGATGAAGCCTGACGAAAGATTTTATTCCCCCTGCTCTTGTTCTGCGTCTCATTATTTGCCATAACTCTGCAGTTCTAACAGGGCAACCATCAGGTTTGGCGACCTATTTCAGATATTTTGTGCATTTATGAAACGCAAATGACAGACAGGCTACGCAGGCGATGCAGGGAGTGTAAGCATTTGTTTGAGCAGAAATGGAGCTTACTGCCTGATGATGTCAGTTTTTTAAAAGAGAAACTGCTACCCCACCCTCCAATTTATCACCCAATCTGGCTCTCCAGAGTGTTTTGGGGTTTGTTTTGTTTTTGAATCGGTATCCAATAATTGTAGAGAAAACGGCTTTTCAAATCTGGGTGTTATTATGGTGCTAGAATCACAAAGAAGAGAGAAAAACTCACTACAGTGAACTCTAAAAAGGCAAAGGACCAAATCTGGAGCTGTGACTGGAGTGACCAGAGTGTCTCTTCCATCTGCCTGCAATCCCGGAGGGAGGGAAATATTTGCCTTTCCTCCTCACTCCCTTTCCCATAAACAGAGAATGACAGAGATGGGTGGAAAAATGAGGGCAAGGTAGAAATTTGCTCTCTTTGCTGCTGGAATAATTTGCTCGTTTAATGGCCAACGAATTGAGTGTTGAACAACCCAACCCTGCACACCCAACACAGAGCCGCGCTAACAAATCCGTGCACTGTAGGCAGCAAAGCTGCCATCTAATCACCCAGGACGTGATGAACCACAAAGGCTGTATCTTGTAATTGTTTGTTTCCAGTCGAGTCAACATTTCAAGCAGTTTTGGATTGAAGTGCAGGTATTCTGTAGGTGTAACACTGGAAGCGGAGGGGCACTCTTGAAACATTTTCAATTCTTCCCCCACTTCATTAAGTTGAGGCTTTTGCTTTCCTTTCTGTCTGACTCGGCGCATAGGAAGCTTTTTACTCCAGTATTACTCCATCATTTTAAAGGTTTCAAAATCTGTAAAATTGAAAATCCAAAGGAAAGCGAGTCTTGCTCAGATGCTCACCTTTTCTTTTTCTTTTCTTTTTTTTTTTTTAAATGCTGCCAAGTCCCTAACAAGGCAGGACTTCAGTAAGGAAACAGCTGCAATGGAAAGTGACTTGGAAAATACAAGGCAGGTATTTCCATGGAAAGTTTAATAGCTGCAAGAGTTAGCTTGCTAAAATTTTCAACATTTAAATGTTTTGGGGTTGGTTGGGGGTTTTTTTCAGACAAAAGACAGCAAGTGTCTATGTCTCTGTCTCTCATCTGATCCCTGTACAGCCATGATTTGAAAATGCACATCAGATTAAAGTGTGCTTTAAGAGCTACGAGCCCTGCAGTCACATAGCCATACGAGAACTGCAGCTTACCCTTTTGAAATACAAGCCTTCCAGACCGAGCTCATCACGCCAAACAAAACTTAGACAATCAGCAAGGACAGCAGAAGGTGACAGCAATGACTAAAGAAGCGAAAGATTCTCTTAAATGATTTTCTTTGTTCAAAATGATGCATGTCTAAAAGAAGCAACACTAGTACTTGCAGGCGAAGCCGCGGAGGGGAGAGAGGCAGAGGAGCAAAGCACTCTGGGCAAATCCAGCGAGACATTTATGAATTCAAGAAAGCCTCTCGCTGGAGAAATACAGATCTTTCAGGTCAGTAATCCCTAAACAAGGCTGAAAATAGCACTTCAGAGCTATGACGCATTTTATAGCAGCATGTTAAAATTAGTCTTATGAGCACTGAAACTACAGTAGCTCTACCGGGAGTCCTGTTAATGAATGTACAGGAAGCGTAGTACTGAAGTCCTGTGGCACATACACATGCACACGCTCCTGTCAACTAACCTATAAACATTATGTGCACTAAATCCAAAGTCACGGTCCTAGTCTATTTTTTGCCATTCTTCCCATAAGAGAAACTAAAAATAGGCCCATGAGAACCATGCACAGGAGTCTGCTCTTCAAATGTTTAACTCTTGCGGTAAAAACTGCCTAGCACTGTTTTTCCAAGAGATCCTTCAAGGATTTTGCGTTCTATAGATGAAGGATATGTATTTTTATATAGAGAGACACACACGCCTACACACATACACACACTGACCTAATGATAACCCTAAGAAATTGTGGGTGCACACTACTGCCTACTTACAAATATCTCCAAAGTTTATTTATATATTATTTATCAAGATAAATAATAAAACCTGGAGAAAATGGGGGCATGACCTCCTGCAGCTCTGAAGTCCTACCCAGATGCGCAGGGGAGGAAAACCAAAAAAAGCCAACCAAAACACCCCAAGGCTTGAAGAATCGCTGCTACATAATCAAGCAAGGTTGCGTAGCCGGCTGACAAAGAAAGGAAGAGCTGTTAACATTTAAAATAAATGCTATGCCAGGAAGAAAAAACAAAAATCACCTTCCATCTGCAGCACCTGCTGTCTTTACTGCGAGGTCTTTTCCACACAGTCCGCAAGGCAGCCAAATTGCAGGAAGACTACCCTCAAACACATCAAAAGCCAAATAACTACAGAACCAGCACACCTCCACCTTCTTCCCTGTCCCTCCAGGGAAACGCTACCCTGGTATTAGGGTCGATAATCCTCCTGTTGCTACGCCTCAGCCCTCGGAAAGGGCCCGTAGAGTCTCTGGCTGCAGCAAGCTCAGGGGAGCAGATGGCAGCAGAGGCAGATGGCAGCGGGCGCAGGTTCTGCGGGGCTGGGAACGCACAGTACTGCATCTTCCAGCGAGGAAAACAAATGTTGGGAGACACCAAACTGAGGCCGATTCGACTTCCTCCGAGCCCATGATGTTTATTTTCTGGGGCCAGCACTGCGAAGAAAAGAACTGCTAGATTTCTGCAGTGATGCTCAGGGCTAAAAGGGCTTGGAAATCTCCCTGCACCTTGGCAGAAAACTGCCTGGAGAGTTTGCCTCAGCCAACCATCACGAACTCCGCTTCAGTTTTATCTCATTTCATTCCTTAACGGTGGTGCTTTGTGCTTACAGACTGCTGAACTGCTTCCCCACAGATTTTGAAATACTTTTGAGAAGGAGACTACACAGCCTTATCTCCTTGGTAGAATAAGGAAACAGAGGGGTAAAAATTCCTGTTGCCTTCTGCTGTTAAAGCTGAGAATCACCTCCAGGAAAAAAAAAGCCTGAGTGCCTCAGCTCCAGAGCCATGCTACATCCGCTGCAAGTGACTGATAAGGTCATGAGGAATTAGAGGGGGTGGGCAAAAATCCTGGGAAGAAATGCGCAATATCAATGAATAGGGGCGCGGGGGAGATAGAGATCCACTGTGGGAGTGGGCGAGGAGCTGGGATTAACCAGATTACAGTGGGAGTGAATGGAGGGAAAAAGACTAGGAGCCAGACTGATACCAAGGGAGACAACAGGACGGCATAAGGACATGTAGACTGTAGGACATGTAAGACTGTAGGACTGTAGAATAAGGACATGTAGACTCTAACAGTGAGAACAATCCGGGGCTGGTGAACACAGATCAGAAATGTGAGCCAGGGAAAAGGCTTGGAAGATGCATCAAGAGTGGCAAAACCTGGGAGAAATGTGCCAAAGCATCCAGTCAATGGAACACGCAAACATTTCAAACTTGGGCTAGGACACACGACACTCTTAGGGCCGGCAAGCAGTCAGAAATCCACTCCCTCTGAATTACTGGTTCACCTGAATAATGAAAACCTTAGGATGAAAAAAAAAATAATAAAAGGCTGCATACAAAAAAAAAAAAAAAATCCACAGGGTGATCTTTAACTAAAATGTGTCATTTCACTTGTTTCTTTCTTCTTTTGCACAGCATAGAACTTAATGTGGCCAGGAAGTGTTTCACTGCAGGGTCCTGTCTCATTTGGCACATTCACAGGGTGCTGCCTCCAAATACCTCTGAATGAGCAGCTGCATTTTCTTCAGTATACATAGCACTAAACCTTCTTAACTCCAAGCTATGGAAATTCTCCTATCTGCTCCTTTTTTTCTGGGAGCTTTTAACATTCATCACCACAGTATCTGAAAGCTTCAGAAATGCTTATTTGAATAAGACTTCCTTAAGGAAGAGAGAGCTAAGACAAAGAGTGTCAGGTCAAATACATCTACTAATCTGAAAGGTAGTACACTATGAGAAAACCAAGGACTATTTCTGAGAATTTTTCATATTACTTAATATTTTCCATATTTAAAACACTACCATTGATCTCTGGAAGCATTCAGTAAATAAGATAAGGAGGCATGCAGTCACAAAAACAGGAACTCACTTATAAGAATCTGGATTTTAAACAAATTGCCTAGTCCTGCACAAAAAGTCAGTGCTCTAGGGTATCATTCACCTATCTTGACCCTGAAATTTTTCCCTCTGCAATCTCCTGACTCATTCTCTAAACACATTCAGGCATCCTCAAAAATGCGATCTAAGAAAATATTGCTTCCCTTAGCAGACAGCACAGATTTACACCCAGCACAGGTTTGTTGTGTGAAATGACTGGATCAAGGAACCCATAGGAAAGGCGATATGCAGAGAAGCGTAGGAGATATATACTATTTTAAAGGCTTAGGACAGAGGTAAACATGAAGGGGATAATGGGATGCACGGTAGTTAAGCTCATGCAGTAATTTTAGAAATTTCTAAAAGCTCAATAAATCCTTTTACACTGTTTTTCAGTGGAGTTTTATGAGGTACACAATCAGAAAAGTGAGACCTGTCTTCATCTCTGCTTCAAGTTTCATGAATATTTAAAAGATGCAGCAAGTGAAATTACCCAGTGTGAACGGGCTCAGAAATTGTCTCATTAAAGTATAATCAAAAATCATTTTAGGCTCAGATGTATTTATTTTTTTCAGTTACGCAAGACAACTTCCATTTACCTGATTCAGTAGAAACATTAGTCTCTATCTGAAAGAAGAAATGAACCCTTCAATCATAAGCTCGGGTAACCACATGCTGTCTTGAAGAAGAAAAGAAAAAGGTTAAACGCCTCTCCTAGCTTCTGAATGGATTCTTCATTTAAGACCAATATTGCTTCACTAACAATCTATTTTCCTGGGACCTTGTTTTTTTAAGCTAATAATTTGTAAACTTGAGCTTTCAGTAGCATTCTTCCAGATGGATTTTTTGACACTGTTATTTAGTTATTGGCGCTTCTACGTAATTTACTTCATTTTGGAGGAAAGAAAAAAGAGTGAGAAACTATATTACAATGAAGCCTGGCTAAGGATGAATAGACACTGCATTTTAGGCAGCTGCTTTATCAGATGTCTAATTTAATAGAGGATGTTGATGTTTGGGCTCAGGTCAGGGGAAAGACAGAGGGAATTAACTTTTGAAGTCCAATTGGTACAGCAGCAATTAGTGGACTGCAATTACGGACTGTAAAAACAAGAGAGGTCTCAAAGTCAATTTGCTTTTTAAGCCCTCAGACAAGTAACTTCTCCTCATTCACAGAGTTAATTTTTTTTTTCCTCTAGCAAACAAGTCTGTAAGGCTGAATATTTACACGTTATGAGTTCCAAGAAGGAAAGCTGCAAAATATCAAAATAACTAATTACAAAGAGCATCTTTATATTGAAACATAAAACCTTCCTACAACAGCCCTATTGCTTACGGTAGCCCTAGTGACCTGGTCAACATGAAGAAATCCGCTTCATTAAAATATTAACATTTTTATATCCCATATGAGACATTTTACTCTCTCTTTCACCTCCCCCCTCCCCTTTTTTTTCTTCCCACCTTACCATAAAAAGCTCCTTGACTTGCTTTTACTTTGTACCAGGTTTCAAAGACTAATTGTACAGACCTATGATACATTCAGCATAAAACATACGCTTAGTATAAGCAAGTTTCAAAAAACCCTTGTCTTCTTCAGAAACATACAGATCTCTGCCTACACGTGCTCTAGTGCCCAGAATTACCTATGCCTAAAAAATGCAATTCTATTAAAAAATTAAGCTTAAAAAAAAAAA
>VXBO01014694.1:187223-248974 GCA_013400135.1 Rhinoptilus africanus
AAAAAAAAAAAACCAAACCCAAACAAACCTCACTCGCTCCCTCTAAAACAAAATAGTTAAATTCCATATAATTCCATAACTCCATTTGAGTGCTGGCTCACTCAAGACTGTAAATACGGAAAAATCAGTGCTCCATACTCAACCGATCTCTTCCCTCACCAGAAGGGACTCGGGGACCCAGGGGTGCTGGCAGTAGCCTAACGCTCCCTCTGGTCGCACGCCAGCACCCCTCCTGAGCTGCTCAGGACACAGCTCCCCCTTGACATCAAATGCACGACAACTCTACCGCACCGTCCCAGGTCCTCTGATGCAGAAGGTGCTAGAGCCGTTGCGTTTAGGTCTACCGAAGCTGGCAGGTCTCAAAAACTCAGGACTGGACGAAACTTCACATAATATCAATAAATAAAGAGGTTGGGTTTAAAAATCAGAGCACACATACTAGAAAGACAAGTGTCACAATGAGAGTAACAATTGCTTTTTGGACTAGAAGAGGACATATCAAATATGGTTACTGCAGTAACAACCACACATATGATCACCCTGTAATCGGAAATATCTGACTAAGGAAGATTTTTAAAGTCCAAAACAGAATTGCTTTCTCCTTTTCTATGCATAAGGGAGACCCACATACAAATTCCAGTTGTGTCCCCACCTCTTTCTACCAAAGGAATAAGGAAACAAGCAGAAATGCTAGAGCTGGACAAAGGACAGGAGCTCCATGCAAAGAGCCTGGGGAACAGGCAGCACCTTTTCCTGATTTCAGGAGGTCCTTTGGTAGCTCTTTGACATGTTCCTTGATGAGCCAACAACCATGAGGAGGAAGGCTACTGGCCTCATCTGAGCTGCAGCTCTTCACGGGGGACTGAGAAAAATGACCGTGAGGAGAGGGAGGAAGGTCTGCAGCCCACTGCTCAGTCCTCACTGCTGCCGCCAGCTCCCCTCTCCGGGCTGAAGCCAGGGCAGAAGCCCCCGTGCCTCTTCTGGAAACGTAAGGAAAGGCAGTGGCGAGGCCAGGGAGAAACCTGTCTTACACCTCCACTGTCCCCACCTGGGCCAAATTCCAGCCAGAAGCAGAGAATGGAAGCAGTGAATGAGTATCTCACCTTTTGCTACAATGTTATTTCAAGCTCCAGCTTTTTTTCCTACTCTGCTTTGGAGAGCTGGAAGGAGTAAAAATGAATTAAGCAGTACCTTTTGACTACTGCCACGGGCAGGGTGATGCCACAGAAGTCACATCTCTGTTGCTATAGTCAGCTTGCGCGTTTTAATGGAAGTTGCAGTAAATTCTACAAAAAACCCACGAACGTGCTCAGGAGAGGTCACCCAGAGCCATTTCCCAACAACAAGATGGTGTAAAAGATACAAAAGTTCTTGACTCCTGATAATTACGAATCCTCTGGAGAAACACGGAAATTCGTAAAGGTAGGAAAATCCCTCCATGCTGAAGATACACAGCATTTAATTTTCCTGCATCAGGCCCACAGGAGAGGCTGCAGTAGGTAGGTGAGGACTGCAGGGCTGCCGCTGCAGTAATTTTCTAAAGACTGGTTTAAGGTTTTCCCAATAAATTGCCTTCTCCTGGTGGAGGGGGGAACCAAACCCCAAACCCAGAAAAGAATCCCAAGCAGCCAACCTCACATCAGTACCTCTCCTGTGAGGAGAGGTCACACAGCTTCCAAAGTCAACATTTTTCTTCCCTCTCTGGTCTAGCGGGGGTGGGATGGGGGGGCAAAAGAGAATTTATCAAGAACTTACAAACCAAACCAAGATGAAGCTGAATGTTTTTTCACTTTCATCTACACGGTGACCAATACGGGCTATAAAAAGTCCTTCATTTCTTTTGTCTAGGCCTGAAGTTGGTTGAGAGAGAGATTTGAAAGATACCACTTCCACCTTTTTTTTCATTACATCACTAAATGTGACCCCACACGCAAAGGAGCCTGCGTGATGCAAGCTAAACCTCTTTGTAGAGGAAGACTGTTTCTTTTGGACTTCTTTATAAGTATCTGAGGCCAACAGCAGAGTAGAAATTCAAGTATTTAAAAATCCAAACATGGCACTTTCTTCCTCAAATGCTCTATGTAGCACCAACCCCCCGAGGAGCAGGAAAAAGGCAGGTTCTTCTCATCCCTCTCTCATTTTCCATTTTTCATTCCTTTCTCTCTTTTTTTCTTTTTTTTTTTTCTTTCCCCCTCCACAAAAGAAGAGAAGCAGCCTCCTCCCTTCCCTCCTTTCAGTGGGCAGGGATTGGGAAATAGGAACCTGAAGCAGCTTCCCAACCCATTCTAAACATGTGGGCAGCCTGTTCACCTCTCCAGCTCTCCCGCTGGCTCCTTTCCATAATGAGCTCAGAAAACACAGAGCCATCCCCAAATATTACAAGCACCAGACTGTTCTGCTTCTGCAGACTCCATCAGTGAAAATGACGAAGCAAGACAGGAAAATATCCCTCCTTCCCCTACCCTTGGTTTATAATTGACCTCTTTGATCCTCTCCCTGGAAGGGTCTGAACTTTTCCTTGAGGTAGGCCAGCCTGATGACAGGAAAAACAAAAACTCAATATTCACTTCAAGAAACGTCAGGGGTAAAAGAATGAAGTCCCTGAAAGAAAAGCAAAGGGGAAACTTGGGAGCGGCAAGACTACCAACCTCCTGAAAGCAGACAATCCCACAACAACGCTGTCTTTCTTGCAAGCGAGCAAATGTATCTGCAAATTTCTAGATGACTCAAGCAATGCTTTTAAATACTACTTGCTAGGGAAAAAAGTAACAAAAACCAAAAAAAGAATACCAATAGTAGTACAGGTTTTTTTATTATTATTAAATGTAGCTTGTTATTTTTGTCACAAGGAACAACATCAGGGATCCATGAGAAAAAAGCCTGGGAGAACATAATGGCACCTGAGATACAAGGAACTAGAAAAAAATAGAGTTATTCTTCCTCGTTTCACAGAGCCCGAGAAACTTGATACATTTGTCTAATCCATTTTATTATCTGTGTTACGGCAATAACAAACATCCTGGAGAGACACCGAGCTATTTATTCCCTTGGCATGTTGGGCTTTCAGAGAGTACATCTCCAGCACTGCACAAAAACGTGCGGCCACAAAGGCCCGTAGGGCTAGCTACAAATCTGGGGCTACCATGCATGACGACAAAGGCTAGAAGAGAAGCTGGCACATCACTGCCACACATCGTCACTGAGGACGTGCACTCCCAGAGGAGCAGACACGGCAGCATTTGGTGACAGCCTGCAGCTGAAGCCCAAACCTGCACTATTCACACCTCTACAGCCTCACGTCCTGCAAATGTAGTTCTTATTTTCCATGAATGCAAAGAAAAATCCTGATCTCCAAACCTAGGAAAGAAGCCATCAATCTTAGAATGCTGAGTTCTTCAAGCAACCAGTACAATTAAAATATTATGGCTAAATCTCACTTTGGATTAATTATGAAGTTATAAAACTCTGTCTGGGAGCCCACTTAAACATATAATTTTTTGAATCATGAATAATTTAGGTGGAAAAGGACCTCTTGGGGTCACCTAGTCCGAGAGCCTGCTCAAAGCAGGGCTCACATCAACGTTAGATTAACTCCGAGTGTTGCTCCAGGTGAGCTTTCCATTCCCAGAGTAGATGTGCCACAGCCTCCCTGGACACCGTTCTGGCATTTAACTACTCTTCCTATGAAAAATTCTTCTATGTAATTTGACTTTCTCTGGCTCTACTAATTTGCCTCTGGACCTTACAATATGCACCTCTGAGGAAAAACCTGGCTCCACCTTCCCTATAGTCTTCAGAGTCCCCTTCCAGGTACCCTGAAGAGAGCAAAGAGGTCACAGCCAGCTCCTCAGCCTCCTCTCCCAGCCTTGGTGGTCCTACCACTTTAATCCTTGCTTGGCATAGGAGTAAAGCACACACAGCATGTCGCAGGATGCCTTAAGTTTCTTGGAGGATCATTTCCATCAGTTGGCCAGCTACATTCCCACAAGGGCAGCGGGTTCCTGGTGAGCCCCCACGACCCGGTGGATGCAGTGGTGACTCAGGATCTGGCCTGGCTTGTTGCTGACTCATTTCCCTGGAACTATGGCTGCCTTTTGAGCTAATCAGTCAAGAGTGCGAATGGACTGCTGAAAAGGGTAAGTTGCTACTTTTGTCCTCATTAATGTATCATGATTCACGGTATTCTGCCTACTACTAACACCAGAGTGCTTTGACTGAGTGCACCAGAACTGACTGATACTGTATTTGTGACAACTGTCAAAGAATTAATTTTCTTAAAAAAGCAAAAAAAAAAAAAAGTGTCAGTACCTGAGTTAACAATGTCACCTATACAACAGAAAAGACTTTATGGGGAACAAGAGGTAGCCATAAGGCTGATAGCTGCTTAACAGATACTGGACTAAGGCCATAGTTCTATGAATCTTTTAAATTAAAGATTTTCTTGGTTCTACAAAGAAAAAGTCAACCAGGACCCCAAAGTAAATCTCTTTTCTTCCTACTCCCAATATGCATCAAAACAAGAAAACCACAGTAACTATTTGTCAAACAAAACACCTAGTTTCTGGCAGACGGCCCTCAACTCTGCACTCAATCACAGTTTTGGACTTGTCATACCGTGAATCAGGAGGAAATACTTTAATTTGGAAAGCAAATGCAATTATAGTAAAGAAAGGAAGCAAGTGTTCAATCTGCTGGCATCATAGCTCCATCTACCTTCCTAGCTTCCAGAGCACGCTCAGCTTGCACAGCAAACGGTAACACATTTACGCTCCCAGATGTTTCTTCCAAGAACAGAGCCGCACTACTTCAGTAGCGCCCAAGCGAGTGTCTGTTTGTACAACGCACAGAACATCCATGCAAGGCTTCGGCATCACCCCCAAAGAATGCCTCTCTTCCAGCAGGTACAGTATAACACTGTCTTTATTGTTGAAGTCCTTCCCTCCAGCATGCCAAAAATCTTTTGAGGTTCTGCCAAGAATATTTAACTAAGTGCTCCCTTAGAAAGGCAGTAAAGGAAAAAAAAAAAAAAAAAGAAATTCTAATGGGGTTAAAGAGAAGGTCTTTCCTTTTTCCCTTTGATAATTATACAGAAAATAGCTTGGTCTGACACAGGAAAAAAGGTCACTGTAGAAGAGAAGCGTTGTTGGTTTTTTGTTTTTTTTTTCATGGCAAAGACTTGAGCTACAGCCTACTGATGTTGTCTTTTTCTATACAGTGTCAGATGCAGAGAGACTTGTAGGATGAAAGTGGTCCACCAAGTGATGTGCTACAGGTGAAGTTTTCTTTGTTTTATGTCGTTAGTATTCTAGGCATTTTCCACTGACAAAATCTACTCCAGCTCCCTTTCCTGCAGTTTTCCACTCCCACATTACCTGAGATCAGCGATGAGCAATACATGTTTCAAATCCTACTACCAACAGAAAACAACCCTATCTGTCTGGATCCCTCTCTTGCATGGTCCAAGCCAAGTGATTTATCCATGGCTTTCTTCGTATGGACTACTTTCTAAGCCTCAGTGAGATACAGACCATTTAACAGCCAATAAAGTAATTGGCAAGTCATCAAATAGAAGACTATAAGAAGTTAAAGTAGTATTTTGCAGACAGATACAAGCCACTTTGCTCGTGCCTCAAGGCAAAGGAAAGACAAACGCAGTTCTTTAAGTGCAATCTGAAACCCAGGTAAAAAGGTGACTTAAATTAATCTGGTTTTCATCTCACCAAAATGAAATGGGAGCTTTCTGACACTTTGTGTCTCAGTTGAGGGAAAAATGAGGAACAGCTGAGTGGTGGTAACTTTTTAAACTGATATCACCGAAGAGTCAGCAAACATCGCACTACATCCCAGTCTCAAAAAAAAGGCTCAGATCCGTTTAACATATTATATGGATCCCTGCTACCTTCCCTCTCCAACAGCATCGGAGAACAGATACACTTAACACTGAGCTAATTATGTAGTTACTCTACAGTTATTAAATTATTCAATCTATTGTTTGTAATGGCATATAGCTTGCAAGCGAGCAGGTAAGGGTTGTCCCATAACTGATGGAGCTGTTGCAAACACTCGATATGCGGTGACAGACAGATGTATCTGACAGGCAGCAGTAAGGAGCCAGCGTCCTTGATTTCCAGTACTGACATGTCTGCAAGCACAGCAACTCTTCTAAACGAAGTAAGGCCAAGAGAAAACAACTTTTCTAGAAGTCTAGCCTATAAGGGAAAAAGAAAAGCTAGAAAATGAGTAATTTTTTAATCTGACCGGGTGGCATTTTAATACTGGTGTATGGTGCCAGCAAACCAGAGTATCAAAGATTTGATGGATGAATAAGTTGTATTACATCACAAATAAGTGCTTTAATAGACCAATCCATCAGGATTTTACCAATCTTGCTGCCCACAGCTAGATGATCAGAGGGCTCAGGCTGAGGGTGCACATTCATCGACAAGCGCATATGGACTGGCAGAGGCTTAGGAACAGAAAACATTCATACCTATATACGGCTCTGTTATATGGCACTGCAAATAAGTGCAAAAACAAATACAGTAAAATATATGGAAGGGCTCATACGGTGAGCAAAATAAAAGCACAGACAGATTGGAACATTTCCCACTAAAACAGAATTCATTCCTGAGGTATTCATTGCAATGGAAATATGCTTTTTCTCTTATTGAATTTAATAAGGAGATCTGCCAGTTATTACAAATGCAGAAGAAAAAGCTACCCTGAAAGACCGAGCCAGTCAAGAACATTAAATCCTACAAGTCTCAAAAGGTTTGTCACTTTTAATAAAAGGCTCAGACACTGTATTAGTAATCAAATCAATTCATAATAGCTATTACACTGTACATCAAAGAATGCAAAACCTCTGGAAAGGGGATATGGAACTTGTCAGCTCACAGGTACCAGGGCCAAATCTACCTCAGGTCATGAGCAGCCAAAACCGTTACCTGTCTGATAACTGTTGGGCAGCTTCCGCGAAACAAGTTAGGGAAATCTGCACCCCCTGATTGCAGCACTGTGCGAGGCTACAGCAGCCAGCTCAGGTACGGGAAGCTGCCTTGCCACGTCAGTGTGGTACAGCGCCCAGGCTAATTAGTAGCTGCTTGGGGCTTCCAAGACCACAGCTGTATTCCCGCACGGCATTTCACCGTCTAGACACACCAGCCCATTCAAAGCCAGCGCTCCCTGCCAGCCCTGCGCAGCTCAGAACAGAAAGGTCTCCAGATCAGTAAGAAGCCCTCACTGCATTCCTGCTGGCTCTCCCTGGGAGCCCTGACCTGCGCAGGATAAAGCACGCAGGAAGCCAACCTGTGATACTTCCCGAAAATGCCCTCTGCCCCACAGGCGGAGGACAAAGTGATGAAAAGGCAGGGGTACAAACTTGCTCCCAACTTCCCTGGTGTTGCTGCAAGCAGGGCTGTGCCGCGATCCATCCAGCTCGCTCCTGAGGGGCAGACCTCCTAAGTGACGCCTACAAGAGGCCTGCTAACTTTCATTCTGCAAATTTTAAAGATTGTTACCGCTCCACTTTACACTGTAAAAGGCACAAAACAGATGGCGATACTGTGGGTACGCAGGAGTACCTAAGGCACTTTCAATTAACCTATGTGTTGTGATACCCATGCAAGAAAAATAGCAACTCTCAACCACTAAATTAGTAAGAAAATGAACACCGGGGTACCTAACTGGTAGCAGAGCCCTTGTCATCCTTTGCTCTGGCCAATTTATTGCATTCTGGATTTCAAAGCAAAGAGCAATTTTCTTTCTACTCTCTGTTGGTAAAGCAGAAGTGCTAATGAATACAGTGCTGACCATTTCAAATAACGAGCCCCGAAAGCCGCGGAAGCGCAGAACATTCGCTCGCTCTCCTGAGCTGTGCAGTAAGGCAACAGATGACAGCCTTATGCCTCAGTGTCTTGTAGCACTTCTCTTAATAACAAGGATCAAGAAGACACGCAAAGAAAAAGCACATATTTCTACCATTGAAGAATCTCACATCTGATGCTCTCTAAAAACAGTAAAAAAACCCAAAATCTTTCCAAATTATGAGTAGAGCAAGTCAGGCAGTTACGATGCCTCCTGCCCTAATAACAGAGTGGCATTTCTAAATTAAAGCCTAAAAATCAATACATATTGTAGCCATGTTTTAACAACTGCTTTCTATAAGGAATTTAAAATCATAGCACACCTTTACATTTTGGTAAGGTATTGAGCTATCATTTAAAACACACGCTTAAGGCTACTAGTCTCAATAAAATGACTCACCTTTGAATTCACAGTTCCAGAAATCTAGCTAAATGACAATGCATCTACAGGCAATGGTCAATGCGATAGAAATAAAGCAGCAAATAAGGTGCAGAAAGAGAGAGAGAGAGAAATAAGGATCCCATGGAAGCTTGGGAGGGACTTGCATTTCAGAAGTTTTAATCTTCCACGATTCCTACAGTATTTTTCTCCCTTTGCTTCCTGAAGTTGAACAGATAATTCTAAAACTTCACCCGGTTGTTTTGGTTTTTGGTGGTTTGTTGGTTTTTTTAATGGCTTGCATCCCTCTTCCCAATTTTTAGCTTCACTGCAGAGAGTGGATCCTACCTCCTCTATCACGTTCTAATTAAAATGAAGACATCCCTCTCTGCACTTAACACAACTTTTATGGCAAACTTCAGTCTAAAGCAAACTTCAAAAGGGTCAAACTACAAATCATTTGCACTGATGTGATCAAAAAGAAAGACGAAATAAAGTACTCTTATAAATTTGATAAGTTGCATGTGTACGTACGAGTGTGTTCTTCCCAAATTAGCTTTGATCTGGAGAGTGAAATCCCAATACAAAGAATTTTAGACTTTGGTCATCAAAACATCTATGTGCATAATTATTTCAAGAGACCAAAGTATGTTACAGATTGCCAGTAAACGCAGAAATGGAAAGCAGCAGGTTCATTTCAAGCATAAGGCTGTCATCATTCCTCTCTCAACCACCCTTCCCTGCCCTGTATATTTCTCTAGCAAAACTTAAGATCCATTTATGAATTGGAAAGAGAAAAAACAAGCTACAAACTATCATCTGGAATCAGATTCAGTGGTCCCGACTGCCAAAAGTTCTGCTATGATGCTGAGGTTCAGAGTATGGTCACTGCTGGATGAAATGAAGACTGGAAGGAATCTCTGAGTTACCTAAGGTCATAGCCCTGCCTTGAGTCAGGATCACTCATGGTGGTGACATTCCTGACAGACACGCAGTTACCCTAGTGTGACAGCACTGGTGCCAGTGCCAGTGCAAGTAATTCTATTCTCTACTACTTTACGCAATAGATTAATTTTTCCTCTTTGTGAGAGCCTTTTAAAGACTTGCATTACTCCTCCAACTTTTTTTTGACTCAGCTCATGTTCTGTCAATCTTTCTTCAGAGGTCATGTTTTCTTTATCTCCAGTCACTTTAAGTACTCTCCTCTGGACTTGGGTTCATATCTTTCCTGGAGCATGCGGCCCAAAATTAGAAATAGCCCAATCTGAAGCCAAAAAATTTCAGAACAAAGTAGAAAGGTTATGTGATTAGTCTTGCTGACACAATAGTTTAATTTAGGTATTCATTATGGCACTAACCTTTTTCACAACCACATAACATTATTTTTCCAAGCACGGGCTGTGATCCACAAAAAACCCAGATCTTTTTCTAGATAGCTGCTCCATGCATGTTGTTCCCTGTCCTCCTTAGAATTGTTTCACTACAGTCATCTGCACTTATGAAACTGAGCTGCAGTTTATTTCCCACACCGCGATCCCAACTTGCCCGGATAAATTTTGAAATTTAAACCTGCTCTGTAAGGTAGCAACAGTCTCTCTTAGCTCCATGGAGTCTTCATATTTAATGAAAGTTCCCTGAAGTCCATCATTCAGCTTGCGAGTGAAAATACTAAACCAAACATCAGCTGCTGTTTTCTTCTTTTTGTTCTTCTAGGTGCTTAAACATAATTTGACTGGTTTCCTTCAGTGTTTTTTTGAAAACGGAATGTCTAAAATTTCCTACCTCATCAACTTTCACCCTCTTCAAAAATAGATTCTAACACTAATCTACTGGTCTGTCTCACATGTGCTGTCAAATATGTCCTACTAACAGCTCCAGGCTGTTATCCACCAACTCTTTACGTTCAATCATCAATTATGTTCAATTCATCAAGTCAACATTACTCCAAAACATCTGAATGTTCTCTAACATTCCTCATATAATGCTGTAATCTGAGGTCTCATCACATTAATTGTGTCAGCCATCTTCCCCGCAAGTGACCTGGTAGACAGTCAAGAGTAAATTTCAAAAATAGTGGTGTGTATCAAATGCTCTCCCATTCCATGAAGATGTGGATTGAATCTTTAGTCTTCATCTGAACACTTACATATGATGACTCCTTGTTATTTTGGGTGTATCTTGACACTTTCCTCTTACTTTTTGGCTTAGCTTTTCTGGTTTAGCCCATGGGNCTTCAGTCTAAAGCAAACTTCAAAAGGGTCAAACTACAAATCATTTGCACTGATGTGATCAAAAAGAAAGACGAAATAAAGTACTCTTATAAATTTGATAAGTTGCATGTGTACGTACGAGTGTGTTCTTCCCAAATTAGCTTTGATCTGGAGAGTGAAATCCCAATACAAAGAATTTTAGACTTTGGTCATCAAAACATCTATGTGCATAATTATTTCAAGAGACCAAAGTATGTTACAGATTGCCAGTAAACGCAGAAATGGAAAGCAGCAGGTTCATTTCAAGCATAAGGCTGTCATCATTCCTCTCTCAACCACCCTTCCCTGCCCTGTATATTTCTCTAGCAAAACTTAAGATCCATTTATGAACTGGAAAGAGAAAAAACAAGCTACAAACTATCATCTGGAATCAGATTCAGTGGTCCCGACTGCCAAAAGTTCTGCTATGATGCTGAGGTTCAGAGTATGGTCACTGCTGGATGAAATGAAGACTGGAAGGAATCTCTGAGTTACCTAAGGTCATAGCCCTGCCTTGAGTCAGGATCACTCATGGTGGTGACATTCCCGACAGACACACAGTTACCCTAGTGTGACAGCACTGGTGCCAGTGCCAGTGCAAGTAATTCTATTCTCTACTACTTTACGCAATAGATTAATTTTTCCTCTTTGTGAGAGCCTTTTAAAGACTTGCATTACTCCTCCAACTTTTTTTTGACTCAGCTCATGTTCTGTCAATCTTTCTTCAGAGGTCATGTTTTCTTTATCTCCAGTCACTTTAAGTACTCTCCTCTGGACTTGGGTTCATATCTTTCCTGGAGCATGCGGCCCAAAATTAGAAATAGCCCAATCTGAAGCCAAAAAATTTCAGAACAAAGTAGAAAGGTTATGTGATTAGTCTTGCTGACACAATAGTTTAATTTAGGTATTCATTATGGCACTAACCTTTTTCACAACCACATAACATTATTTTTCCAAGCACGGGCTGTGATCCACAAAAAACCCAGATCTTTTTCTAGATAGCTGCTCCATGCATGTTGTTCCCTGTCCTCCTTAGAATTGTTTCACTACTTATGAAACTGAGCTGCAGTTTATTTCCCACACCGCGATCCCAACTTGCCCGGATAAATTTTGAAATTTAAACCTGCTCTGTAAGGTAGGGACAGTCTCTCTTAGCTCCATGGAGTCTTCATATTTAATGAAAGTTCCCTGAAGTCCATCATTCAGCTTGCTAGTGAAAATACTAAACCAAACATCAGCTGCTGTTTTCTTCTTTTTGTTCTTCTAGGTGCTTAAACATAATTTGACTGGTTTCCTTCAGTGTTTTTTTGAAAACGGAATGTCTAAAATTTCCTACCTCATCAACTTTCACCCTCTTCAAAAATAGATTCTAACACTAATCTACTGGTCTGTCTCACATGTGCTGTCAAATATGTCCTACTAACAGCTCCAGGCTGTTATCCACCAACTCTTTACGTTCAATCATCAATTATGTTCAATTCATCAAGTCAACATTACTCCAAAACATCTGAATGTTCTCTAACATTCCTCATATAATGCTGTAATCTGAGGTCTCATCACATTAATTGTGTCAGCCATCTTCCCCGCAAGTGACCTGGTAGACAGTCAAGAGTAAATTTCAAAAATAGTGGTGTGTATCAAATGCTCTCCCATTCCATGAAGATGTGGATTGAATCTTTAGTCTTCATCTGAACACTTACATATGATGACTCCTTGTTATTTTGGGTGTATCTTGACACTTTCCTCTTACTTTTTGGCTTAGCTTTTCTGGTTTAGCCCATGGGTACTTCTAGGACATTTCCCTATTTTTCCTTAGCTCCTTGACTCAGTTTCCATGCCCTGTGTAAGAGCAAATATACATACTTACATACAGACGCACAAAATCCAACATTTTTCCTTTGCTATCGTTCCATTTCACTCATGTTGCTTTGCCACCTGGACATACTCAACCTTTTTCTTCCTATTGGCTGGAACCAAATTTGAGAAGTTTCTCTTCTAGTTGTGTTCTCCATCTCCTGAAATAAGAGCCACTTCAACTGCTCGTGTGTCCCCTCACGCACCTAGAGCTGGTATTCATCATTCTACATCTTTTCTTCTTTAGCTGTTGCATAAAGTCTTTGGGTAAAGACTCTCCCCATATACACAGGATCTCAGAACAAGTACATAACATTTGGTCAGTGGGTCAAGGGAGGTGATTCTGCCCCTCTACTCCACTCTGGTGAGACCCCACCTAGCGTACTGCATCCAGCTCTGGAGTGCCCAACATAACAAGGACACAGACAAGGACATGTTGGAGTGGGTCCAGAGGAGGGCCATGAAGATGATCAGAGGGCTGGAGCACCCACCTCTCCTATGAAGACAGGCTGAGAGAGTTGGGGTTGTTAAGCTTGGAGAAGAGAAGGTTCCAGGGAGACCTTATTGCAGCCTTCCAGTACCTAAATTTTGGTTAAACTGATTCTCTTTCCTTATCTTTATGAGAAAAATGAAGCTTTATCAAGGTCAGTGTGTGTCACACAGTTATCATAACAATTATTTCAAAGTTAGAAACTAATAGGTAAGTAAGTCCTACAGACACTTCAGTGGAGAAACGAAATCAAGAGGCTACAGAGAAGGAAGACAACGAGAGGAGAGAAAAACATGCCAGGAGAGAAGTCAGACATGCAGACTAATGCTCATTGGAGCAGTGATGCTCTTGTTCTATTCTCTATAGCAATGACGAGCACGGCTTATATCATCAACAGGATTACAAGCCAAATGTCTAATTTGTTAACTGCAGCAGGTTGGAATGGGCTGATATAAATGCCTTTGAGAACTCACTGTAACATTATGCTTGTGATAAAGTGAATTTAAGTTGAGAAAGATTGAAGTTCCTGAATTATCCATGTTCTCATTGTTCTCAATATATCCCTAATGGCTGTTTTTGCCATAGTATCTAGTTTATATTACATTGTACTACATCATAGCTTTCAAGAAGCAGTAGGTAATTGCTGTGCAATTTTAAATTACCGCATAGATATCAGTGCAGTGTCTAGGACCTGAAAAACAACTAGCCACTACTTCTAGACCAGAAAGGCATCATCATTTGCTATAAGTCCACAACATGGACGCAATACGCTGCTCTGCTCCTAAGACATTATATTTCAAATAGTTTCCTTCCTGCCTCGTGAGTCAGTCAGCAGGCCCACACCATCAGAATAATTAGCCGCAGCTTTTTGTTCTTCGATGAAGATGTGCAAGGTTAACAGCTTGATTTTAATTCCCCACTGGAACAAGTAACTAATTATGACCCGCATTAAAAGTTAGCTCCGACAATTTAACAGGGTAATTTTAGAGATCTGACCGACCTCTAAATTATGTGTAAATAGATTGTTTTGAATGCTTGAGAAATTAGATTATAAATTTAAAAGCCTCCTACAGAGCAAGAAGAAGACGAACTATGCACATGAGTCCCCTTATCACAGCAATTTCAGAGATCCCCATCAAGGAGTTTAATAATGCTAACAGTTCCCTATAGCTTCTGGCCCAAAGAAATCATTAGCTATCAAGACACAAATCCAGCTTTCCTGAATGGAAAAGGGTCACACACAAAAAAAAAAAAAAAAGAAAAAAAGAAAGAAAAAATATTAAATGAAATTAAGCTCTTCACATCTCAGGCAAGAAAAGGGTAATTCTGCACCAGCATCTTTTAAAAATAAAAACCTTTATCATCATGGGAGCAATGAGATAAAGAATCTTTGGCATTTGTCCCCAAAAGCTGATGGCCAGCTAACCTAATAAACATCCAGTAAGCTGGACTGATTGCACGCAAAGTTCATCAGTACTATTGCTTAAAAGAAATAAAGATGCCAACAGTGTCTGTTCTTTGGTCACCAATGTATATGCTCCCTCCCTGGTGTTGCAGTGTTAAAGCCTGTTTTCCCAGAGGGCAGGTTAAAGCCTGTTCCCCAGAACAATCAGTTTGGTCAGGGGAAAGGGAGGCAGATTCTCTTAGTTAATGTTATTTTAAGAAGTGAAAATGGGAGGGCATTATCTAGACAATCGTTGAGAGTAAATACATCACCTGCAAATTTCCTGGTTCAGCAGAAACTGTCTTATTTCTGTTAACAATTACAGGACCACATGTTGTGATGTCAACAAATTCAATGGAAAGACTAAAATCACCCCAGGATTCAACCTGAAGATGTAACAAGTCTTTGTACTCAGGCAGTCAAATGTCCACAAGATGCAAAAAGTGAGCTTCAGATTGATTTTGGGTTCTTAAGAGCCTTAAACACCTCTCACTTTTGTGGCAACGTGACAACAGCACGGCCAAGTCAATGTTGCTGTATTTCACCTCTAAACTCAATGGAAAACTCACTAGCTTCTCAACAGAAATGCACAGCCAGCACATCACGTTTCCTGAGTTTTATCGCAGAAATATTTCTATTTATTTTCCATCTTCTCTCTTGCACCTGTTCAGACCCAGCTTCTCCTTTGTCAGTATTCCAAAGACAACTGTGTGTGCCATGGGAAACGCATTTCAGAACTCTTGGTTCCGAAAGGCACAAGCACTACGAGCCAGTCTTTTAAAGAGCTGAGCAAGGAGCATCCCCTGAGCTCTGGGGGCTCCCTAGCTGTCCTGTTTGTAGCAGTGACACTTCTAACGCCGATGAAAACCAGAGCGGTATTCCCCAGTGGTCAGCAAAAGGCAAAGGCAAATTAATAAAGTTGAACAACTTAATCCGAGAATGGAAAAATTAATGCATGTTACAAAACCCTGAGTATTTTAAAAGGCACTGGCATAGCTACTTTATCAATGAATAAGACTGCTAACATTTTAGATACTTATTATATAGCAGTTTGATATTATTAGCTATTCCGACATTCACAACTTCCCCTTCAAAACACAGCATACTCCGAAATACCAGACTACTATATTTGCTCTCACGACATGGTAAGGTGAAGCTTTTTTCCTGTACTATTGTGGACTTAGACATTTTCTCATACCAACCTTGCTAATGTTAGCCCAAACTCTGCTCCATAACTAGAACACATTTCTCTTAAGCCCCCAGCTTTCAAATTGAAACTTGAATGCTGTATGTTCTAACAGAGTTGGATAACATATATGCTAAACATCGTAACTGCTGATGCGAGCACAAGAAAAAAAAAAGAAAGAAAAATGCCCAGTATCACAAAGGGGGTTTTTTTAAAATCAGCAGTTCAGGAATGAACCATTTGCTTAAAACTTTCCCTGTACTATAATCTTTCTGAGTTCACGTGCACAGGGGTAAGGACATCTAAAGTTTCTTTCGTGAAGAGCTACATGGATTTGGAGGATATGATTTAAAAAGGCAAAACAAACACTTGGTCAAGGAACCTTACAGAGATCTCTTTTTGATCTATACAACACTTGAAAAATAAGACAGAAAAGCGTTTGAAAAAAACTTAACTTCACGTAACATAATTCTCTTGCAAGGTTTGGTTAAGGTAAGTAAACTAAACTTTGGCCTAAACCAAACTGGCTTGGCATCAAAGGGCACCGCGCCATTCATTCACTGACAGGTGAAGAATGCCGTTGAATTTCAGCCATCCTTTGGAGGCTTTGTCTGGGCTGCAGGTCAGTTGTGCCTCAGATGGAGGGACCCTAGAGACGGTGCTTCGCTAAGCTGTCCCTCAATAACACAACAGAAATATTTGCCAGGCAGACCCAGGGCTACTTTTTAGGCCACATCTGAGGAACAGGCAGCACGGTCATAGAATCATAGGGTGGGAAGGGACCTTAGTAGATCATCTAGTCCCACCCCCTGCCAGAGCAGGGTCACCCAGAGCAGGGGGCACAGGAACGCCTCCAGGTGGGTTTGGGATGTCTCCAGAGACGAGACTCCACCACCTCCCTGGGCAGCCTGGGCCAGGGCTCTGCCACCTCCATAAGGTCCTCCACAAGGTGAAGCCTTTGTTAGTAAACACAACAGATCGGAGCCGAGTCCACCTGGAGCTGCTCCCACAGCCAGCATGGGGCAACCAGCACCTCTGGAGCTCTCAAGGTGTGGGAGCTCAGACAATGGGCACACAGGAGGTGGCTGCAGGCACCATTTCACCCACACCTCCTGCACTGCCTCCACCTGCCCCTCACCACCTCCCTGGGCAACCCAACAGGCACGTCTGGGTCAGGCTCTTGCTACCAGCCCCATTTCCCCAGCCTCCCACTCTTCAGGCTACAGCACCCCACATCACGCTCAGTGATGGAGAGCTGGCTGTCCCCTTCAACCAACATTGGGTACTGGGATGTCCACTGCATGAACTGCATCAGGCAGTTGCAAAAATAAAACAACAAAGAAGATGATGGAGCTCTAGATAAGACATCCCTGTTCCCTCCTGCCCTGTCACTAAGGGTGTCACAAGGCACTGAGGCCACAGTGCACCCCTGGAAAGTGCTTAAAAAACCCCCCAGGTATGCGCAAAATGGCTTTGGACCCACAAGTCAAGGAAAATGCAGCTTAAAAGGATTCCTGACCAAGTACAAAGCTAAAAAGTCTAGAGTGAAAAGGAGGTTGTTGCTGATAAGCTGCCTTTTATCTCCTGCGCACAGGAACTCTCATTCGTACTGGGGAAAGTTCTTGCACAAGCTTGCAAAAGGAGAATAAGCTTCACGAAGGATATCTATCTAAATGGGACAATCAGCTTTCAGACTTCTTTTCCCAGGTGTTAAACTTAAATAAAGCCACTTTGTTACTTGAAGCCAGCCTAGTTGCCATATTTATCACTGGTCACAGACTACCTAGAAGGCCACATCTAGACACGCTAAACTCCGTTGGACCTACTGGCTACTCTTACACATGCAGACACACGGTACTGCTGCCTGTAGTTCTCCTGATCCTGCTGCGGAAAAGGAAGAACACAGCACCTGATACGTGGCAAACATGCTCGGGGTACCGAGGAACTCGCAGAAAACCATTTTCTTTTGGAAGTGTTAAAAAGTTGCATTCTTGAAGCTAGGTATAAGCAATTATTCTCATTCATCAAAATTATAGTCCCTAGAAACTGTTCAACCTATTATGTGTAGCTCAAGGCCAATTACTACGCGTACAATTGAAGATAAGATTTAGGTATCCTTCAGTCTCTTAAAAAGGATTTTTAAAAAAGTCCCTAGCTTCTTTAGATAAAATGAATTTTCAAAAAAATTCACCCCAGAGCACCACTCGGAAACCACAGTTTTATCAAAACCTGTATGATTAGATCGGCTCAGATTACTTTCTTGCGGAAAATATCCATATTTAATTAAATGTATAAATCAGACTGATGAAAGAGAGTATTTGTTCCCTGAAGATACAGCCTACACTATCAACTTTTAGCCAGGAGTTTGCCATACACTCTTTCATTTTACTTCATCCAACTTTCTCAGCCTGTGACTGTTGCTGAATTACCAAAACATACACATTACACATCATGACTTCCTGTATCTTAGTCAACTCCTTCACTCTTTCCAGGACGTCCGTAGATGCAGATTCCCACATACCAAAAAATCATCACTTTTTACACATCAGAGCATCTTTCTGTGCCATGTTCTTGCATGTTCTGCTTTTACGATCAGTCCCAGACTCTCCAGGAAACAAACTCCCTTTCTGCATGGTTTCACCTCATACGCACAACAGCTAGAAATGGCAGAGGTTATTCCCTTCAGGGTATATAACTCAAGTTCGGGTTTGTAACAAGTAAACTCAGCAGAATATGGGAAAGGCAGATGTATCTACCACTACAGCGCTCTCAGTAGGACTGCAAAATTAGTACTGGCCATGTCAGTCATTTCCTCTCAACAAAAGAGCCCAAGGAATATCATACAGCTTACGAACTTGTCACTAGTTTTGCTCTTCCACGCTGAAAAGCCATCTTTGTTCTGTTTTGCTGGAACGCAGTTATTCCAGGCTATCCTGCATCACCTGTATGCGAGCCAATTTATCCATTTTCATCCCGGACTCGGGTAGCAAACCCCAAACAAATTCCATCTAATCAGCTTCCCAAGCTCAAGCTGCTTTTTGTGTTCTTCTTAATTATTTGATTGAACTTGTGAAAGTACCCCCCGGAATGTTTTTATTACTGGTCTCTAGAGACACAGCTTCCCCTTTGCTGTCTCCTTCTATTTGCATGAAGCAAACCTCAACACTCAGACTCTCCTCCTCCCACGTGCTGACCTTGGCATGCTCAAGTGACCCAAGCGAAAGGAGAAAGCTTTCCCTTCCGACATGCGAGAAGCCGCTTCATAAAGGATGGAAAAAGGTACCTGCTCTGCAACCGGCAGCACTAGAGAGATAAGGGCATGGTCAGACACAATCCATAATAGTGCAACCGATAAACCAGCTATCTACTATAGTTACCAGATAAAACATGAATCCAGCCTTTCAGCCTCTCAGAAAAATATGCAGGTTCTGTTTGCTGAATTTAACACACTCCAGAAATCATTCAGCCTTCTGTTTCTTTACAGATTCTTGAATACTCATCAAGCTTTGGACGGTGACTCGCTACTATTAGGTTATCAGCAAGCACTCCACCCCTGGCCTTCTCTCAAGATGACTCTAACATCTCTGCAGCCCAATAACCTCGAACAAGCTATATGAGGAAGGGAGATTCTCTTCAAGGACCAGAACCACCAAATTAATATTTCCAGAACAGCATGCCTTGACTGACATCACAATTCCTGCACCTCCAATTCTGTTTTCCGTTTTGGGACCCTCACTACAAGAAAGACATTGAGATGCTGGAGCAGGTCCAAAGAAGGGCTAGGAAGCTGGTGAAGAGTCTGGAGAACAAGTCTGAAAAGGAGCGGCTGAGGGAACGGGGGTTGTTCAGCCTGGAGAAGAGGAGGCTGAGGGGAGACCTCATCCCCCTCTACAACTCCCTGAAAGGAGGGTGTAGTGAAGTGGGTTATAATCTCTTGTCCCAGGTAACAAGCAATAGGACAAGAGGAAACACCCTCAAGTTGCGCCAGGGGAGGTTTTGATTGGATACTAGGAAAAACTTCTTCAGCAAAAGGATTACCAAGCACTGGAAGAGGCTGCCCACATGAGTGGTTGAGTCATCATCCCTGGACATATTTCCAAGATGTGTAGATGTTGCCCTTAGGGACATGGTTTAATAGCGGACTTGGCAGTGTTAGATTATGGTTGGTCTTGATGATCCTAAAGGTCTTTTCCAACCTAAATGATTCTNTTATAATCTCTTGTCCCAGGTGACAAGCAATAGGACAAGAGGAAACACCCTCAAGATGCACCAGGGGAAGTTTTGATTGGATACTGGGAGAAACTTCTTCAGCGAAAGGATTATCAAGCACTGGAAAAGGCTGCCCACATGAGTGGTTGAGTCATCATCCCTGGACATATTTCCAAGATGTGTAGATGTTGCCCTTAGGGACATGGTTTAATAGCGGACTTGGCAGTGTTAGATTATGGTTGGTCTTGATGATCCTAAAGGTCTTTTCCAACCTAAATGATTCTATGATTCTATACAATCCAGCAGATAGAAAAACTCCCTGGAGCAAACCATTGCTAAACAATATAATATTTTATTTTATGAAACTGGAAATTGTCCCATGCAACATCCAATGAAAATATTGTTCACAAGAAAGACTTGTGGCATAACCCTGTGATGGGGAATTGTCTTCACTGAATTAAGATACCGTATCGAGCTTTTGAGGTACTTCAGAAAAATAAATTTTATTTCATCATTATCTGGATGGCCATTAATCTTGTGAAGAAATTGTTTTTAAATGAGTTTCATTTTGCCTTCCACAGTGTCCCTGAGAGTGTTCTTGAGAAAGTAACAAAAACAGACAGGCCTTTTAAACTGGTCCTCTGTCCTCTCAAACTGACTCTCTAACTCCCTCACAAATTGACTCCTCTTACACCCCCTAAAAGGAACTCGCCAAGTCGACTGCAAAATTCATAAAGAAAAAACCCTCAAGCTATAGAAAAATAGCCATTAAGACCATTTGTTCAGGGCTAAATTGTGACTTAAAGCTCAATCCTATCAAAGAGGTAAGGTAAAAAGCTTAGTGCAGAGAGACACTGCACAGGTGACTGAACAGCAAGACTAATTGACATCTCCAGCTCAAGTGCGCTTTTCTTTCTTTCTCAAGATTACAAGAAATTGCTTTAATTTACACTGAAGAAGGAGCCTCCACAGCCTACTCATGAGTTTCAGTAATAGATGTGATGCCCGCCCCCATTCCCAATTCCCTGACTGCTTGCTTGAAGGCAAACCAAAGGGGAAGATGATCAGTTCAGCAATTTGTTAAGCATGAGCCCTAGGACTTAGAAGATTTCCTACAGAACATCAAGGGAAATCCCATATTCTCAAGAAAGTCTGTGGTCAATTCACAACTAAGCCTTTATAGCGAGGGCCACATATTAATGGCAAGCAGGAAGCAAAAAGCATACCATTGAAATAGGCTGACTTACAAGTATCTCACCAGTAAAGGTGATGATATTTTCCTGTGTTTCCTGAACCTGTTCCAGTTATCATACAATATTACCTCCCTGAAAATTACACTCAGGCTTCCGTGTCTTCTGATGTCCCATCTTCAGGCCAACAGCACTTTTAATGTCACGGCTTTTAACTTGTTTCAGAATAAGGTGGGGAAAAAGAAATGGAAAAATGACTGTCAAGCTCCCAAAGCTCCCATTCCTGCTATCAACAAGTGAAGCCATAGCAATGACAAGTAGCAGGAGGTCTGGTGAAAGACAGAATTTCTGTGCGTAGAAAGCTGAAGAACAGAAATAGTATCATGGGAACTCGAGCTCAGGCTGTTTCAAAGGACAGTGAAAGAAAGTAATTCACAGAGCAAGGTTTCAAGCATTTGCACATTTCAAGCCAAGCACGTAACCACTTACTGGTGCAAGTCTCTTTACTAACATAAACAAAACCATACATCACACAGGCACATATGGAAGGGTTTCTGTGTTTAAGATAGTTTTTGGTCTCTCTTAAAGAGAATTCAATCATAGCTGACACCTCAGAGCTGCTAGTAGGTGACCTTACGTAGCATCGGTGTTGCAATGCCTAAGTGCGTTGCTAGGGTGAGCTAAGGATAGGAGTTAAGCCTCATCTCTAAATTTCCTGGCTTTTTTCAGCTCACGTCAGCCCTTATTGTTATTTCCACATAGGGAGAGGAAGGTGCGATTAAGAGAAAGAATACTGTTGGCTCTGCTTGACTGTTTCTTGGCAGTCGGTGGATTTTGCTAAAAACCTTATCAGAATAAACCTCTCTCGCGCTTCTGTGGCAGGCAGTGGAAGCGTTTTCATCTACAGAAGGAGATATGCTGTAACTGAACCGTTCCCCACCCCAACATTACAGGCAGCCTCCCTGTCCGCGCAGGCTTGATCTCTCTAACCCGCACCCAGGAAAGGCCAGGACGACTGAAGTTGAATCCCTTTGAAGTAGCCCCGTACCTCGAGTTCGAGTGCTTATTGGGAAACAAAACAAACTAGCACACTCCGACTGACAGATGATTCATTCCCAGCTCTTCCACTACCTCGTTTCACCTTTCCTGGAAACACAACCCACCCAATATTTTTTCTTCTTTCTCTCCTCCCAGAAGTCCCCTAATACTTATTCAACTGCAGATGCCTGTATCCTCCCAACAACAAAAAGTGCAAAATGTATTATGAACAATTTCAAAGTCTACAGAGGATGCTTGTTATTCCTAGTAGACAATAGACGAGGTTAGCAATTAATCACCGTCTGCTGTCTGCACGTAAAAAGTGACAATTATTGATAAATGTGTTCCCACTTCAAGCACATTTCTGAGAACTGCGGCCGGTGAGAAGTCTGGGCTACTACAAAACCTGAAAACATTAACTGGTCAAATAGCTTTTGAGGACAGAGCACAAATACCGACTTCACTAATTGAAAAGGTGACGTCATTGGACTGATTTATGAAAAGCACTGCTGATGTTTAGATTAGGAAAATTTACTTGAGATGGCCAAAGTAAACTTCATGGCCTTTGTTTTGGATACTTCAGTTTATGAAGCTGTCATTTAAAAGAGCCATTAGAAATAAACAGATACGTGGCAATATAACCTATTGAAGAGGTCGGGAGAGGGGGAGGGAGTGGTGCTGGGATTGTTTTGGTTTTAAACCCACATACAACTGGCACAGCAGTGTTTCCTCCAGGCTCCCGCTCTCCCTCCCCTCTCGAAAGTGAAAAGTTTCCAATACAGCTTTCTGCCTAAAATACCATTAATGATAGCAGCATATGTTGTTTACAATATGGGTCCACTTAGTGATCCAACAACCGAAAAAGCAGAGATTATTCTATATTCCCAAGAGAAACAGACTGAAAATATTCTCCCCAAGTCACAAATATTCCCTAGGCCACAATTCAGGTAGTTTCCACAGACTTCAAGCTGTGGCTGAAATGATTTATAGTCAGACCGGTGAATTAAAACATTTGTGATGCTTGGAATTATTAGTGGCTTACGGAATTTAATTACAAGTTGTTTTCTTTTCTTAGCAATTTTATTTTTTTGACTATGTAATGTATTTGACATTTACTACTTTATCCTGGCTAGAGACTAGACAACAAGCGTGTTTTAAGGCATTCTACCCGAAAACCTGGGAGCCTTCCTTGTTTCCTTGTGCAACGACAAAACACGTGCCCTCCCATGCACTGCAAAACAGACCGCACTGAAACGGGGCCAGGAACAGAAGCAACCAAGTGGCATCCCTGCCCACAAGAAAGAGCAGTAACTAATCCAACATCTGAATGCCAGACACTGGTGTGCCTATACGAAAAGAGAGAATAACACAGTGAACTCAATTTCTTTCTGCATTTCCATAGGCTTACCTGGTTACACAAACATTTGGTATTACTGGGCAAAACCTGCTGTCCGGCTGAATGGGGGCTGCTATAACCTACCAGAGATGCCAGTGGACCCAAAAAATATTTATTCTGAAGGACAGACAAGGTAGCAGGCCCAGATGCTCAACAAAAAGCAGGAAGGAAAAAAAAAACATTAAAAAAAAATGATTGCTCACACAGAACGTGGGCTTCAGACAGAGTAACCCCTAAAGAGCATCCACAGAGATTTAAAACAATTTTACGAAGTTTGGTTGAGATTGCAGCAGAAGGATAAATATTCAGAAGAATACAGGACTAAACAGAAAAGTAGTAAATACCATAGCTGCTTCGTAATAAGGGAAAGAAAACAAAGGCGTAAGGAAATAGGGAAAGCAGCTGAACGAGGACATCTGTTTCAATCATTTCGTAGGACAGCAGAAAGAGAAATTATCTAAATGCTGGTTTGGGAGCCAGAAGGTCTTGCATATGGTGGGACCCAAGACCCTGTTAGTCGTGGCCAGAGTAAAACTGAGATGAACTAGATGCCTGATAAGTATCACATGATTAGATTTAACCTGGAATAATCTATCAATACTGCAGCGATAAAACCAAAGCAGTGCTCTGAAAATGGACAGGTTTAATTCTGTTATCTACCATACCACTGGCTTTGGGAGAAGTTTCAGATCTAGCAAACTCCTTCCCTGCCTACAATAATTATATACATATTGATTTTAAATGTCCCCTAATAGCTAGACAACTTGAAAATAGTAAATATGGTACAGTTTTGTATTTTCTACAATGAGCCTCCAACAGCAGCGTGCAGCTGGACATTGAGCCGTTGACCGCAACTCTCTGAGTGTGACCGTCCAGCCCGTTCCTTATCCGCCCAGTGGTCTACCTGTCAAATCCATTTCTCTCCAATTTAGAGACAAGGATGTCGTGCAAGACAGCGTCAAATGCTTTGCACAGGTCTAGGCAGATGATGTCAGTTGCTCTTCCTTTACCTGCCAACGCTGTAACCCTGTCATAGGCGGCCACCAAATTTGTCAGATGTGATTTGCCTTCAGTGAATCCGCGTTGCCTGTCACCAACCATCTCCTTATTTTTCCACATGCCTTAGCATAGTTTCCAGAAGTATCTGCTCCATGATCTTGCTGGGCACAAAGGTGAGACTGACTGGCCTGTTTTCCCTGGTCTTCATTTTTTTCCGTTCTTAAAAATGGGGGTTACGTTTCACTTTTTCCAGTCAGTGGGAACTTCACTGGACAGCCACGACTTCTTGACTATGACGCATAGTGGCTTAGCAACTTCATTCGCCAGTTCCCTTGGGACCCTTGGATGCCTCTCACGGATTTGTGCACCCTCAGGTTCCTTAGATAGTCTTAAACCTGATCTTCTCCTACAGTGGGCAGTCCATTCTCCCTGTCCCTGCCTTTGCCTTCATGCATTCTCAGTGTGCACTCAATATACTGTACTCAAAGGTAGATATCATCCTAATTTACATAACGTTTGAAAAAAGGAACCAATAAAAAAGCCCAAGCCATACTGGGATGCTCATGAGCACATTAAAATGGTAAAATTCTCTTGATGGGCTTATCAAATTAATTTAAAGCCACTGCCTTCCAGGTGTTGCACTGTTTAAAGTTTGAAGTACACTAAAATAGCGTCACTTTTAAATCATGCTAATGAATACGCTGTTGGTCACAAAAACATCAAACGTTTTTTGAAATTATTAAAAAAGTGCCGTCATTGTGAATTTCCAAAGACATTCACCTGTCCTTGGTAGGGGTTCTCTTCAGCTAAAAGGGAGAATGGATACTTGCGTAAAGGAAAGTTTCCACTTTCTTCTAAATGCAATCTAAAAGAAAGCCAACCCCAAAATTTCCAGCTTTTGTTATCCTTAGTAGAATTTAAATCACCACACAAGTAATTCCTGGGAATTTTAGAGAAGTTAAGCATTAACTGCTGAGGGGAAAACAGACTTGTCCAGAGGTGATTCCTGTGTTTTCTACCCAGTGAACCACAGTAGTGCAGACACTGCCCTGTAACAAAAGTAACTCCAGTCGGCTTCAGTGGCTTACAATGAATTTTTAATCAACATATCTTTATTAATCAATCAGTAAGCAGCTTGCCAAGTCCTACTACAGCACAAGAAGTTTCACACACGTTTTTCCAAACAGAAACTAAATACGAAAATTTAAATAAAACCAGACAAAACCAACCAACCCTCCCTCCCAACTTCCCAAATGCAAGGCCTAAGGTAGTAAAAAAAGCAACTTCAAATATTAAAAAAAGAAACCAACACAAAAAAAAGGCAAACCAACAAGCAAAACCCCCAAAACAACAACCAAACAAAAACCAAATGGGAAGAGACCTTGGTTGGAAAGAGACAACATACCCCAAGAGTCTGATCAGATTTTTTCAGTACTAAAGCCTGTGTGGCTGTGACAGTAAATGTTTACGGACACAAGAGGATTTCTCAGCTACCGAAAGCACCAGCAAGGTTATGCTGCTGGCAGTTGTTATGCAGTGACATCTCAAAAGCCTCTCTCAAGGCCACAATAAACTGAAAGGTTTGTCAGCTCCAGCGTTCATGAGTAAGCGACAGCCCAGACAACAGATCAGGGTGTAGTTCAATTTTCTCCTTTAAAAATACATTTATCAATCAAAATCCCTGTGCTAATGGACAAGGTAAAGAAGTCCAGTATTTGGTTCCCTCTTTCATTTAACATGACTCTCTAAGGCAGAGTCAAAAACGTAAATCGAATCTAACTTAAACTTTTGTTGGACGCAAGTGTGATAAAAAGAAAAAAAAAAAAACCAAAATCAAACCCAAACCAACAAAACCAGTCATTACAAAACCGCCAAGCAGCTGTAGCATTTCCTGAGCTCAAATGAAGAAAGTCAAAGCACCCGAGCACTGCAGCAAGTTGCTTCCGTCAGAAATTTATGATCTTAAACATTTTTTAATGAAGCGCTGGAGCTAGAAAGCCTGATGGATCACCAAGTGCAACCAGAGGTCAAACTTGGCAGGGTCCCACCAAACAAGGAAGATGGGGCATCCACAGCTTCTCTGTGTTTGGCTCACAAGAGCCTGCTGCCCTTGCTGCTGAGGGTAATCCAAGCGCTGCCCGAAGTTTGCGTCATGGGAACATTTAAAATACCACTCGCCTGTGCATTCTCTGCTTCTGATAAGGAGCGCATTCCCAGTGCTCCCTCTTCTCCACTGTCTCCAAACTCCAAACATAATGTGTATTTCCCTCTCCTACCTGGCCACATGGATTTAAAAAACTCATAGAAATTTAAGACCTTTACCATTTCCTCAAGGGCAACTAAAACTTCCTAACAGATTACAAGATAGGCTTTTGTTTGCTTTTTGGATGGGGAAATGGAAGATAATTGGGCATCTTCATTCAAGAAAAAGAGTGCAATGGCACGGCATTATTTGGAGTGACATTATCTGTATTAGATAATTAAAAATAGCACACAGAATAACTGACATGCAGAACTAGAGGAGTTACTTGTCTTCTAGAAAATGCAGTCATTTATACATTAAAAAAAAAGCAACCTCCCTCAGCAAACTCCACCTCCTAACATCTCATCTCAATTCTGATAGAGGTTGAGTAGCAGCAACATCGTCCTGAATTTTACATTTTAAAAGAGTCTTTAAGATGAGGATTTAAAGCTCTAGTATTACCTATAGAATAATATGCTGAAATACCTTAACATATACTTATAAAACTTTTTTGTAGACATTTTATNCCTACTTGATTGACTACACTTACCCGCTACAACCAATACACTAAATCACGAAGCAATTGGTGTCAATGGACACTGTGGTACAGCTGCACCCATTTAAAAACACAGCTGCTCAAGAAATAAAAGCACATTCTTTTCATCTAGCCACAAAACTTCCAGAAACATGAGTGACAAATCTGCCTAAGTGGATATTCATTAGCAACACTAAGGCCTCCTCCTTAGATCCCCAGCGTTTTGTTCCAGGCTTAAATCTTCCCTCAGCATATTTCTCATTTTTGTGACTGTCCCGGCTTCTACGAGCAGCTGCTTTTGCCAGACATTAATAATAACTATTTGTATTCAAATTCATCCCATACTAAGTGTTGACCATACGCGTGAGCGCGCTGTATAAGGCCCCCCAATGCCAGCTGCTCTTTATAGCCGTGCTTATGCCGACACGGAGCCCACCTTCCCATGCCTATGGTGGGGCTGAAAGACCGGCTTCAGCACAAGCATCTGGGGTTGTGGCAAAGGAGGAGATTTTACTTTTTCCCATGGCCTCTGTGTCATATCCTGTTTCTCAGAGTCCTCCCATTCCCCTCAACATGACTTATCCCTCCAGCCCTTCTCTTTCTCCAACTCCAGGCTGACTATCCCGCTGACGGTGGAGCAGCGTGGGTGCCAGCTTTGCCTATAATTAGATAAAGATTTCAAGCCATGCTCCACCATTTCCTGTCTCTCAAGTGCAGTAATCTTAAGAAACAAAAACTTGAGAATTTGAGGCTTATAAAGTGTTTTGCTACCGTAGGATAAAAAGTATTATGCGGAAGTATTGTTTATATTTATTTGTTGTAATAGAACGTAGTTCAAATAAAACTTGTAAGTGGTGGAAGTAAAAAAAGTGCAAGACTACACTCTAAAATGACTAAAATATCTTCCAGATTTAACAGTTACAGATACACAAGCACAAGCCAAGACCAAACTCTGCCGTCCTTAAGCAAGCAAGCTGACCCTAAAGCTACTGCGTGTCTAAGATGGTTTATAAGAGGAAGAAACCAGAGCTTTGACATGTCGGTGGTATGGAAACTGTGCACCATATAAAGGTGCTTATATACCAGTCTGAGAATAGATGCTGCAACACTATCAAAGCTGGGGTGAGATTTGGTGCTTTTGGTTTGGTCGGAGTTTTTTTGGTGGTTTCTTCTCTCCCCTGGAAATAATCCAGGGACAGCATATGGAAAATAGAACAGAGATTACAAAAAAGGAAGGATTGTTCCTGAGAAAAACAGTATTCTCAACAGAGCTATGCATGGCTCAGGAAACGGACAACTGACCCCGGCTCGGGAAAGATGTTATCAATGAATAGCTTTTTTGGTTTTACAATCAACATTATTGCAGAAGGGTGGAGGAAGGCGACACAGATTATGATATCTGCTGTATTATTTCTCAACTGTACACAAGAGAGTTAAAATAAAGCTATCTAAATACTGGCCATTAGTATGCAAAAACCTTTTAAGGAGGAACACAGAACAGGGGTGAGTTATCTGTTAAGCAGTTCCATCTGCTAAAGTCCAAGCAGCCTCTGTGTAATCCGAAGCCTTTTCCAAACACACACTTTGCCCTGCTAGCCAAAAAATAAATACAAGATGCGCTCACATTTGGCCCCAAATTAAAGCCTAGAAATTAAGGTTTATAGTGAATATCAGTAAAAACAATTTTTTTTTTTTAATAATCCTCCCCCAAACACCTCTTAGGAGCAAAGGTTAGAGCAAAAATTGTTTCAGCGTTTACTCAGAACCGTACAAAAAGTTGTGTATAAGCCTGCCCAAACCAGGTGATCAAGCACCCACAGAAAAGGGGAACCCCAAAGCACCACTGGACAAAGTCCATGAAGAGAGAAGATAAAGGGGCCCAGGGAGGGGGGACACACAAGTGACTAAAATCAGGGCTCAACGCTAAGTCTGAGCTCAGTTCTATTCACCAGTATGTAGGCACACATCATTGCTTTGTAAAACGGACTACTGCATTTACACACCAGAGCAGCAGTAGCTAGCTTCAGAAGGCTCACCAATAAATATGCCCAAAGATGCATGCAAATTCAATGTCACACAGAGGCCTTCTGGACTAGAGGGTGAAGTGAGCAACTTGCTTTCCACTAAACCAGCTGTATCAGAACTGAACTGCACGGACAACACACAGAACAATGACAACAGGTCTTCCTATTCTTAACTGACGGAAGAAGGTGTTGGCTACAAACAAGGCTCACATTAATTTCAGTGGTGCCCATGGACAGTACAAGAGGGAACGGGCACAAACTTGAGCACGGGAAGTTCCCCCTAAACCTGAGGAGGAACTTCTTTCCCTTGAGGGTGGCAGAGCCCTGGCCCAGGCTGCCCAGGGAGGTGGGGGAGTCTCCGTCTCTGGAGACATCCCAAACCCGCCTGGAGGCGTTCCTGTGCCCCCTGCTCTGGCAGGGGTTGGACTGGTGATCTCCAGAGGGCCCTTCCAACCCTATGATTCTGTGATTATTGGGCTCAGTTCAAATATTTCCCAAGTTCAACGCACAGACCCCAGAACGAGTCTCTTAATTTTTCTTTTCCTCCTTCTTGACAACACAAGGCAGTAGGGTCAGACATTAAAAAGGTAACTAGTTCTTACATTTTCAAGTATTCTTCATACCACAAGGTACCACAAGAGGTTTCAAAACTGCTTTTCCAACCTACATCATTATCAACTTTCAGAAGCGTACCCACTTCCACAGCGCTCCAGACACAGAGACCGGAGATTATACACACTGTTCTAATTGGATGATCTGAGGCAGTGCAGGCGTTGAATAAAGAAACAAGCAAGCCTACAAAATGGGCTGCCTCGAGGACACACAAGTCTTTTTACATCCCTAGACCACCATAGCTACTTCCCCAACCACTTTGGGATCTCTTTCAAACACACAGACACACTCCAAATGCGTTTGTTACCTTTGCATATTAAATGAACTCCATTTGCCAAACAACAACCCAACAACTTACAACCGAAATGCTGAAAAACGGAGACTGGATAGATGGATAGCACGTATGCTCAGAAACAATTGCTTATCTAACCAATAACATTATTCTTCAAAAGGGAATGTGGTTTGTCCTAGAACAAAAACCAGCATGTCGTCTCAATAGCAATTTTACACATCCTGCAAAGAATGTGTATTTCAATGGGATTGCAAGGAATGAGCTAGAGTCTAGAGTTCTCAAACAAAGATTACATTCTTTTCATGATGGCAAGTGCTAAGAAACAGTCTTTTTCTTGAAGAGGGATCTAGGAGGAATCCAAAAACAGGCAGAACAAGGCAGTTAAGAAGTAAACGGTAAAACGTATATTACATTCATCCTCATCTAACTCCGAGTCAGTGAACGGACACAAAACATTACCGTCACTGGCACATTATATATGAATTTTTTTTGTCATCTTTGTCTGTCAACTCTAGGATAAAATTCTCTCTTAAGGACATTCCATACTTAAAGAGAATTTTTTCTGCACCATAGCTCCACATAAGTAGAACTGGGTTCAGGCAGCCCTAGCAGCGCAAAAAGGCTGTGGACCTTTACCATCAGCCCTCTTTATCCAACAGGTATGATTTACAAGCAGCAGGCGCAATCCCCCGAAGGTTAAAAATTCCCAGTTCCAATGAAGTTGCATCAACGGTACATTTGGACCAGTACCCGAGCCATTGGAAAACTCTCAGAGAAGATTTTCAAGCTCTCTTTGTCACATTTACTTGGGTTGCTGTTGTTTAAATTCAGTCTTCAAGGCTTTGGCACCCGCGGGACTCGGCAGAGTCTGGCACGGGGTCACTCCTGCTGCCGGCGGCTGCCAGAGGCTCGGCTGGAGAGCCAGCAGGGAGAGCGCTCTCGCCGTCCGGAGAGAGGCAAACAGCCGAAACCCGCACGAGCCCATTCATGCATCTCAAGGACAGCTACCATTTTTTGTGTGCCGTTTTAGAACAGGGCTGACTTTTTAACAGTTTTACCAAAAATAAAAGCAAAAAGCTGTTTGTCACATTGGAGACTGCCAGTGTCACAATCTGAGACCGGGTACTCCGTTCTTCCTGCTATTTGACATGTTTTCCTTTTGCCCTGAGACATTCTTTCCATTGAATTTGCAACAGAATGAACATAAAACAGACCTTAAAAATAAAAAAAGCCAATTACTCTGAAATAATAACAAACAGACAAAGCCATAGTAATTTCTGTTGGCATAAGACAAATTAGTGGAATTTAACACATAGCCTGATGAGTACCTCCCACCAAAGAATTAACCATACACAGATGAAAAGATAAGGACTATTGTCAGATGAAAGTTTTTACTGAAGCTAAAAGAAATCAAGTTTCAAGCAAACACTAAAAGCATTGCAATGCTTGCAGAATTACACGCGTTTTCAGTAAGTCAGGAATTAGAAACTTGTTTGGTTTGTGAAGAGGAATGCACAACATGCTTGACCATGATAGGGAAGAATTGGAACAGATCACACCATATGTCCTTTCCAGACCTAACATTTTAAGATGACTGGATACTGAAAGCAAGATGATCCAGATGGTTATTTGTCAGTCTGCTATCGTGCCCTCGTGATTCCTCCTTTCCTTCCCAATTTAGAGTATTTTCTCCCTGTTTTTATTGTTCTTTCACTCTCAAATGAAACATGGTCTCAGGAAAGAGTATATTATTTCAGAGCTCTAAGTTTGATGTAATTTGTTGGTGAAGCAGGATAATATTTTTAGTGATCAATTAATCTGCTTAGCATTCTGAAATGCCTGATTATATGGTTAACATAAGCATGCCAAGAGCTTGAAAGCAGAGCTAAACGAGTAATGAAATTCTCTGGCTTGGTGGCTCAGTTAAAATAAAGAAGGGAAGGGGGGGAGCAGAAATCACCTTAGGCCAAGAAACAGCAACATTTCAAATTAACGCCAAGAGCAAGTTCATCTCAAAATCAAGTTCTTTATGTCAGTTTTGGTAAGCATATTTTTTTTTATTAATCTTTAAAAAGTGAAACATAATTTAACATCTAAGCACAAACAACAAATTCTGTTCTGAAATAAGGTCCGAATTCTCTAACTAGTTTAGTTCGATATTTCTAGACTTTCTCCTATTGCCACCTTTAATTCTTTGGCTGAAACTATTTCAACCATGTTAGTCCTCTTTTCTTGAATGTTTGCACCCATTATGGGGGCACTTTCATAATGAATGCGCCACTTGGTCGTAAGGAGAATTTCTGTGTGACAGAATGTAATAAGAAATACTGAAATTAGAAGTGCAGAAGCAGAATCGAGGAAGCTTCTGAGAATTTGCTACTTTGAGCTGCAGATCCGTTCCACAGAACAAAGAAATTTTGTTTGTCAGGATGACAGAAGGGATGTCCTACTCCACTGACCATACTTTTCTTTGCCCAAGTCGGCAAATGCTACCAAGATGACACAAGGAGTCTCAAAAACTTCAATCCCAGAACTATACACACGCAGCTGATGATGACAGTGTACAAAACACAGCGGAACACAAAAAGACAGCTCAACTTGTGTTCCAAACTGGCTTCACGCAACAGTTCTGCATGGGGAAACTACAGAGAGGGAAGCTCCAGAGAAATCATGAATCTTTAATTAAAATATTCTATAATCATAGTATAACTGAGGTTGGAAGGGAACTCTGGAGGTCATCTTGTCCAACTCCACCCAAAGCACAGCCAATTTAATAACTTCATGTTTTTCACATACTTTTATTTGAAAGAGAAAATAAGAACAAGCATGGTTTTAATCATTTACCAAGGGGTATCAGAAGTCTTTGTGACTTACCTAAAAACATAGCACACCAGCCAACCAAATTAAAAAAAACGAAAAGGAGTAAAATGCAAACCCTCTGAAGTGCCTTCTAGGCTATCTACTGTTGATTTCACACTCTCCCTTTACAAAACACCTTTAAAGTCCAAGAGGAGGCATGATATAGAACCTAGACAGGAATATAACATGGTGACAGGTGAATGAAGGTGCCTCAAAATTACTATTTTCTCTTAATGGATTTTTTTTCACTCTACGGAGGTACAAAACACAGACATTTTACACCATTCTTTGCCAACTGATAAAATAACCAAAAAAAGGTGAGTATCTTTAAATGCTAAGTTCCTCCATGTTGGGAGCCTCTGGAAGCCACACTTCTGGCATGGTCAAGACAGTGAACGGTTCATTAGTGTTTCAGTTCAGTGTCCCTCACCCAGCTGGTATCAGACATCTAAGAGGATGGTGCAAGAACTCTCTTACAGGCAGATATGGTATTCTCTAGCCTCTGGGAAGGTCTCCTAAGCTCTGGAAATTTGGATGTAGTTCTTAAGAACACTATTTCATCCTCCTCTGCAAGACTCTCTTGCTTTTTTTTCTTTGTTTTCTTTTTTTTTTTTTTTTTTAAACTAAACATTTTTTTTTTTTTTTCCGTTTTAAAATCAGACCACCATGGTTGAGAGAGACGAAGAAGTTCACGCAGGACAGGATGAATTTATCTGTACATCATAAGGTCAACAAAGGTACAAACAGTCTGTAGTCGGAGACGCATGCACCTGGGCTTTTGTAAGTGCGTTGCATCTGTGAGCGACCCATGGGAAAATCACGGTCCTCCTGTGTGACCTTTAACAGGAATCTCAGGTGGGATCCTTTCGTACAAATTGAGCTGACTAAGCATCAGGATTGGATTAAGTCAGACAGCCACGAGTTTTCTATAATCAGTAGAGAGAGACAGGAAACTTCAGAAAGTAATTCCTGTTAGTGTAAAACAAGCAGAGACCTGAAAGGAAAAGAAAGTGGAAGAGACTAAAAGAAGTTTTCCAAATAGGATTTAGAAAGATATCACACCTAATTCTCCCTGCAGCCTTCAAAACTCTTTAGAAGCAACATGAGTAAAACACACATATATTGAAGGAAGCCTGACAGTAAAGATAATACGGCCCTTAGGAAATGGTAAGGCTAGGTCTCAAGAGCTGTTGTTTCTGAAAAATTCTCTCCGCCACATGAGACACGTATATATCTCATTGAAAACAAACAAATAATACGCACCGTGCTATTTCATATTCTGTACAACGTGAGACTGGATTGTTAAATAATTTCCAGCATAATTGATTTTAGATACCTGAGAACAAAAAACTGTCTTGGAAACATGAATGGCAGCAGCGTGCCTTTTCCACTGTTTCTCCTTTTCAAACATATCTTTACACTTCACTTAAAAATGTAGAATGGGAGCATAATACCTCATTCATTGCTAACAGCACTATGAATGAAAGGCTCTCAGAACATCTGTTCAATGATATTTAATGCATGGTCTAATAAGCATCGGCATTTCCCGCTCACAGATTTGTAGGAATTACATATGGGCAACAATTCTGCTGACAGATCCTTGCTCTTCTGGAAAGACTATTTGCCCAGTCCTCAAGGCTTTAGTTTAATTCCTTATGGACATTACCATATGCTTGCAACCCTGGCTAGTTACGCTAAACCAGGTTTGATCAGGGCATTGGATACACATTGTCTAAATACCATACAGCATCAAAAGCCCCTTCCCAAATTAGCTATTGCTAGGAAAGAAAGGACCGACAGAGAAACACAGGAACGGAACATGAACCAAAATAGTTCTTTTTCAAAGGAAACAGAAACATCAGGGTTTCTTCACGGAGCTGGCATTTATGAGGCATTATTATATAGTCACGTCCACAGCCTCTTCCCCAGCCACAGTTCCTTTAACTCATAGCAGCGCTGAAGCAGCTATCACAGACAAACAGCAAGAAAGCTCAGAAGTCACTTTCCTTATTCTTATTGTACAATGGAGCATAAAAAACACCTTGGTTTTTTAGAGTTTTGTACTTGGAACTGCAAAGCACGTAAGTTAGTGTTGATTTGTTAATGAAAGTATACTCACTCCCTACTTAGTCTTTTAAAACCCAGTAGGGGAAGTTGTTTCAAAGTTTTACTTCAGGGCAGTGGAAGGACAAGCAGTAGAGAAAGCTTTTCAAGGCTTATTCCTTGCATTTGAACATGCACGGAGACAAACAGAAGATCTGAAATTTGTGCAATATTAGTCACACTGAAGAGGTCCAAGATAATGACAACGCAAGAGCTAACACAACATCTGCATGGAAAGAAACCTGACCCAGCATAAGTAAGATCTTTCTTGGTTTGTAAAGCTCCCTATGGACTTCATCCAACATACTTCGTAGATCTGCTCTCTTTTTATTCCCCTGCTACAAACTTGTGCTCATCTCATGCTGGCTGCCCCCTGTGCTCTCCCCGTAACCTCAGCACTTCTGCTACGCGAGCCAACTCCTCTGCAGTTCTTGCTATACGGAGTAATCTTTCTCTATATCTACACCTGTACAGCTCTCCTCCTCCCCCAGCCTCTCCCTCTGCAATTATTCAACTTCATGAATGGTATTACACAGCCTTGCAGTTTTGAAACGCAATTCAAACCAAGAAAAAAAACAGAAAACTTTCAGCGAAAATAAAGCCATTGGAAACAATGTGGTATTATCCAGCATATGCAGCTGTATGTAGAAATGACTGAACAGGAAAAACACAAGGATGAAAGCATGAGGGCACGCAACTTTCAGAAGGAGCAAAAGCTGAGAAACGAGCGAGCTGAAAAGTCCTAACCAGACGCAGAGACTGCTGCATTAATCCACGCTGCTCAACGCTTCTTATCCTGCTGGGCCTGCGGATCATTTCCAGAAAAGACCCTTAGAAACTTTCACTAGATAAACACACCATTTTTAGTGCATTTATATCAGCAAACTCTTCTGTATATTTAATACAGGAGATTTTTTTGACGGTGACTGGCTGCCCGAGCAGCCTGGTACAAGGCCATCCTGCTTCTTGCTCAGGATTTGCAAACGATATGGCTGTCACCCTACAGATGTGCCACCCGTATTTACAGCTCACTGACCAAATCTGGGTGGCCACTCAAAGGCAGACAAACTGTTGAGGATTACACGGGCAATGGGGAGCACCCCACCTTTTGAGTAACAGTCACACTATGCTTAAAGCCTAAGGAAAGGCTTAAAGCCCCTCATCCATATGCGAGATTATACCTCTCTGTTAATATCTCTCCCTGCTAACAATTTCTTGTGAAGTAGGACAATGTATTTTAGCACTATATCATGTACTTCCTAAAAAGCGATGATAATACTTTGTACTTTCAGGAAAACGGTGATTTTATTTTTTTCTTTGCAGGAGGGAGGAGGTAAGAGTGGCAGTTATTTATTATTGAAATATATAAGGAGAGTGCTAAAGTTGCACAATTAAGCAAATCAAAAAGCGACAGCCTAAATTATACTCCTCAGAACCAGGTTTGAGTAAATATCGCGTACAATTCCTCAAATAATACAGTAGTGTTCTTTTTACCTACAGCATCTTGTAGTCCTGTGCATTTGTTAAATGAAGAGATCCCACAGAAATTATCCATAGGAAAGCACATGACAATCGCTACTTACACTTAGTCTTCCACATACACTACAAAGAAACAGTGAAATTTTGGGGATGTAATTCTCTTACATAGACACCTAAGGAGCCGCTTCAAACCTCTCACCTCTGTTCATCAAAACACCGTAAGTGTTGTTCTTAAGTCCTTCCTAAGGGAGACAATATTGCTGGAGAACATGAAATAACGCACCAAATAATGATGTGACAGTGGGGAAACAAGGTGCAAAAGTGAGGGGCACGCAGCCACCTCCTGGCTCCTGAGGAACCCAGCTGAAGTACCGGCTCGCGTACACGTACTGACCTTCAACACAGCAAAGACAAAGAAATGGGAAACGTTGACAAACGTCCCCCCCAGTTCTGCCTACTCAGAACAAATCTATTTCCCTGCTGTTCAGATGCTTTTCACTAGACAGCAATACAGATTAGTAAAAACATGTCTTCCAGAAAACATCTAGATTATGAAAAATTTTAGACAACCGACCTTGGTAAGAACAGTGGATTTTTACAAGTTAGCTATGAATTCACAAAACTCACATCAATCGTAGCCTCTGGTTTCTTCCAAGCCACAAGGTATGAAAGAATGGTAGAAACCTTAAACATTTGTTCACTGGGCCCTGAATATTTTGTAAGGAGCAGGGATTTCCATAAGCCTATTAACCTCTTGACACAAACGATTGCTTACGGCATGTAGGAAGCCTTTCCAATCCATGTTTTTTCTTTCAAATTAAATTAAAAAATAACAACTAACGAAACAAAGGAAAATGATACAGCAGCCTTTTCCCTTTATATTTGATATTCATGTGGTGATCAGGATAAAATAAACAATGTTTTGCTTCTCAGCGGTTGAGCAACTGGATGCCTTACAAGGACAGGTAAACATCAAGACATTCATATCTAAAAGACAAAAATAAATCCCACAGTTGCAACAGTAAAATATGAGAAACAGAAAACCAGAAACGCTTGCTGAGTATTTCAAACAAAGGGGATGGGGAAAAAAAAAATCAAATTAAAATATACTGCGGGAAGTGAATGGTAAGGTATAACAATTGAAATACTTGATTAAACATTTTAACTTCATTCCGCCTGTTCCAATTGCTATCACTATATTGAAGTAGGCTTTTTTGACAATCTACAACTTCACCAAAGATAAAATTAAGTAAAACCAATTCCCTCAGTCAGCACTACAGACACCTCACCAGACTCTCATCCACCCTGGAGAACGAACACGCCAGGAAGACCTTGATCTTGCAAAAACCTACAAACATCCTGAAGCCATAAGCTTAAGCAAATGTTCTTCTGATAGCCTGGAGAACTGAAGCTAACTCATTACAGGATAGGCTGTTCTTGCTTCTTGGGTAGTGGGGAACTGCTTGTGTCCTTCCAGTTCGCGTGACTTTCCTCTCCAAAAAATTGTCTCGCTCGTGTCAATATCCACAGTTACTGACTAAAGAGAGACAAGTCATAACCTCCATAAAGGCAAAGTCTTGATGCTGTTAAAAAGGCAAGAGCAATTCAGAAGGCAAGGCAAAAATACCAGTTCAGTGGGGAATGAGAATATGAACAGGAGTGAATATGCATCAGTCAGGTTTAAACACTATTTAAAACACTAGAAACTTGTAAGAGTGGCACGCAAGGAGGTTGTGTTCTCAAATAAAGAAGACTTAAAATCTCTCTGACTGTTCATATTAGAGACATGAATGTTAACCCCAAAACATGTAGCACCTCCCAGAAGCAGAATGGCTCCTGGCAAAGGGGATGACTAAAAGCCCACGACACTGCTATTGAGTGCCTGGTATTCGCTAAGGCACCTCTGTGTGATCACCATCAGCTCTTCCTGCAAATACTGCCACAAGGGAAAGAGGAAAAGCAGGCAGCTGAACATGTGGCCGTGGCTGTTATTAAAAATGTGAGCAGAATGAAAGCTATGTAAAAATGGAACAAAAAAGTAAAAACAACAATATTTTTAATTGGAAAGGTTTTTTTAACAAATAAACCCCAAACCAAACCAACAAAAGAAACATCTCCACACCAAAACCTTTTCCATGAACAGTGAAGAGACTCAGCATTTATTTAAAAATTTTATCTTCAACCATCTGTGACTTAACTGTTATTATTTTATAGTCGTATATCACTTATTGCTACATACTGTGAGGAGTAGGGGAGGAGGGCTGAGGCAAAGACATTTAATGACAGTAAGCAGAGTACTTACTAATTTAAATAACTCCCAGAAACGTTCTTATCTACTGAACAAACATTCCAGTGTTTTAATTAAGTCAAGCAGACAGAGATCAAATAAGCATATATATATAGAAATTTAGGAGTAACTCACAGCAGTGTAAGATGCACTTTTGTTCCTGAGGCCAAGCTGAGCTTTTGAGTCTTTTTCCCCCCTTTAAGTTAGAGCACATGGGGAAAAACATTCTAGAAAATACGTACGGAGGCTTTTTAAGCTACTTTGTTACTCTAAAATTAAATATTTTCAGCATTGAGTATGTAAATCACGAGTAACATTATCATTTAAAAATAAATCTGCTGTTAGGGAGGTAGTGCGTTCAGTAGTACATGTTTTGAAGATTTCACCAGAGTTACCAACAACTGATCCAAAGGAAAGGTTAACACCACAGGAATCAACATCTACTTACATTGCTTCTGTCCATTAGTGTAAGGAACTGGAGACCAGACTCAGCTGCAGTGGCCTCCTCCCTGACACGGACCTCTGCACAACCACAAATTTCACAATGCCTCTGAACACGCATCATCAGGCTTTTGTAAGAAGGAGTCGCGCTGATTTGTTTGCTCAGCATCTGTCACAGCTACACATCCAACACTAGAATTACCTACAGGTGCAAAATGCAAGGCTCAGATGGGCCGTCAAATGGCTCTACCAGTCTGCCTGTACAGGATGTGAGGGAGCAAGGAGACGGCACCAAAGTTCAGATCTTTTTCGTTACCGTGCTTTTGTGCCTAATTAAAGACAAAGCAGTTTGGCTATGAGGATAACATGGGCTTAAGAAAAAGGAAGATGGACAGGCATGCCCATGGAGTTGCCGGACAATGTGTCATTTGGGGGCAAGGGAGAGGAGGGAAGGAATACCTCTTTCTGAGACAGGAGGAACAAGAACACGAATTGGGCTTCTTGGACTTCATCCTCAACCATACTTCTGCCTTATGTGCAAGACACTTAAACTCTGCTGAAGGTAATCCGTAAGCAACTGCAGCAGCCCTTGATGGCTTGTCTTTGAAATAATGAAAGTCTTTGAAAATATTATTTCTATTGATTTATTTTAGGAGAAAAGGTTTATCTTCAGAAAGCACAAGAGGAGTAACGCATTGTTGGTCACATGACACCTTGAGTCTCGAGTCGAACTGAGTCAACAAGCAATGCATTACAGAAGATAAACGTGGGTGGGTGGGTGCATCTTCCAGCAACTATTTCTCCATGTTATGGAAAAACAAATTAACAGGCATTCTGAAATATGAGCAAAGAGATGAAGGTACAAAGAGGTTGCAGTAAGATCATAGTCACAGGAGAATGGAGCAATACCCTTAAATGACAGAATAAGGAATTGACAAGTCTAGGCATAGAAATATTTTTTGAAGTAGCCTTCCAAGTGATCTGTTCCTCATAATGTAGAGAAATGGAAGAAATTTGCCATCCCATAAGAATCTAAGAATATACTTCTGAAACGGACTTCAGTGAGAAACCAGGATAGGATAAAGAATAGTGTATTTCTTCCATTATTTGACAGGACAGTTCTTTCCCCTTTGGAGCAGCGTAGACAATTTTTGCGAAGCTGCTCCATTACATCACAAAACTGCTATAGAACACTCCACTTCTTAGATATATGTCTGCTCTCCCACATCAGCATAATAATTTCAGTTGAAACCAACGCAAACAACCCATAACTGGCAAATTTATGTCTTAGAGGTGTCTTTACCTTATGACCAATTGTATAAATATCTGGGGCCTTTATTTCCAAACAGATTTTCAATACTTCAACTAGTCAATCAAAAATCTGTAGGAAAATGCTGACTATACATAGACCAATTTAAAACCCACAGCTCCAGACAGATTTCGCTGTCATTACTTAAAAGGCATCAAAATGCTGTAGAAATGGTTGGCTATATACCTCCAAAGAAGAGGATAAAAACAAACCCAACAAATTACAGAATGCATCTGGAAAATGGAGACTGGTGACTCGTGAAGATACTCATGTTTACCTCTAAGATTCATGAGTCAAGAATAAGGACCCAAACTCTTTGCCTTAAAGTCTAGGCTTCGGTAAAGAATTCAGAAGAGGGGGACCGAATGCTAACAACAAAGAAAACACACATTGATGCCAAATAATTTTCTCTCAGTCTGTGAACTCAGGTTAACATTAGCAAGAGCTGCTAAATGCTCACTCTCTTAGATGATGACTCTCATTTTGTACTGGTCCTTCATTTAACTTCGCCTACCTTTTTTTTTTTTTTAGCTCCTAAATTCATGTGTTCACACATTCCCCATTCTCAAGAGCTCAAGAGAAAAAGCAAGCATGAACATAATTATTATTATTAAAATCCCACAGTTACACAAAACTTCTTTTCAAGCAAGAGACCCAAGCAATCATCTTTTAAAATTTGAAAACAAAAAGACTGTATCATTCCCATTCCTAATAAGTATTTGGAAGTCTAAAATTAGCATTATTTTTTAAATAACGTTGAACTAAAGAGATGTTGGGCAAATTAAATGGGATTTTAAAAGTATTTTAAATCTTCACATGTAGAAACTTTACATACATCATCTTCATGATGGCTTTTGCTTTCCACTAGATAACTTGTCTCATTTCTCTGCAATTCTAACCCTTCGTCTCTCAGTCATCATCATTACAAGACAGGTTGCTATTGGGAAAAGAGGCTAATAGATTATATTCCTTAACAGGACCCCTGCAGTAGAAAGGACAAATCAGCAACCATGTAAGATAAGCATGTAAGTATGCGTGGAGATAATCATGTGTGGGAAAAGTTTCAAATAGTCAGCAAGAGGCGGTAGGAAAAGGGTAGAAACATCTCATGGCAGAAAAAGAGAAAGGACGCAGAGCTTTTATTGGGTAAGGGAAAGAGAAGAGGTGGAAAATGAGGATTTTGAAGATTAGGGGTTAAAATAGGCAGCTTAAAAGAAGCATAGAGAAAGTCAGGAAATAGCTACATGAGAAAACAGGAGTACGCAATGAGGCAGCTCCTTCTGTCTAACCACCCGAAAGAGCAAGCTACGTGCTAAAGTGTAAGTCATAAAACGACTTTAGGGAGTTCAGCAGGTTCTAGTCTCTCACATGCAAAGCAGGCATTTATGATGGGGAGCAGATTTAACCGTGGGGACTAAAGAGAAAGCCACAAAAATTTTGATGATGGTCAACATTTCAGTGCTGAAGATACAGAGATGACTAAACAGAAAAGGAGCAAGAAAGCTCCTGGGAAGCCACTTGGAGCACAGCAAGAAGACATCATTTTAAGGGTAACAGGCCCTTCAGACAAAAATATAACAACACCTTCAGACAACAGAAACACGCAAGACACGCTAAGAGCAAGCCCTTTCTGGAGAAGCCAGTAATGTCTGTAGAGCTATCTACAAAGCACTTCAACACCCCCGTGAATCCCATCCTGAACGTATTGCCCACTGTCACACCAAAGTCTTGCCAGGGTTGCAAACAAACCATATTTCCCCAGTCTCAGTTGTCTTCTCCAGGAACTAGCAGTCAAGATACATGCACCTTCTCCTCAAAAACTCCAAGGAAAAGAACAGGTGGTTAAGTTTCTGAAGTAGTATTCATGCCTCTCTTTCCTCCTCCTCCCTTTCCATTCTGCGCCTAGGAGGCTTTTTTTTATATATTTTTATCCAGGAAAATAAAAGAACTACTGCTTGTATGAGACAGACACATGAGGAAAAAAGAAAGTAAAGGCTTTGCTGGTTTTGCAAAGGTAATGCGTTGCGTGAAAACAAATACAAATGTGAATTTGCACTGCAAGCTTGCAAACCTGCCATAACGTTCCCCAGTTCCCTCAGTCTTGATAAGGAGGAAGCATGGTCTCTCCAAGGGACAGAAGGATCTAGTCCCAGCCAAATCAAACCTTCATGAGCCAGAAGCTCCCAATTCATGTGCTAAATTACATGTAAAGGTTTTATAATATGAACTCCCAGCGACAGAGTTGAAACTGAAACGCTTCATTTTAAAGTCCCAAAGAGGAGTATTCCCCCCACCTCCTGCTCCAGCACACTCCTATTTCTAATCGTTTCTATATTTTTTCCCAAACACACCCCCAAAACAATCCTAAGCAGAAGTGTCTCCTGCTACTACAAGTTTTGCTCACAGGATCTGAAGGCCACCATTGATTCAGACTCCACTAGCTGGTAATTCCCTTTATCATTTGTTAAATCGGTCCTAAATCTACAGAGTATTAAAATAAGTGCTCTGCAGCAGCACACGGCTATTGTCCACTAATCCCATTCAGACCCCCCATCCTCATAAATTTTTTTGCAAGGCGTCGGAAATGCAATATATCTGTCTACCCCAGCCTCAAGTCAATTATGATACCTGCAACATTTAACCCAAAGGCTGAAAACAGTAGCTCTCAGGAATAAGAATTAATGACTGGGAAGGGTTTACAGTTTTGTGGTTTGATAATATTAATTTCAAGTTCATTTATTTCTAGAGACTTGCTCTACGACCTCCGTTTCACTGCTTTAATCATTACATCGCACGCAAGGAAGGAAGTATTGGTACACAATCCTTCCCATCCTAACCTGGTTTTAGGACACATATTCATTGCAAATCTTAGTATGCGTGTGCAGGGAAGTGACTGGTGTTTTAGAAAACACAAACAAAGGAGAATTTATTAACATGAAAGGCTTATTTCCAGTCTACTTTACCTCTTTCTCTGCTGTGCTCATGAAAGCTCGGGGTTCAGTTTCTTCCAGATTCCCTAAAGGCAGGGCTAACCTGCTTGTAATTCGGGAGAACTGGTAGGACTGATATCTCTTTACCCATTGCCCGAAGGAAGTCATGGAGGGCACTACCAAGTTTGCAGATGACACCAGTTTTGGGGGGCAGAAGGGTTGAATACACCTGGGGGCGGGGGCTGCCATNGGGAGAGATGGCTTTGGGAGTTCAAACAGCAGCCTGACTATATCTACAGGAAAGGTATCGAGAGAAGGAAGCCAAGCTCTTCACAGTGGAGCATGGCCAGAGGTTGAGAGACAACAGACACGAACAAAAAACAGAGAGGTTCAGACCAGACATCTCTTCCATCTCTTCTGGAATTTGGTTCCTCAAATACAGGAAGCACCACAAAGGAGAGGAAAGTTTCCCTTGTGTGAGGAGGAGGTCACTAACCAATGCAACTCCCTAAAAAAGAGAGGTGTACTGGACCTAAATAAACTGCCTGCTCACCACAAACAGCTTTGAAAAGAGCTGAAAGTGCAATATAACTTCTGTAATAGCTTTTAAGATCACCACCTTAGCTTTGGACCTGACTTTGGACTTCCTCTTAGTGTTCCAGGCAACTAAATTTATTCCTGATTGTGAGGAGGAGAGAGAGCACTGAAGTTCATTTGTTTTTATGAAGTAGGAGTGTTTTGGTCTTTGTTTTCACTAAGCTATATACGTCAGTAGCTAGTAACTAGGTTTTTCAAATTTATTTCCTCTGTTAGCATGTGTTAACATCAATATCACGTGAAACGGATCACCCAATGTATCCAGTACTTCACTCATTTTTCTTCTGACGAAGAAGTCAGCTGGCATCAGCCTATTTAGCAAAGGCATCCTTTATTAAGACCAACACATGACAACCACTGGTTCTCATGAAACCCTGAATCAAAAAGGACAGCTTATCGATTGGTTCTGATTAGAGGGAAGAAAAAAAAAGGAAGGAAAATAAAAAGCAATCCAGCAACAACAACAACAAATTCCTTCCTATCAATCCCCCACAGAAGAGGCAATTTTCAAAGGGATTTGTTCGCAAACAGCTACAAGGGCAGGAAAAGCAAGATCGCCCTGGCCTTCTGACATCCAGGTTGATGTCTGCTAGGAACAGCATGCAGGCAGTTTTCAAAAGCCACATTGCATAACTGCGTAGGGCTCAGCACCGGACAAAAGGGTGGGACTGGGAGCTCACAGGGAGTATTTGGACATAATTTGAGAAAACAGATTTTCAAATAGGCCTAATAAAGAGGCCTCCAAACTTTATCAGGCCCAGGAGCAGCCGTTGTTTCATCCAGTCTAAACCAGAACCACTTACTGATTGCAACTGATTGCCTTTTTTTTTTTTTTTTTTTTTTTCTTGGGACGCANTTTTTTTTCCTGGGAAGCGAAGGAATCAGTCTGGCACACTGATTTGTGGTGTTACTACACTGTCTTTCCTCAGCTGGAACATTCCTTCAGCGTCCCATAAAGGGCTATTAAAAACGCGTAAATCACAAGAACCATCTGTCCTCTGCAGAGAGGAGGGAACGGAGAACTACAGTGGGTTTTCCTTCTTGCTGCAAAGTGTAGACCCCTTCCTGTTTTTGAGACCAGCCCACGTTACCCTGAGAACTGAATACCTACATCCAACATACAACATTTTATCTGTTTAGCTGAACTTTAAGTGGCATAGGAAGAAAGCATAAATCTGTTATGATACGAGACAAAAGACAGCATAATGGTACGGTGGAAGAAAGGACACCATCTGTCTCTACCCTTCCCAAGAAAACCTTCAACAGTTGGGGATTATATCTTTTTTATGTTACATTATCTTCTTCCACTTCAGCTGACATCCTTCCTTTAGGCTAAAAGACACTATATGCTAGTGAATACATATTTTTAAATCTTTGTAACTACTCTTATAAGAGAAAAATTGGGTTTTCCTTGAAACTTCACTCTTCACAACAGGGTCTGCTTTCAATCTTTCATTAAAACAACATTGTACTGAATTTTCATTCACACCAGCAGAGTATTATTCTGCTCTCCGAGCAAAGTGCTTTTCTCTTCTGGTATCTCCAAAGCAGAGGAAGATTAGGATGCAATTTAGCAAACAGAAAGGTGATGTGATACACACCCATAAATTAAAATGAATAAAAAAGGAAAAAAAGCAGGCGCTTTACAAAGTATCTTTTAAGAACAGTATGTTTTTGCTTTCAGATAGGCATCTAATCCCCTGTGCCTCATCAGGAGGAAACACTACTTGTCATCAAAGGAAGTTATTGTTCCCAGTTAATTAATGACTGTAACACGCCTTGGGATCTTGGAATGTAAAATATCATTGCTATTACACAATGCTGAGGTCTATTCAATCAGTTAAGTATTTCTATTAATGTGTATAACCCAAGTGTGTTGCGCTGTTTACTTTTGAACGTATCCTTTCTAAGCAATTTCACAATCTTCCCTCGAGCCTGCAAAATACGGTTTGCAAAATCTGCAAATAGCTATAAAACTATCAACCCTTATTGATCCTCAAATAAGATTCACACCCTACAAATCTTTAAAAATGCCACTACTTACTCCAGCCATTCCTGCTAAAGGTAGGATTATCCAACGGGACGAAAGTACACAGTGTTACAGCATTTTGCAGACAGAAAATACTCTTGTGATCCCCTGTCCTGGACGCTGCTCCGGTGCACTTGCAGAGATGCACACAGCAGTTTCCTTTCCGAGTGCTGCTCCTGCAGCAACCTCTGCTCACGCAGACCTCTTCTTGCTGCAAACAGGGTCTCCTGACCTAATGGAGCAACACACTGCATGGGAGTGTAATAGTCTTTGCAGATTGGGGACCTGAAGGGGTCCCAGTCATAGGATCATAGAATGGGTGAGGCTGGAAGGGACCTTTAAGATCATNTAAGCCAGAAAACATTAATTCCTTTCTATACCAAAAGACATGCAGGCAAGATCCACATTTTTTGCTTAAGATGCAGGGATATTATCTTTTCTGATTCAGAGCGTGGACTTGACAGGAAAAGAGTATTACATGCTGCAAGGCTTTCCTAATACACATAAAGCCTTTACCTCATTGACCTCTTTACAATCTCACATTTTCTATGATAATCATCTTTCTCTACCTCAGGGTTTGAAAGTGGGTTTTATAACTTCTCCTTTAAGTACAAAGAAGCTTAAACCAAAACAAAACCATGTTTGTCATTGCTAAGTGGTACTAGACACGCAGAAATATGATTTATGGCAACCAAAAAGATAAAATGAATCAACACATACACATAGAGCATATATTTGAAGCACTCAAGTTTGGAGATATGGAAAATCATCCCAAAGGTTTAAGAAAGAAAGGAAAACAACATATTTCTGTTCACAGATATAGAAAATTTCTGTTGTGCCTTAAGCATTTGCCAACAGAACAAACTGAAATTTGATTGCTAGAACCACACAGCAATAAAGAGCGTCCCAGTCAGAACCAGCATAAAACCACAAATAAAAAGCAGTCCAGTGTGCCAAAGACTGCCTGAAACCAGGAGCTTTTTATTTAGCAAAGATGAAAAAGGCAAAGTTCTGATGCAGTTGCCAGAGAGGAGCACATTTCACAGCCGCTGAGCTGTGGAAGCGCAGAACTGCCCTCCCAGGGCTTCCCAGCCCCACACAAACAGCCTTGGCTCCTCACCACAGCCCTCCACAGCAGCACCAGCTTTGGGGTTTAAGGTCAGAACAGAAACTCTGATGCCAAAGAAACATTGCAAGCGAAAGCCCTGGCAGGAAGAACACAGAGGGGCGCTGAGAAGTTGCTCTCCCCTCCGCATCTCATGGTTGCAGAATACAAAATAGTTAAAAAGCTGAACGCCCGCTAAAAATTAAGTAAAGAAATGAATTCTTCAAAGTAACAAGATGATGCACCTCTTCTGGCCCTACAGATGCCGCCAAGTGGAGCCAGACACTAGTGGGCTTTCAGACCGTGAATCTTAATTCTGGTAGATCAAAGAAAAAAATGGTTAAACTGGTGCTGCTCAGCACTAAGACTCGTCTTTTGGATCATGGACCAAGAAACCTGTAGCTGGTCAACTCACCTCTGCGCTTAATTTGCAAAGCACCTCACAAAAACTGCCTTGCCTACACATGTGGTTGGGGATCTGTTGCAATCTCTTCATTCAAGCTAGGAAAAGCATTCACGAAACCACCCTGGCACTTCTCATCAGGGCCTATGGCCTGAGAAGGGAAACCGCCAAGAAAGAGCAGCATTTAACATTGTAGGAAGATATATTGCTTCTTCAACTATTTTCTTCTAGGAACAAAGAGCGTACAAACAGCTGTACTAGTGCAATGAAAGGGTCTATGGAGCCCTGCTCCGATCCCACTGGGAAAGAGCACAACATGGTGAAAGGTATCACCAGGTACCACCTATGTTGCCTGGTTCAGTAAGTCATTCCCTTGGAGATCACCAAGGTTTCTGTACAGTTCTGACGACCACGTATAACAAAAATGCTTTTACACAAACGAATTAGAAAGTTAGTAAGAGGGTAACCAGGGCGACAGTGTCAAAAAGCGATCTAAGAGACACGTAACACGGCGCTAAGTGCTACCAAACCCTTACTGTCACTATATAAGAAAGCACATTTTAAATAGAGGACCTAAACACGTTTAACCTTCTTGCAATTCAGTGTTTAGCTTTGTCTTTACCTATACCATTCAATCGCTTATGTTTCTTTAACTACCAGAAATACAATACGCTGATAATTACATATGTCTGTATTTCACAGATGTAGTGTCAATATTCTGTCTGTACTGTAACATACGTACATATTAACAGAGAACTCCCAAATCAGCCCTGAAAGAGCCATCCTATCCAGTTTAATGAAGAAAACTGTGGCAAAGCTTACATGAACTCACTCATTTACTGCTTACTGGCAGGAAAATTGACTTCTTTTAAATACCTGCCCTAAGATAAAAATTACTGCCAAAATACAAGCAGGAACAACTTTAAAATATACTTTAAAAAATCTAGTTGAATTAACCTCTCCAAAGTACCTTCTAGCTATACGATGGAAAATTCTTATATACAGGTTTTCCCCAAGGTGAAAAATTACTCACCAGCTTGCTTAGTTATCAGGTATTGATTTAGAAGTCAATTGTTTATAGTAAAGACACAAAATGAAGTACAGTACTTTTGACCATTAGGAAGTTGCATATTAACCAGACTAGTAAGTCGAAAGATAAAACAATGATGTGTTGATGACTGCTTCCATAAAAAGTGCGCTTTTTTTGGAGTCTGTTTTAATACAGAATTATTAAAAATACCCTCACATACCATACCCAAAAGAACATAAGAGTGTAATGCGATGCTATTTTCTCGTGTAACACTGGCTGTGACCTAAGAATACGAGCGTGCCACTTAATGGCTACAGATCTGGATCCTCCCGAAAACTAGACCCACTCACTCACCCTAATGTTTTCCTAATCTGATTTCCACACAATAACGTTTAGGAGCATATACCACCTTTTTAATACATTTCTGATGCATTGGGATTATTTTCCATTCCTCGGGGCATGAAAAAAACAGAAGAAAACACAAACTAGGGATAGAATATTGAAATCTAGTAACTCGTGGCCTACGAAAAACCCAGAACAAATTCTAGCAGAAAACTGCATTTCTTGGCCTTTTTTTTTTTTTTGTTACAACAATCACAAAGAACAACATTGTAGTTGATTTAGGATACGCTACGTAGCAGAATTTTGAGTATTTCTTTTAAACAAACACATCCATCAAGGCACAGCTTAAAACAATTAGAGCCCCCTGTTCACTGGTAAACTTAAAACTGGCAGGGTCAGATCAAAAAACTTCAGCTGCAGTAAATGCCTAGTGAGCCCAAGCCAAAATAAGCTCAGTTTGGTTTTGTTGTGTGCTTTTGTGGGTTTTACTGTTGCTACTACACTAAAAAAAAAAGACACCTGAATAAAATACGAACACAGGCACTGAGCCAGATTATGGTAGCTCCCCATTATCAAGGTTCTTCCAGGCAAACCAGAACTCACCTCAAACTTTCAAGCTTGTTTCTCTTGACCAAATAAAATCCTACTTCTATTTCTGTATATAAAGAAAGGCAACTGAATTAGCATAATTTTAGGCATTCATAAAACAACAAAAAGGGTCTGTTTAACAGTTGTTCATGCAGTTGACAGTGGCTCACAACAGCCTAATGGAAATACCTAGAGTAGTTTCCAACCACAGTAGTTGGGTGTCCTGGATGTCTTCACCTGTAACACTCAAGCCGTCATGCAACCAGTAGCTATGAACAGGAGACTACGTTCACACTCAAAAGACTATTTGCTATTTAGCTACCATAAAATGGAGCGGTTTATTTTTTTTTCTTTAAACTATACTTTTCTAGAGCAGAATAGAAAGTAAATCCGCTCAGGACTAAGAAAATTTAGTAATGAATCTGGACGTGTTTACCTAGTTTCAAAGAACAAAAATACTGAAATTAAGAAGCGGGAAGTTCCATCATATTTGGCCCTAGTTGCTGAAGAGAAGCTATCAGGTTTCATTGTTTTGACCAAAGTATTCAGTAATTGACATCAATTAACTCTGTAAAGATTTATCGATACATTTTTATTGTTTTTCCCTTAATACTGTATTCTACGATCGAATTTCTGTTACAACAACAAGCAGTTGAAGAGTACACATTTGAAACTGTAATACTGTGAGAAGGCATGAAATACTGAAACGCTACGTACACCTAATTAAAGGATCTCTTCCGTACTTTGATGTAATCCATGTTATCCCTTGGAGCAAGGTATGGAAAAGAATCCGGGTAATACGGGCAATAGTAACAGGAAGGCTTTTTCTGCCTTCATCCACAACAAAAGTATCTCTTGTTTCAGTGGCATTAAGTTACTGAAAGCAATCAGAGACAAAGCGAGGTGGCACATGGCAGCTGTGGCTTCTTCTGAATGCAGACAACAAAGCTGCCCTACTTGGGAGCTGAGAAGGGGAGACTCAAGTCTACATTTTGTTTTGCGTCTGCCTTCTTCTTCATGTTTCAACCAAATCTGGGCTACATTTCAGTATCCCAGAGATTAGAAAGATTTTTAGAGTATAGCATCATCATTTGGGTGTCCCACCTGGAAAGGCAGGCAAAATCTTCTGCCCCACCGAAAAGGGAAGACGAGCATGCAGCACAAGTTGAGGGACAGCCATTCAAGCCCTACCCTTTGTTTAGTTGCGAAGCATCTCCTTGTATTTTCAGGGAGATACAAAAATAATTTTCTGCCGGTAAGATAGCTGGTTCAGGAGAAGATATGCCCGGAGAAACAAAAATAGGCTTGTTCCCTTGCAGAAAAAGAAAATAGTCTGTTTTCCTCATCCCGTACGGTTCTTTGTATGCAGAGACTGTGGTGGGAGCGTTGTAAGGAGCTGAGTGAGTGGCAGAAGTGGCTGAGAGGACAGGGCTTCACGGCTGCTTCCACTTACTCTTTTGGCTTGGCAGAGGTCTCCCTCTCACCAGACTGCTGCCTGGGAGCGCACGGCTCTCCCCGGGAGCCTGGCAGAAGCCGATGCTCCCTGGGAAGGGTCACACTGGCTGCAGCGGGAGCAGGGGTTCCCACCTTTTGCACCCGATTATAAATACTCCATGCTCTTAGTGAACGGGACCAACAAAAGTTCATCTTCCATTGGCCACCCATTTCTAAATACAGTTGTGACATCTAGACGGCGCGCTGGGTCTTGCTAAAATAGAAACAAACAGAACAGTTTCCTGCAACCACGGAGCCAAGTTCCCGTGCAGTAACTGAGTCATGACACGGCAAATCAGTCTTGAATACATCAACGCTCAAGTGCTCCCTTTAGGACAGTAAATAGGGGGGACAAAACATCTCATCTCCCATTGCTGAAGTCACACTTTCTCATGCACTTTCTTAGGATATCTCTTGTCTGAGTAGATTTCTTAGGGAGTTTCCAAGACTAAGTCTTTGCAAATCCCCTGTAAGACACCATGGTTACAAGCGGTGAATACAACAGCCAAATGGAAAAAAAAGAGCATCAGGCTTGATTCAGCAACAAGCTAAACCAGTGATTCTACCCATGCTTTTCCACACTGTTCGTGGTGCTGTCCTCCTGTTGCTACTTTGATTTCAAACACTCCACAGAGCAGCATTTTTTACCCTTAATCGCCTGAATTCCAGGTTCATGAAAGATTAAGAGAATCATGCTGAGTTGAGGGTGGGGAAGCAGCAGGCCTGAAAATCTAAACACAAGCCTTTACGTGACACTACTTCAACAGGAAAGCAGTACCGGGATTTTACATTTGTTGTTTTTTTTCCATTGAAGTCATAAACAAGGGACTCCAGCTAAAGGAAAAAAAAAAATTAAAATAATGAGCAGAAACAAAAATAGGACCCCTTGAGGTTCAAACATCAAAGCTACAGGCGCTAAACCCACGATTTTTACAGGTTTTCTAACTGCCCGTGGTCTCTGGTAAGATAATCAGAGTGCACCTCCAGACGTCCAAAATTTGACCTGCAGCATATTGAATTTAAGTATCATTAGAGCACCAGCAGGCCAGTTCTTATGAATGCTGAGCATCCAAAAGTACCCACTAGCCTCTGAAAGGCAGTGGGAGGCAGTGGGGAGGGTGAAGAAATGCCGATGAACACAGACACTAGGTCCCTAGACAGTAGAAATCACTTAGGGGTCTTCTAACCCTCAGTCCAGTCCTCTCACTGCAGTCTATCAATCAGTTCTCCTTTCCTCTCTGCCAACATACAACTCTTTGTAAAGGCATGATGAAAACCGAACTGTTAAAATGATCTCGATGAAAAATACCTCCTTGAACGGACATCAGATTCATCTCAACTTCAAGGGACTACATAAAAATCTAGGCGGAAGTAAGCTTTAAATATAAGGGCCACGGGGGAAAGTCAGAAGGCTTTCGTGTTTCCTGTGTATCAACAGGCAGAGCCTGCTGACATCCTGTAATGATAAAATGGGCCCGAATGAATACAGGTGCTGGCTCCTGAGAATACAAATCCAATTCCATTTCAGGCTGGTGAAAAGGGTTAAACCAAACAAGGGTGGAAAAAGAATTAGAAAAATATCAAGAAATCTACATTTTCAGCAGGGTCAGCTCCTCACAGCTCACTGCGCGACTCATTTAATACATGTGCTGGTATAAAATGGAGAGAAGTGGTGAGGAAGCAGCATTCCTCCATCAACAGCCACCTGAACTTCACAAGATTAACTTAAAGCGACTATGAAACCACAGACAGTTAAGCACTTTGGAGATCATGGGCTCAGAAACTCAGTTTCTAAGTATTTCGTCCAAGAGCGTTGTAGTGTGATTGGAGAGGGTGGGGAAAGCCCAAAACAAAAAACCACCAACCACCACCACAAATCAGTAAAGAAATGAGGCAGCAAGTTATCTTCATTTGCAAAAGAAAAATATTTGTCTCTATTTTGTTACAACCAAAGCCTCACATTTCTGCATAAATGCAGTATCAGCTGCAAAGTCAATTCCACTTCCCTCATCTGCAGCTTTATATCTAATAATCCATGCAGCTTTCCAGATTATTCTCACCTTCCGAAATAAGAGGAAATCATGCAGCTCCTCCATTGGCTAGAAAAATTAGGACAAATTAAGTAACAAATCAATTTCTTTTTACAAGCAAAACTGGCTTGCTGGTATTCCAATGCAGACATAATAATTTATAGATGAGTTAAGGTGAATCTCTTTATAACATGCTCTCCAAACTACACTGCTTTTTTACTAATGCACTGGAAGCATCAGGAAACAGAATACGGGAACATCTGGAAAATGGATTCTGCGATTGTGAAATCCAGTTTGTAAGCAGAAAAAATCCCTCTTCTGGGAGAGGAAAGAAAATGGAGAGCCAAAGCGCTTCTAAAGGAGGAAGAGGATGGGATTTATGCCTGCCTTCAACATCAGCATGATGAATAAAAACAGTTAAATAATCCATCCTTCCAGTGTAGTTCACAAGAAAAACAGTAAAACCCCCAAAGCAGGACCATCACTTGGTGAAAGCCAAGCCACTTGTGTATTCCTGACAACAAGGGTTTTTCTAGATGGAGAGGGACATGCAGGGAAACGGAGATGCAGGGAGAAAATACATGGACAAATACATCCCCAAATTGAACACCGCTACCGTGGGTGTTGGCACTCAAGAGGAGGAACAAAACATCAGCGATCATTTCTGCAAGTCAAGAGCTGCTTTTTCCAGTTCCACGGGAGTGGCTGAATCTCCCAGGTGTTCCAACGCTGCCTGGCAGGGAGCAGCTCCGTCAACAAAACGCGTGGCTCATCTTCTACCACAGCTAGAATTGCCTCCACACGCAAACTCTCCAAAATGCACTTCAAACCAGCCCTTAACGTGCAAATTGCCCAGACCATCAAAGCCACCTGGAAAACATCTCATAATAGGCAATAAAATCCAGCCACCTACATCCGTCATATATTTGGATGTCTCTTTAAATAAGACAGTATCATCCCACTGTAATACAAAGCCTGAGAAGCTTCGTATTAAATAGTTTAAGTGTTGTTAAAAGAAATAATACTAAAAATTGCAGACACAAGATTAAAAGAAAAAAAAACATCAGAAGCTGCAGTTCCAGAATCTCTGGGAATGCCACCAGCCTTCAAGTCTATGCAAATACAGTAAAAAAAAGGAACAAATTTGACCTGTAGATTTACTGAGGAAAATAGAAGGCCAAGGATCAGATAACTTTCCAATACACCAAAAAGTATCTGCAGAAATGGTTTCTCACATAAGCCAACAAAGCTGTCCAAGTGAAGTAGCTGTAGCATCACAGGAAGAGGGAAAAAAAAGGCATCAGCTGTTGGTATGAGAAAAATCACAGGAACTACCCAAGACAGACTGGCTTGTGGTTTCCTTTGGGTTAGCAGAAATCATAAGAGTACTTTGCCGACTGCCTTAGAGTAAGTATTTGCCAACAAATTACCACAATGGTTTCCTCTTAAGAATAAAGCGTGTGCTCAGATTATGGTCCTACATCCCTAAAACAGAGAAGTTCTGTTATTGATTTTGATGGTTGTTAGAAAAAATGCAAACCAAACCCTTTGTATCTGATCTCTTTTGGAGCAAAACCTTAACAGAAGTTAAAAGGTAGAAAGGATTTTGCAGCATCAAGCTAAAGGAAGCGCAGTGTGGTAACTTTTGGCAAATGCTATCATTATAAACAGTGACCATGGTAACGAGCAGGATTTTTTTTTTCCTCTAGACCCTGGGGGAAAAAGAAAATACATGGACATTTCTCTGTGTGTACATATATTAGCCTTCGTACGTCATTACAATGTTTGTGTGTCAAGACCTTGCTTTAGAACAGCTGCTCGTTTACCTAGGCTAATGTATATTCACACCGATTTCCTGCTAAAAAAGGAAATGAGACACGCACAACTCTCTTTTCTTTTCTCCATGAGTTGCTCAAAATGGCACACCTCTAAAAGGAGACCTGAAAAAGTTTTCAGATGACAAATGACGGGCAGGAAATGGAAGATGATGCTACCTAATAAACACACGACAAAATGGCAACTGCCTTTTGATGTGCTATTTCTGGACAATTTTTTTTTTCCAAGTATATCTGTTCAGAAACCACAATTAAATTACTTTCCCCTGCAGATAGCATGGGAGAAGGGGGGAAGGATAAAAAAAAATAATCAACTGCTAAAAATGCTGATAGCTAAAAATGGCTTCTTTGGGAATGCGAGAGTCAATTTTTAAAAACAATTACAAGGCTACAAGTACTTACCAAGTTATAAATCACTTTTCAAGCATACTGTGGCACAGGAAAATATTCCGTGCTGAAAAGTAGCGTGTAGCTCATGTACCCAAGTGGCACCACACTACTCAAAGCAACGCTTGTCATGTAAAACTGATGGCTTTCAGATCCCTCCACTACTTCAATCTCCTTTCAGCAGATCAGCCTGGCCCCCAGCTGGCTCTAACCCAAGGGTTCAAACCAACTCCTCTTTACCTTCCTTAAAGATGCCGACCACACGACTGAATAAGATTTTCAGCTTTTAGTCTTGGAACATAGGCTTCTACATCATTGTGCTTTGTGCTTAAGGTACACATAGTGCTCCCACCCTATTTGGGAATCACAAGTTTGCCTGTACAAAAGCATCACGGACTAATTTTGATGGGAAGGGACCTCCGGAGCTCATTCAGTCCAATCCCCATCTTCTAAGAAGAATCAGCTGTCAACGTGAGATACAGGAGAAAGCGTTCATACTGAAACAACTTTATTACAAAGCACTCACAAAAAAAAGGCAAGCGATTTAACCTCTCGCTTGAAGAAATGCCAGCAGACTACTAGAAACCCAACTGCTTCTGCTGCTATGGAGCAGACAATGCGCAGGAAGGGAAAGGAAACCACAGACCTGTTCTTTTGGTCAATTGCGAGACCCACTAAGATGCAACCGGTAGGTACGCATCGGCAAACCCTAGGCTACCAAAATCCCATCATCTGCACTGGAATCACGTCAGCATATTTGTGTTCTGGTTGTATGAAATGAAAGTTTGTATCACTACTTCCTCCTGAAAATTCACTTTGAAGACAACTCTGCCATACACTCACTGCTCTTGTGTAACATCTACCACACCCTCCAGTAAAACGTCCCAAGAACAACCACAGACAAAATAAAATTAAAAAAGCCCCCTCAAACTCACCATCACTTTTCGATGAGTCACTCCTAAAAGCAAGCATATTTTTACTGAAATTAGGATATCTTACAACTCTGAATCAAATTTATATTTTCATTATTTTGTACCCCACAGCCATCCTGCAATCACGGAATCACGGAATTTCGGAGTTGGAAGGGACCTCTAGAGATCATCTAGTCCAACTCCCCTGCCAAAGCAGGATTGCCCAGAGCACATCACTCAGGGCTGCATCCAGACGGGGCTTGAAAGTCTCCAGAGAAGGGGACTCCACACCCTCCCTGGGCAGCCTGTCCCAGGGCTCTGCCACCCTCACTGGAAAGAAATTTTTTCACATATTCAATTGGAACTTCCCGTGTTCCAGCTTGTGCCCGTTGCCCCTCGTCCTGTTACTGGGAATCACTGAAAGGAGCTTGGCTTCATCCTCCTTCAACCCACCCTTTAGATCCTTGTAACCATTAACAAGGTCTCCCCTCAGCCTTCTCTTCTCCAGGCTAAAGAGTCCCAGCTCTTTCAGCCTTTCCTCAGAAGGGAGATGCTCCAATCCCTCAGTCATCTTTGCTGCCCTACGCCGGACCTTCTCCAGCAGTTCCCTGTCCCTCTTGAACTGGGGAGCCCAGAACTGGACACAGTATTCCAGTTGTGGTCTCACCAGTGCAGAGCAGAGGGGGAGGATGACCTGCAGTGAGTTCAATGAAGCACTGCTTTCAGCTGCAAGAAGTTCTGCGCTCTTGAGCACTGTCACAGCGTTTAACAAAAAAGTCGGGGGGGAAGGGGGGGGGGGGCTTTGCTGACCTAGAAAGGAGATGTACTGTATGAAAGACGCACAGAGCCCAGAGAGTAAGACGTCATTATTCTATTTATATCTATAGGCAGAGGAAAAATGAGTTTAGCATAAAAATGACACGCTTCAGGTACTGCAAGAATTTTTATTTATATGAATGGATTAAAAAAATAATTATGAAGACAAGCATCCTTGTGGTCCTAAGAATAAATTATCAAACGTTGATCGAATCTCCTAGTCTTGGCCAATTTTTTCTCTTGGGCATTTAGTTTGCCAGATCTCCAGTTGTCTAACATGAAGCAACAAAATACTTCAAATCTGTGGTTTACAAGTATGTTATCAAGCCCACTTAAGAATCGTGTTCAACTATTTCTAGTAATCTCACCAGATACTTTGAAATACAGCTTTTTCTCAGCTTTTCTGCAAGGATCTTATATTTTCTTTCCTCTCCTGTGCCTGTATACTGAAATGGGCAGGCGAGCCAGAGACACCAGTGGGGCTGAGAGGTGTCAGACCAAAACACCACCTGGACAATTTATGGAATGGCTTTCAGCGTTTACAGAAAACAATGCAGATTTCATTCACACCTATGATTTTATTTCAATTCAGATTAGAAAAAGCGCAAGGAGGAAGGACAGGAGAACCCATCACTCCCAGGAAATCATGATGTAGGACAACTTTAGTGCCCACAAATCCTACTGTAATCTGCTAGGTACTTTTCCTGTTACGTTCACCGTATGTTGCCTACTCGTCGAACAGCATCAACACTGAGTGGAGGAAAAGCCCGCAGAATTTATTACTTGACATCACCGGAGTCCATTTGTAAGAAGTAATGTCATGATAACAAGAATTTCTCTCTTATCCCTGCTCTTCATTTAAGCCTTAATTCACTCAACTGCCTCTCCCATTTTCATAATGTTCTGCAAAATCACTGGCAAGCACAAAAGAGCTCAGGGACACACTCAAACACATTTAACCTACGTACAAAGAGCTAAGGGAGCTATTTCAGCCCTGCCTTCCAAAAAAAATAAAAACACATGCAAAATCAATTACCAGTTCTACCTTTTTGAGCCTCTGGATCTAGCAGATGTAGCTTACAGACTCCCTCATATCACATGTTTATACGACAGTCCTAAGAGTACGTATCTTAGTCATGGAAAAAACCAAAATTGTCAATTGCTATTTCAGTTGTCATCAAAACAACTAGAACCTTGTCTGCTTTCATTCTACATTTCCTTCTTTGTATTCTCCACCGACTTTCAGCATGCTCTGGAAGATACACCCTCAAACTACTTTTTCCAGAGAATTTCCGGTTTGCAATAAAATGAGAAGCTGCGGTGGTTTTCACAAGCAAGTCTTCTGACACAGACGGCTGCAACACATTCCCCCTGTGCACATCCTCCCTTCTAAGCAAAAGGAACATGTTCTCTTGGCAGGCTAAAGCTGACACTAACTACCCAGTAGGTCTGAGCTCTGGAGAGAAGAGATCCACCAGTCGCCACCAAAACATACCTAACCAGTGGCAAAGTAGTAATTTAGAGGTACTAACAGAGAAGGCATGCAACTTTCAAGTGTTTCACTATAATGAAAATGCCAGTAAATAGTCCTGTTTACTTCTTTTAGCAACCATCAACCAACCATCTTAAGGCTTGCAAAGCTTCTGTAGCTTCAAATACACGCAGTTACTAGCTCACGGGATCACGGGATAATTCAGGTCGGAAGGGCCCTGAGGAGGACATCTTGTCCAACCTCCTAATACGTTTAGTTATTATAAACACCAGACTGATTCCATGGCAGCTGAGTCCGATCCTAAATCCATTCATATAACCAACATCAAGTCCCTACAATCAAATGAAGGAACGCAAGCCTGACCAAAGGAGTTGAACAGCCGATTTCATAAGCTTCCAACAGCAATAAAATCTGTTCTTCATCTCTTTTTCTCACCTTTGGTTTGCCCACATTTTTCAGTGGAAACTATTGTTTGTCTCTCATGCCGGCACAATCCCAGTTAGAGGCTGCCAGCTCTGCACCCAGCCATGTGTTGTGTTCAGCATGTTGAAAAATGTTTGGTACAGTCAGACCTAAGAGTGCCAGCTCATGGCTATGGAAAAATATCAAACAGTTACTGAGAAGAAAACTTAGATAAATTACCGGTTGTTCACTAAGCGATTCAGTCTTCTCTCCTCTTTTTCATTGAGCGCCTCTCTCTTCTCTTAGAAAACTGTAGTTTTAGAGTTAGGACACTTTGTACTTTCCCCTCATATTTCTAATTACTGTCACTAACCATGAAGAACTACCCCAAACTAAGTAATTTTTTCCTTTTTTTTTTAGTCATCAAATTCTTTGGTTGGCTAAAACACTTCATTGAAAAAGAAGTAACTAAGTTATAATTGTTTCTTACATCTGGTTTATATACATACAAAACCAAACCAGACAGCATGCTATTCATGACAGGTTTACTGTATTCAAGCAATGAAGTTAGAAAGTCCAACTTTATTTCCTTTTTTTAATTCATCGGGTTTTAAAACCAAATAACTTCTTTTACCAAGAAGAAACTTAGGACTACACGTAAACAGCAGCGTGAAAATAGGTCAGATTTTGACAAGTCTAGGAGTTACCTCACAGAAAGCCTATGAGGAAATTGGAGATTTTCTGGGAAACTTACCCACATCATGTTTCCATTACTGAACAAATAATAAAATTATGAAAACAGGAAGGAGGTTTTTCACTGTAGCCTACTGTGTTTGTTTCTTTGTCTCCCATCAAATTTTCAATCCTCTGGATACTTCTGAGTCCATTTGTTCCTAGAATAAGAAACTCCATGCTCAGTTTTTATTTATTTATATGCACGGTGATACAAATCATATGCTATTATAACAAACTAACAGACAAACCCACTGTGGAAATCTAAGTTATTTCTTTTCAATGAGACAACTAGTACACATTATGGCAAAATTATTTTTGAAGGAAGAATAAGTGGCAAAATGTACGTGTTCAGCCTCTCACGTTTTTAAACCGACAAAGCAAATATAGGTAGGTATGAGGTCACAAATGACAGGAATGTTATTAACAAAGCATCTGGGAACGAGTAACTTTGGTACAGACTGAGCACACAGGATGATCCCCTGACCAAACAGAAGGACATGCTGGAAAACATCTGGCACGGCTTCAGCCTTTGTGGAACTCTACTGAAGCATGACCAGAAATGAGTACCCTGTCTGCAAACACCAAACTGTTTCACCACTTCCACAACCGAGTCATTCAAGTTAGGACAAGGGGCCAAAGCAAGAAGTCCATTTAGGATACGCAAAAGAGGGGACAGACAAACTTCAGAAAGGCAAACACAGCTAAGAGCCAAAGAGGGGCTTGCAGTTTCCCATCCTCCACCTCCACGGGCTCTGCCCAAGAGGGGCCACATCCCACAAAGCCACACAAGCAGGTGCTCAAATGCCAGCGAGGAAACAAACCTTACTGAAATCCCTGCGGATCTTCACGTTTTACTTCTGGGCTTGACACCCACAGTTAAGAGCTCTGGTTCAAGGCCAAAGTATTCAGTGTTTTACTCAATCACGCCCATAAAAAGGATTATCAATGTCCTGCTTAAAGCATTCTTTCGCAGTGTTTCCATCCATCCTTCTGACTGCTCACCTATCTGCGCCGAAGATAACCTTTTTTACGATGTTTGCAAGTTAATGATTGTCACCAATGCACAAGGTGTACACCATGTGCTTGGCAGAGACAAAGACTTGGTGTGCCCCATAAAAGCTTACCATGAAAGCAGTCAGAAAAAAAAAAAAAAAGAAGAAAAAAGAAAAAAGGAAATATGGGAAGTAAAAATTAGCAGATTTAGCTTCCTGCCTTAACACAAGACTTTAAGACCTCAGCAGAAATATAAGGCTAAGCGTAAAAAGCTGTTACAATTCTTCTGTACTGGCAATATTAACAAAATCCAGAATAAAAGCAAGCAAGACCAGAACCACAGTATTCCAAGCAAACCTCATTAGAGCAGACCTGGGGGGGGGGAACTCTGCCAGCTGAACACGCTGCACAGCATACACGTGTTTTTGTATTGACCTTCACAGAGCCTGGCACAGCCTCTACACCTTCAAAAACTCAACCAGTGCCTAAAGACAGAGATGCCAGTGTTCACACTTCTTTTGTGGTTGTTTTATAATGAAAGACCTTTAATTTACCCGAGACTTTTTTAGGCTTCCCTCACATTTACGAACCCTGTTCAGTTTGCACGGAGCAGGATGCAATTTGCTTTAAACCCCTAAATTTCCTGATCTGCTGCCATTTGAAATGAGGTACCTTCCACTTTGTATGGATGCAAACGGGTCTCATGAAGATCTGCTCCATTCTTTGATCAACCACCGCTGCAATGAAAACTCAGGTCTGCAACTCCTTGGTCCCGAAACTCAACCTGAGATCAAGCTGAAAATGTCTTATTTTATTCAACTTTCAGTGCTTGCAAATCTACAATAAGTCTTACAATAGCTGACGTGGTCTCTGAAAAATAGCCCTCAGCCGCAATCTCAGAACTACATCAAGATCTTCCCCTTTCACTTGGAGGAGAAAAAACCCAAACCCAAAAAAACCCCACACTCCTTAAGCCCTGTGAGGGACATAGGTGAAGAGAGCTCCAAACACACAGACCCTGAAGATTTTTTTGTAATAGGCATTTTTACTTAAATCACAGAATCACAGAATGGGTGAGGTTGGAAGGGACCTTTAAGATCATCAAGTCCAACCATTAACCCACCCTGACAAAAACCCCTTCTAAACCCTG
>VXBO01014694.1:256052-298904 GCA_013400135.1 Rhinoptilus africanus
GGGGGGGGGCAAAAAGGGGAGGGCTTCACATTTGACATTTATTAGAGGATACAATAATGCCATATTGAGTTTGCCTCATACTGAGTCTCTCTCTGCCCTACGCACACATTCGACACAGAGATGGAGGCAAAACACCTAGAGAGACAGGACACTCCTTTCCATATGAACCTTTCTAGCAATAATTAAACAATTCAGCTAAGCATTTCTTTGACAGCTACTTCTAAAATTGCCATTTCTACGTGGATTTTAGAACGCAGTATACGTGGTTTGTGTTTTGAAGGCAGAGTAGACTACATAATCCTATAATTGCAAGTAGTGAAGCTTTTGAGTTCTCAATTGTGTCAATGTTATGCGCAAATTGTTCTACACCAAAGCTGCTAGTAATCATGTTTGATAACTGTGAAGAGATAGAAGCCAAAGGGTACCTAGAGAACAGGGAAAATTAGAGCAGGGGGATGAAGACAGAGATGGAAAAAACCCCAACCCCATGGTTTGGAAAAAATAAAAATTAAAAAATACAGAGGATTATTATCTTGCTTAAGTCATCTTCTGCATGGAAAGGAGACTGCAATCAGAAACCTGCCACTTACCCCACAAATTAGCCTGACTTTCAAAGGCATCCTTTAACAGATGTGTGCCATGGAGTAATCAGTGCACCCACTACATGAAAAGCCATTTATCACGGGAAGCAGGATTAGACTGAATCAAGGAAAGCAAACCGACTCTCCCTCAAAAATAAAAATAGTAAAATCAGGCAATGTATTATTTGAGACTAGTATTTTCAACCTGAAGCATCATCTGGTGGTATGAAATATTGAGATTAATTGGAAGACTACAATTCAGGGATCTTTACATCAAGTTTTCCCCACTTTAAACTAGAAGGTTTGGGGGTAAGCTGACACGCTCCCTAGAAGAGCCAAGGAGTGTGCTTTATGCCAGTATCAGCCTCCCACTTCAGGGCTCCTGGGCAAACACATAAATTCATTAAACACTGTAAAAACTTGGTTTCTCAGCAGTCGGAGAGGATGAGGGATTTACTCTCCACATCTGAAATCAGCTTTGGCACATCACACCCGCTTCTGCTCCTCACACCTCCCCGGGGAAGGTCATGGGCCGAGGGCTGCCTGGGCCCTTCACACGTGCTTGGTGAGCCACGCTTTCATGCACACACCCCAGGGCAGAACCAAACAGCAGCAGGGAAAAGGGCTGAAACGTGGCCCTGTAAGTTGTGGACCATATTTTGTTCATGAACCGCAAATTCTTCACTCCAGCTTTGCTGGACTGCACCAACAAAGCTTTCTAGCATGTACCACTTACCCCCCACGAGATTACTAACTCAAACACGAGATCACACCCACGAGGGAAAACATTACTATCACCTAGTATTAAAATAGGAAAGCTTTTCGCCTCATGCTCTAAAGCCTTCGCTTTGGACCCACACTGGTGGAGATGGTTAGCCTTCCGCCACCTTCTTCCCCTTTGTTATCCACCTCTGCTGCCCAGCCTGGCAGCACGGCTTGACTTTAGCTCCCTCAAACTGACCTGTGGACTAAGGAGCCACAGACTAGGAATGTCAAAGCACCCATCGTTACAGGCGGAGAGGAAAAACGAAATGAAAATACCAGGGACACGCTTTTGATTGTAGCGTCTCATTCCACAGCCCATCTTCATCAGTCTAATGGGTAAAACAAATGTATGGGAAATGCCCCTCTCTCCCATTCCTAATTGCAGCACTGATTCACCGCATAACCCTGACCAGGCCATTTACCCTCTTTGTTTTAATCAGCTGTCATGGGCGGATGAAGATCTACATCACTCGAGATATGAAGAAGCATCTTTAAAGCTAGAAGATGCTTTGAAGAACAAGAAAGCAACAGAGACCATGCAAAGCATAAATGCACGGTGGTGAATCAGCTGCTATACAATAAATGACTTCTCTTTAAGAACAAAACAAAGATAAGGTTTGAAAGTCAGATTTCTAAGATGTAGCAAAACAAGAAGACTCAGATTCTACCACAGCGTATTACACTGCTGGGGTGCTCTGAAAATCAAGTTCGCTAAACAGTAGTTCACATCCCAAGGAAAATATCATTCCAAAAATGTGAAGTTTTATAACAACTGTATATTTCTAACAGTGTTCACATGTTGCATATTCATTTAAGTTTTAATTCTAGCTTCTCTAATATATGCACATATTTGTCCATTCCTGATAATTCCTTGTGATTATTTGCTCAAGCATTCAGCAAATTCGGGTACTGACCACGGTAACCCCTCTCTTTCATGCCAAATATGCCCTAAAAATCATAAATGGTTTAGCACAGACAAGCAAATACATATGACTCTGTAATATGAGCTTTTGTACATTTGACCTGGTTTGGAAACAAACACCTCTTTTTCCAGCTGGTTTCTGTTCTTCCCATTTACACGGACAATGCCCTGCCCTTACAGCTTTTCGCTACTCTGGTTAAGGAACAAATACCAGTCGTTCTCTGCTCCAGAAACCTACAGGCACCCACTTTTATTTAGCAATAAAGCAATTTAGGGGGGGGGGGGGGGAAAGAATGGAAGGATGAACATCAATGGATGAATGAGCATCAATGGACAAACGTCTCATCTATGCCACAGCGTCATTTTGGCGCTTATAAAAACATTAAAGAACAGAGCCATGGTCTTAGCAGTTACTGTATGGCTAGCCTTTTCATGACTCACAAAAAGACAGATGAAATGTATCTGTAATCAATATGGTTCATTCTTTCCATTGCTGCCATTTTCTTGGGACTGCCAATACTGGTCATTCAACCACTGGCCACAGGCATTCCCAGAACATCCAGTGCCCGAAATAAGGTATGGAACATCTCCTTTTACCTGAAACTCCATTAAATCTATGACACTAAACAAGACGGAAGCAAGGGAAAGCCTGTAGAAAATGCAGGTAACGGCACTTAACTTTATTGTCAATTCAGAGATTAATTCATTCCACGATTCACTAAATGTGGAGTGTATCCCTGTATGTGTGACAGCACAGCGCGCGCCCTAAAGCCTCGCTCCAGAACATTTCTGCTTACCCATATGCATATCGCACCAGGAGCCCTTGCCTTTAAAGTATACACATTGCGACCCGACCTCTTGCCGAGAGTGGATTTTGCACACCATCCTGCCTGGTTATACATTTTTAACAATTCATTTTCTCAGTCCCAGTTAAGAGGGAAATGTCATTGTCTCAAGTGTTTTGTCTTGCACTGGCCTCTGCAAGCAAGTGTCTAAAGCATCACCTGGTGCTCTTAAAACATGATGACACTCCAAGCCCTGTCCCTCATCCACACCTCTCTCCTAAGAGAGAAACAGCAATCAGTTTGGACAAGAGCCCATCTAATTTGCTATCACCAAGCCCCATGTCAGGGGGGAAAAAAAAAAAAAAAGGATTTTATTTTTTTTTTTTTTGCTGTTCGCTCCCTTAATGGCTCTCATTAATTGCCAGGGTCCACCTTTCAAGTAAGCAGCTCTGGTGTTTAACAACATACACAATTAGCCGGCCCTGTTACTGTTTATCTCGGAGGCAGGCACGGAAATTTCCAAGCGCGGGGTTTCTGCCGTGCCCATTAGAAGGAAGAGCGAGGACATTAGCCTTTGTGACATATGGTATTCAGATGCACCCCACTGACACAGAACATAAATGGCCTCGGGGCACTGGTGGTGAACACGTAACTCCTGAAGCCCTCGTGGTCCAACCGCCCACCAATTTATCACCGTATTACAAAAGCCATGTGCGTTCACTCACTTCTGCTAACTGTCAATTCAAAGGGGGCCGGTGTGTCGCTACGAAAAGGGACAGTCGATAAAACTGGCAGTGCGCTCCAAAGCTTTTTCCATGCTGAGCACTCTCTGGCACACCGAGTTTTCTCCGTAGGTGACAATCACCAGGAGAAGTTCTGCACGCCCGCCTCTCTCTCCCCTCCCGCAAACGCACGCCTGGGAGCAAACATTAAACGGACTTTATCGGAGGCAATGAAAAAAGAAAGGCCTCTCATTTTGCTTTCATGCTTTGCGAGCCCTCCCAGATTGCTCGCCACACTGCAAATGAAAATAGATGCAAATGCAAGCAGGGGAACTTGTAAATAATCAACTGTCTGATTACCGTTGTCTGCTCCTATGCAGAGCTCATTTGATAATTATGAGGAAGTGCAAATAAGCTATGTAGCTCTATGAATGAATTTAAAATGAACATATTTGGGGGGAGGGGGGAAATAATACACTGGATGACGTTTTCTACACTATTGTCCCTTCTGACAGCCTCTCTTATTTTGAGCTTAATATATCACAGAATCACAGGGTTGGCAGGGCCCTCTGGAGATCCCCCAGTCCCACCCCCTGCCAGAGCAGGGTCACCCAGAGCAGGGGGCACAGGAACGCCTCCAGGCGGGTTTGGGATGTCTCCAGAGACGGAGACTCCCCCACCTCCCTGGGCAGCCTGGGCCAGGGCTCTGCCACCCTCAAGGGAAAGAAGTTCCTCCTCAGGTTTAGGTGGAACTACCACTTCACTTTGAGCTTAATAACCCAACTCGGAGATGAATACTTTGACTGATGCATTTAAGAAACACAAAAATCTTGCTGTAATATCTTAGCATGGCTCATAAAATATAGGTCTTGTATTTCTCTTTTATCCTCATCCACACCTTTACAAGACCAATTTCCTTTCAGCTACATACAAATATAAGTAACATGGATGACATGGAAAAATGGTGTATGTCCAGCTGCAAAATTACTTGAAAGATGCATTTAACATTGTCCCTAAACCAAAACAGCCTCCCTTGTTACTGACAACAGCCGACAGTGGAAAAGAGAAATCAGATAATGGAGGAGGAAAAGATCAGAAGGTAAAAGCTGAAGATGTTATGCTCACTAAAACATACAAATATTCTTTCTCTCTGCAGAGAGATCTCTATGGAGATGTGGAGCCCTATTGGAAGGCTCCCTACATCTGCCCCCCTAAGTATCTGTCATTGAGGGCAAGAGAAATTATACATGGGGCTAACTCAGGCCCCTCATGCAGGTGGACCGACTGCAACACCAAGACTAGATGTACCTGTACCTCCGTATCTGCCGGCCCCGATCTTCTAAAGTCACAAAACCCATGCAAAGCAATTGAAGAATGGTTCCCAAGAACCACTTTCTGAATAGAGTCGAGTATTTTTAATACTGGCTTGTAAGGAGAAGAGAGTGCTACATTAATACGAATATAGAACAGAAGAACAGTATTTTTCAAGTCCCCTTACACCAATAAAGGGCTGTCACTAGGAGGGAAAAAAGCCAAGATTTCAGATGAAACATCTTCCCTTCCATGCTCAGTGTTTATGCAAGATATAATACATTAATAATTAAAAAAATAAAAAAACAGAGTAGTTACAATTCCTGCCTGTTTCTACCTTTCCTTTCCAGCCACCCCAAAACCCAGTGTCACACAGGCAGGTAAGAATTCACAAATGACTCCACGACCATTCCACCAAGCCATTTTGTTAGGGAAGCTGAAGGGCCAAGAATCCTAAGTTTTAAGTGGGCAAACAGCAATTATGGGGAGAACAAAATAATAACGCTGGTTATTTCTATGACAGTATTTTAAAATTTTACATTAAGCAAAAAGAGCGGAGGGGAACCCTAAGTTCTTGGCCACGAGTTTATCTAAGAGGAAAAAGCAAAGCAAACAAACAAATAAAAAAATCAGAGAGTTAAATACCAAACATTGAAAGTAATGGAAAAAACCAAGTTTAACTGCAGCTCACATAAAAACAGAGAAAAAGAGAAGCAAAGTTATTTTGAAAACATACACAAACAGATTTAGATTTAGAAAACGGGACATTTTAGCATTCAAATCCTCCCTGCTTCTATTAAACCGAACCTGAAGAGATGCTGAGTATTTACAGACCTGAAGTTGAAAAAATACTATGCAAATGCACAAGATACAAGCACACAAGGAGTCATTTGTGCTGGCTAATGCAACTGCTTGAATTTCCATGTAGAGGATATCACAGCCAGGACAAAGACCAATTGCTTTTCCTTCAAGGTACAAAGACTCCCAAAACCCTATTACGATTATCAATGGGGGGCACAACCACACCCTTGGGGATGAAAACATATCAACACAATGTTATGTATAGTGTGCAAAATGTGCATTGTGCTCAATTATCGCCTATAAACATGAACAAAAAAAGTATCCAAGACCTAAATAAAATATCTTTGCAGACTCATTCAGTTATTTCCAGTACTTCACTGCTAACTCTCCTCCACACAGTGCTCCAGTCTACAACGGACTGAACAGAAACGCTAACGTTTTTCAACCACTAAGAACAGGCCTTAATACTCTCTTCTTTCCTAGATGTCTTTTTGAAGAGGTGGATCTGTAAGTCAGTCTTCTTCCCTCTCCCACGCCCTCTTCTTTGGTACAAAATGTATAAAACCTGAAAGTGATCCTCAGGACATCCCATAAAGACCCAATCTGGTTATCAGTGCTGTTATCCGAATGTGAGATCACAGGGGCGCAGACACAGAGAACTGGGACACCTAGTCCCAGCCTCCCCATAGGAGCAAGGTCTTGAGCAAGGTCTCCTCACAGGCTAACAGCAAAACTGAAATAAGATTGTAAGAAAAAAATATTTGTAAGAAAATACCTGCCAGGTAACTGGGAGGCTGCAGTGGCATCCATGGCATTTCCTCTTCAACTGTTGCCACCTCTCCTAGAGGATGGCATCTTACAAGGAGCTCATGTTGTTTAGCAGCGTTTGCAGTTGTCTAATTGCCATGTCATAAAGCCGTACCTGACCAGAACTCTACCACCAAAAGGAAATATTGATGACAATCATCCCTACGTTCGACAGTCTAATGAAGACAAATTTCAGTGATGTTGAAAGCCAGGCGAGGACTCTTCCTCTTCTTTGGAAGTTACACGAACAACTTTACCGTAGTTCCTATTTACAGGCATCACTCAGAGCAGGAAATCTGTCGGAGGAGGAGGAAGCAAAGGCAGTGTGTGTGCATGTGTTGAGAAACTCTCCTTTCAGGAGGCCACTGGAATTTATTTAAAGCCCCATAAAATTAACACAGCTTTCATTATACATTTAAAACTCATAACGTCTCAGAAAATAAATTTAAAATGTCTTTTTACATTTGTTCAGAGCAAGTCTGAGCTGCAAGCATGGGAACACTTCTACAAATGTAAGACCTCAGCTTCTCCAATACGTGACCCAAGGGACCAGATGACAGTTTTGTAGTCTGGATACAGATCAAAGATTTTCACAAATGGGGGGCAAATCTTGATTTGCTCAAGGCTTTACTCACGCATCAGAACAGGGTTTGGAGCAGCATTTCAAAGCTATTTAGAAGACAAGGTCTTATCTTCAAAAAATGGGTAAATCACTTAAACTCAAAATGCAATTGTGTAATTTGCAGAATGGTGATATCTACCCTAAATATTGCTGCAAGACCGGGTAAAAAAGTATTTATTCCTTTAATATCAACAAAATGGAGAGAGCTTTACATAAAGCTGAATGCGAAGCGGGAGCAATACAAATGCCTTTGGCTAGACAACTTCTGAAACCACTTACATTTCCTGAGCTTCAGTATACCTGATTTTTTTTTTCCCTTAAACATTTCTCAAGGTCTTGGATGAATCTAATCCATTCATTTGATCGAGTTGAAGCCCAGCTCCAGCAGCCCAGCCAGGTGGTGATGCGCATGGAAACCACGGCTCTGCTATTCAGCGGCACTCCAGACACGCTGGAAATAGCTTTCCAAAATCATCGTAATAATAAATATGGAGATCTCCCACAAGACAAGGTGCAGATCCTGATAATTATTTGTGCGGCCCTAGAGTTCCCCAGAGATGAAGTTAAAAGCTGCGCAGGGACAGCACTACCGCAGAAAAGTGGGATTGTGAGGGACACAGTGACAACCTAATCCGCGTAGAGAAACGGAAAGCACGAGTCTCCTTTCAGAACTCCACCTTCAGTGGCATTTAACAATGCTGACAGCAAAAAATACAACCACAAAGAGCCAGTTTGCCTGCTGACGAATTGGTACCAAAGCCCTGGAAAATCCTACAAATAGTGGCAAGGTCTTTCCATGCTAAATAGTATGTCTGTGGCAGAGATAAATCCAGTTCAAAGGTGATTAGAAGCAGGAAGTAATAAAGGAGGAGAGTCACAATCAGACTCAGTAGAAAGTCTTTAACACTCCATTATCATAACTATAAACAGCAGGACAATGTTTTAAAATTTATTGAAATCAGCCTAGCAATGCATGCAACACGTCCAGGTATTTTTTTTTTCCATGAAACTCCCTAGCATGTCAATCAGCTTTAAGGAATGACTCATAAATCTGAATATTGCTTTTGAAGTTCATATTGAAGCATTTGACAGCAGGAACTCTTAGGCTTGCTATTGATTTGCCATAATAAGGTTAATGAACATTCATTACTTTATTGCTTTGAAGACAGCAGAACGGATGGGAAACAAATATTAGGAAATGTCATTAATAAATACCTAGTGTACAGCAGATTTTGAAGCTTCACCTTCTCACAAAGGGAGGGAGTCCTAAAAATATTTGAATTCAATTCTAACTTCCCTTGCCATTATGGTTACAAGTGGATCAAGCAGAAAGGAATGTTCCCTTCTCACCTTAAACTACACACGAGTACAATCCCATTAAAAGACAAGACTTGTGAAAATGTGCTTATATTGCAACACATGAAGCCGACCCACCACCCATCAAAATGAGAAACTGCAGAAAACCCTTTTGCATCAGCCCGAGGAAATTGCATTTAAAGAGAAGGGAACCCATAGGTAAAAACTGATGATGCTTTAGGACTGAAGAATAACTACAAGTGTGAGCAGGTCATTTTTGGGCTACCCAATAACATTCAGATGACTGAAAGGCTCCTGAGTACTCTTGTGGATCTTGCCCAAAAAGTGCCGTTATCAAGCACTCGTATTCCCCTAGCCTCCAGCCATGAAAACCGAGACATAAATCAGTTCCCAGCAAAGGAGTCAACAAGCCTCTTGATTACCAATAAAATTGTTAGTAGCAAACATATAAACAGATTTCTAAACTACTTCCTTATTTTAAGTCAAGCACTGTAAACTAGTTAGATTGACGGTAATTATTCCATCCTAAAATCTATTTTTGCCTAGGCTGAAAAAAAAAAAAAAAGCTGGAGCTAAAAAGGAAAGAAGACTTATTACCCAGCCTCGCAAAAAAAATGGGGATTTGGTTTCTATTATAGCGTGTGGGTTTTGCTGATGCAACTACCACCCGGAAGAAAAAGCCTTGACTCAATTTTGTACTTGACGCGCAGGCAACTGCAGTACAGGCAGGGCTGGCAGAATCAGCTTTAAAGTGGCCCAACACTTCCCAGGATACAGCTCATTACGTTGCATCTGCAACCTGTGATCCTTCATTATTTGGCCTCAGATTACGTATAAAGGTGGCTGAACGCTCACTGTGCAGGATGACAGAGAAACACATTATTTCACCCACGTGAAAAACAGAATCTAAGTTCTCATACAGGCTTATTTCAGATGGTGAATCTGAGAGTTTGGAGGAGGCTACAGTATCAGAGACAGGCCATTTGCTTTCCCTCCCACAAGCTTCCCCAAATTCGCCAAGTTACAAGGTAATGAAAGTAGAGTACTTCAAAATTACTACTAGAGAGACCCATTAAAACATTTAACCCTGCTGCTAAGATCTCACCCAAGCCTGACTTGCTCCAAAGCGTGGAATTAAGCTATATGAGGTGTGCCAAAAGGTTAAAGCTTTGGTGGACAAATCTCGAACTGTGCATTAAAACAGTGTTCGCTTCCTTCTCCACCCTGAGGACTGACCACAGCCAGTTATGGAAAGCACGTAAAGGGACTCGGAGAAAATGGTGGGGAAAGCTTAAAGAGAAGTACACAAAAACAGAGACACGAGGATCACCGCAAGGCGAAAGAGAGATGGATGCTGGCTTTCAAGAGATGAGATACCACACAGGAGGAACAGAACGGAGATAAGAAACAAAAGAAATGAGGAGGGAGCACAGACGTGGTGGGGAGCTGCCTGTCATGGAGAACAAGTATAATGGCCAGAGGCAGAAAACCAGCCTTCTGTTGCCGCCTGCCCAGGGTGAGGGAAGAGAATGGAGAGGCAGTGGAGGCTAGCAACGAAGTAAGGACAGAGTTCCCGTCAGACAGGAGAGCAGAGGAGAGCCTAAGCAGAGCCTGGGATGCCATAGTCCTGCAATTCCTCCCCTCCCACAGCTCTGCCGGCTGCCAGGGCTGGGGCAGACAGAAAGCGACAGCCAGCAGAAAGGACTCCTCTAGCTCACTTGGAGGAATTTGCATGCGCTGTTTGGGCACCTGTGATGCCTGAACAAAGCTCAAGCCTCATTTTCTTTCCATAACAAACCTGTAAAATTTATCTTGAATAAGATACCTATGAACTCCGGGTTAGACGGCACAAGCAAACCAACCCACAAACTTGGTACGGCCACACAAATCAATTTAGAAGGTAGCGGAGAAAGCAACAAACCGGTTGCGATTGGAGACACCAGGAGATCTGAACTCTCTCCTCTGCTTGCTGTGTGACCTTAGAGGAGCAGCCCCGTTCGTGCTCTTGGTACACACACACCCCTCTGTTTCCTTACGATTCCCTCCTGCAGAGGACGTTTTTGAGAGCTAGGGCTGAAAGAAGAGCACAAGGATACCGAACAGGAGCTCATCCTTCAGGCTGATACTGAAACACATGTGAAAAAGGGATTCACATGAGAAAGTGAGAGAATCAAGGTTCTTAAGGTAAAAATTAATCATGTTTAAAAAGGGGCTGACTTATGTATTTGATAGCATACATCCTCCAACTACTGTACATGTCAGAATCCCATTGAGCGACAGAAAATTTACAGCCCTCCCTATTTTCCTCTGGGGAGCTGATTACTCCTTCCGACATCCACACAGTTTTATTTCCCTTTTGCGCTGAAGAAGAGGCACCTGCGTTTCTTCAGTCGTTTATAACATTCAGATTCTGGTTTTGAACTTTCCTTTGCCCCAGTTTCTTGTCATCGCTGCTTAGTTATCAGCATGGGGAAGCAAGCAAGTAGCTTTCTCTCTTCCCTCAGGCAATACTATTGCTACGCTTTGATTTGCGTCACAGAGACAAAAAAAGTAGAACAGCTGCAGCCCTTAATTGCAGAAACCACGTATGCGAAGCTGCAGCTCGGTTTCACCGTTGCTCTTCCAGCTAGAAAAATTATTAAAGGCCCAGTCCTGCTTGCCCCCAAAAAATATGCTTACCAGGTTGTATGCTAGAACAGTATACACTTTCAGAGACAGGGAAATAGGGTAAAAAATTTAAAATATCAATAGTTTTAATCAGAATAAAGACAAGTTTAAGAAATACGGATTCCTGTATCATCCAAGTGCTTCCCACAAGCGCGTTAAGGCAGCACAACCATCGTTGCTTGTTCCCATTCTCCAGCCCTCTCTCCTCAGAGAGGATAAATGGGCACAGGCAATTTATTCTGTTTGCTCAAGTGGGTTACGGTAGTGGGAAGGGTCGAGTGCCTCGGTTGTTGATTCGGTGTAGGTACCACATTGACGTTAATAAATACAAGATCAAAGAGCCAAACCTGGCATGTGCAGCCAGGGGAAGATCAGCAGGTTTGGTAATACATCCCAAGTTCCTGGGGACGCCTTTCTCCAGGTCTGAGCCATAGCTCTCTGTCACACAGACATACCTGTCTTTACGCATCCATAGGCGCATTCCCACAACAAAACCCAGACTGGTTTCCATTACACGGGCACGGGAGTGAGAAGCTTGTCTTGTTGGGAGTCCCCAAACAGTGAAAGCTGTCACCGGGATCCAGCCCCAGCCAGGAAAACAATGACAGTGTCCAGACCAACACGGATCTAGACTGGGAAATACACACACAAGTTTCTTACCTTAAGCTTCAGTGAATAATACTTTTTTTCCTAATGAAACACTTTCTTTCAGATATATGGCCCCGCTGGTTTTGAATGGCTGGTTTTGAGGTTTTTCATTAAAGTTTTCATGTTTACATGCTGTCCAAGTTATCAAATGGTCCCACAGAGTATCTTAAGGTATAGACTGTTTATTTTGTACTGAATTATAAAGACAATTTTATACTGAGAAGCGTCATCATCTAGTGATGATGGCCTTTTGCTTCCAAAGAAAAGAAAAAAGCAATTCTGAACTGGATAATGCACTAACACATTAACCTTTGAGAAAAAAGAGTGAGGATGAGAGGGGGGTTGTGTGCGTGTGTGTGGACAACAACTGAGTAATACCAGATGCTCATTTGATCAAACCTAAAAGCATGTTTAAAAACATTTTTCCATACAGAAGCAAAAATGAAGTACAGAAAGCACCCAACACACTATGAGAGAGAGGACCATCAATTAGAATCACAAATAACATATTGATTTATTACATTAGGAAGAAAGTTTGCAGTACCTCAAGACCTCAGCAAATCAATAGACAAATTCAGATGCAAACTGCGTTCAGGCCGTGTACGGAAGAGTAAGTTACACCTGCACTAGCCATGTGCTGCTGATGCGACAGCTGGATAAATCCACCCCCCCATCCAGCCTCCACCAGCTGACTCAGGAACAGCAAGGAGCATGAGAAATTTTTCATTATACTGTAATCATATGCACGTTGCCGATGCTTACACAGCCCTGCTTTCATGAAGAAAAAAGCCTAAAATAAAAATGTCCTAACTTAAAAGAGTACCCTGTTCTACTTGTATTTACATTGGGGCAGAAGTGCAAGGTTTGGATTACTTAATGTGGATTATTCACCACCAAATTCCCAGGAAAATGAAAGCTGTAAAAGGTTTTGCTTGCTTCAATTTCTTGAGAAAAAGGTAAATCTCTTCTAAACAACTTTGCAGCCTTGTTTAAACATGTTTTGATGCTGCTGAAATTTGCCTTTTACAAAAACCACACTTACTACTTTTAAAAAATTAAAAAAAAAAAAAAATCACCCTTGAAGCACCGTTTCATTGGTTCAAAGAACAAACATCCATCCAGTAAAATAAGTCAGTAAGATATGTTTCTGCCGGAATTTCCATAATTATTTTCTCTACGTTACTTGTTTGCACTGGGTGAATACACGGCAGGTTCTCATCTTTGCTGCCTTGTCTTCAGCAAGTCCGGCCCTCTTTTGGGAACAGCTCAATTCCAGTAGAGCACGATGGTCAGCCAGAAACGCAGTTTTTTCCATATTCAGGGGCATTGTTTAAACATACCAACCAGCTGTGGCTTAAAGCATAGATCTGTCCATTTTTATGAGTACTCATTTTTGTGCCTCATGATCAAGCTGTTTGCTCTCCGGGGTTACTATGACTTCTGCCCATGAACATGCTTTGTTCCTGAATTTCCTTCCAGAAAAGAGGAAGCAACAGCCCGAGAGGAGAAAGGGAAAGACGACAGCAGAAACCTCTGTCTCGGAGCTATTCTCACACATTTGCTGCCAGGTCTAGAATGTACTTTTGGGCTCACAGTTGCTGACTTTTTCTAATCAAGTTTGTCATGGGAAATTTTGACAGACATGGAGGATAACAATGTTTTCCACCTACAGTGAAATGTTCCGAAAGGCAAGATGCCTGGTGGTTAATTTTCTCCTTTTGGTAAATATGTATATAGCCTGTCTTTTGTTTTTGACTCAGATGATATTTCAAGTATTTTTAGAGGCAACCACCAGCTAGACCAAATATTCTCCCTTTCCTGAAATAGTAGCTCTATTTTATGGTCTCTGAAGCATCCTCCCTTTCCCTGTCTACCCTCCAAATACAACTCAGTGCTGCTGATCTGTTTGATCAGAGCTCTTCCCCACACCTTCAGGGACGCCTGCAGTTCTCCACAGCCCACCTCAGCCTTTGACCACCAAAGCGATATTTCAGTGAGCAGCATCACCTAAACATTCCACCTTATGGTCTTATCTGGATGGTAGAGAAAACAATATGATGGTATCATAGAAAGGGTGAGGTTGGAAGGGACCTTTAAGATCATCAAGTCCAACCATTAACCCCCCTGACAAAAACCCCTTCTAAACCCTGTCCCTCAGTACCACATCTACCCTTTTCTGAAACACCTCCAGGGATGGGGAATCCACCCCCTCCCTGGGCAGCCTCTTCCAATGGTTAATAACCCTTTCAGGGGAAAAATGTTTCCTGATATCCAATCTAAACCTGCCCTGACATAACTTGAACCCGTATCCCTACTCATCACAGATTTATGGGCAAGAGAGATGGTCCTAGACCAATGGGACCACATGCAGAAAAATGAGCCTTGTCCTCAAACACAACTAGCAAGAAGAGATATGTACCAGGACAAGTCCATTCCTCCATGGGCAGCGAAAATTTTCCACCAAGGATGAACCTGACTAGGGAGAGTACTGGCTGAATTCCATGTCTATCTTTCAGATGAGTACCTAATGTACCTTGATTTCATTCAAGTTTAGCAAAAGCATCACAGAAGAACAAGGCGTGCGTGCTGGAAAGGCACCAAACGCTGACATGTTTGTACTGCTGTTTGGCTAGAACAATACAGCATTTATCAAAAGTTAAACATTTACTCAAAACAGGGCTTCTGAACACTTTCTGTCAGGGTGTAAATTGCTGTAATACAGCACAAAGTTCCATACAGAGGAGCACACACAATGGAAGAGGTAAAACAATCCTGCTAACTTGACCCAACCCTTTTCTTTCTGTTTTCTTTTTAGGTGTTTTTTTTTTGTGAGCATGGGGAGAGTGGGATAGGACTATTCCATGTTGCCTTCAAGAAGATAATAAATTACAACAGCATCTTTTCCTCTTTTTCGCCTTGATCTAACTTGGTTAAGGAGAAAAAAAACCACAAAAAACAAAGAAGGTGGAACAACAAAGAAAGTAATTGACCTTGTTAACCCTGCGGCCTTGTTCCAGTTCCAGCTTTTGTGTCTAGCTGCCTAAAGAGAAAGGAAGAGCCAGAAAAAAATTATACAGTCAAAACAACTGCTTGTACAGCACGTATCAGTACATCTTCAACCAAATGATCCTGCTTCTGGATGACAAGGAATTTGCCCTAGGGCAGCATTCTGTGACTTGGGCACCAATAGCTTAAGGTCCTGGCATAAAAATCCCTCTTCGCACACTTCTCAGTTTAGAAGGGTAACAGCCTGTCCCAAGGTGGGTCATCAGGCAGCTCTGCCACACAAAACCTGATGGTGTGCTGTAATGCTGTGTTTTCAGTTGAACGATGCTGATTTTCAAGAGTGCTATAGCAAGCGCTCAAGGCATTTAGCGTTAGCTTTACTGGAGCCAGTTCTTGAGACACATAAGCTCCCAGCCTCCAGAGGCAAGGGTTTGGCCTGAAGGCTCTGAAAAAATAAAAGTCTGTAACTTGCATAGTCCTTTTTACCGTCGCTGCTCCAACGTTTATGTATTTATATACAAAAACACTATACATGGACAAGTTATCTTAGTCTTCTCCAGTGAGAAAAAGGATGCAAAATCCTCCCCCGCCCCTAAACGGTACAACTTGGCAGAGGGACCTCTGTAACTGAGATGAGCGCACAGCTGAAGAGTTTTACCAAACGTACTGGCTGTCCTGCCCTACTGCCAATGGTGTGTTCCTCCCTTTGAACCGTCATCTGATGAAGACTGGCATGAATTAGTCCATCCCCAGAACTCAAACAGCACAGAAATGCATTTAAACAGGCGCCACAGAGGCATTTACATAATTACCCAACGTGCAAGGTCACAACGTGCTGTACTAAATCTTCCATGTATTGTAAACAGGCAATTTCTGCAGGACAAAAGCATGGGCAACATTGTTTTGCTCACCTATTGTAGTGGCCTCATCAAGAGCATCATTACACAAACAGGATTTGTGATTAGAGGGGAAAAGAATATAAATTTTGTCCTCCCTCGGCATAACAGGGGGCAGGGTGGTGGCCCTGCTTTTCATTGCATTCAACAGATCTGTAAAGGTTTTGATCAAAGTTTCTGTCACAATTAGCTGCTTTCCAAAAAACGTCAAAAATTTTACACACACATTCCCCCCCCAATCCTATGCGGTACACTTTGGGATGCCGGGCTTTCGCTGCCCTTCAGCAAGCCATTCCTCCGCACTGGCCATCGGCTCTCCATCCCTCAATCCTTCTCGCAGCGAGCACCGTGGTTTCATTTACACAGGGCTCGTGTTTCTGCCATCTGCCCACCATATTGGCGGTAAGGTTTGAAAAAGCACAGAACAAAGCAGAGCTTGTCTCTCTCTCCACCGGCCAATACGAAGCCCGCGCTGGCACCCAGCAGGCAGCCTCTACATCAACAACTAGTCAGTAGTCTGTGAAGTCTAAAAACAGCAAAAGATCTTCTCATTTCTAAACCAGAATTTAAACAGAGTTGAGACTGTATCAAGAGCTGGAAAAGGGTCTATTGAAAAAGATGGGGGAGGGAAGACCCCATCTACTACGTGTGCGATAAAATGAAGGCAGAACAAAAATCCAACTATTTATTCATCCCCCTTCTGCAAAGCTCCTTGACTTAGGGCTGCTCTGGAAGGCTCTCCTAATTCCAGGTATTGACTGGCTGTGCTGGCACCACCCCTCAAAGCCGGTGATAAGTTTACTGGTGCCCATCTTTCTGGGCTGGTTGCTGCAGCCAGCCCCGATGTTCAGATAGCAGCTCCCAGTTCCCAACCGCGCCATTGGAAGGGCACGGACCTACATGGGCCGTGGGTCCAGGTTTGCCGTGCTGTAGTAGATGTGCTGGCTGATGGACTGTTTGTTCTTGACCGGTGCAGTTGCATCACAGACCTGCTCATGGCATCACAGTGGAAGTTTTGTCACGGTCCCACTTTCCCGTCAGGAAGAAAAGACAGCTATTGGGAAGTGACCATAATTAAAAAGCAAATACGTTTGTTCGAAACAAGTTAACACGGGCAAAAACCATGTGAGAGGAGGACAGAGAACTTCAACACGGTCAAAAGCTTTTCCAGAAATGGAAATTCTTCATTGGGAGCTCGGGGGAAGCACTCAGACAATTACTATCTCACATTCAGTTTGAGACTGTGCAAGAAGCTAGGACTGAAGAGATCAGCTCCCGACAGTTTTTTCACGCTAGAAGTAGATCCTGCAGTGATAACAGGTGATGTCTATGGCATTAGTGTAAAATAAAAGTCTTTGAACAGACTAAAAGGAAATTTCCCAAACTAGACCTTATGTCAATGAAAAACAAAAATACCACAGGGTGCTCTGTCACTCCCTCAGCTTGGAGTCTACCTTCTTTTTCCAGCGAGGAAGGCCATAAAAGAGTAAAAAAATCCCAAACTGGATCCCACAGAACGGGGCATTTCTGAATAGGTGCTAACAATCTGGAGGTGAACCCCAGCTGGATGTTTAGAAAACAGCTGCCGGAATAAAAATCACCTGTGACACAAACCAAACAGAATACACGCATGGATCTTGCCATCTCAAGGGAATTCACAGTCTACGGCATTTCACAGCTCCTTTATCAGTTATCAGAGGCAGAAACAGGGGGTGTGACTGCAGACTGGAAAGGGTTAATTGTTCAAAAAAAGAAAAAGAAAAAGGCAAATAAGAAGTATTAAAAGAAGCAATAAATTGGAGAACCGAAACGAATCTTGTAATTTTCAGATTAAAATAAATTAACATGGTCTGAAAATTAAAAACATCCCAGATTAAAACTCAGTCAGCCACACCATTAGTACATTCCTCCCAGACCGAGTGGTCTGAGGAATTTATACATTTGGCATCGTATAAAATGTGCTATTCCTGGCAGGACTTCCAAACAGGGGAAGTGAAAGGGCCAGCAAGACAGGCAGAGCAACAGGGCCAGCCTCAAAGGAGGTGGGGGAAGGAGCCGAAGGGCTGCCCTGCCAGGTTTTAATCACAGGCTGGCCGTTGTCTTCCACCACTAAAACTAAGTAAAAGCACGTTACGCCTTGAACGCCGGATTCGCTTCTCCAAGTCAGCCCCCTTGCTGCTCGCTCGCTCTGTTCTCCGACATAAATAGCTCATAGGCTTCCAGTTAGTTGTAACGTGCTCATTAAGGACCCCACGACACGATCCTCAGGAGCGCAGGTGCTAATAAACTACCTGCGCCGCGCAGCCCTCTGCTACACATCCTGGCCGCGATTGCCACCTCGGCCATCTGCTACTGGGCTAACTGGGCCGACAGTTGGTGAAGATTTGTGAGCACGGCGAGACGGGCCGTTTGCTGGGGATAAGCATTTTATGTCCCAAAGCATCAAAGAGGTTTATCAAGATGCGCTCGTCAGCCTGCCCTTTGATTAACCTACGGCTCTGATACGTGTTGCAATCCACAGCAAGTTTAGTCATGTAATATTTCCGGGCGACTATTTTTGTTCATTTAATTAATAAGTGCAAAAGCCATGGGTAGGCAGAGATATCCCTTTTATGAGGTTTAACACAGAGCAATTCTGAACTACAAAATAGGAAATCTTTTCCTTTTTCCACGCTAAGGCAACACTTCTGAAAAAAAACCCCAACAAATCAAACAACAAACCAAAACACCAAAACCAGTAGAAAATCCTTTTCCCACAAGGAAAAGCAGCTTTATGCACAAGATTATCTTCCACCAACTAAGCAGCTGGTCCTCCTCAGGGGGATGGAAGGACCTGGGAGGTGTCTGTCACACGCATCAGCAAAAAGGTAGAGGGCGAAGAAAAACTGCAAGACACCCACCAAAAAAAAAAATAGAAATTCCCAAACCATCAGGAGGGACTGGGTAGGACTCCTGCAAATGAACAGCAAAAGTCCACAGCAACATCATCTACATGGGAAACACAAAGCATTTCTTGCCTGGGCTTGATTTTTTTTTCCATGTTCTGAGGTTATATTGCAAGCATACTGCTCCTTCCAATTTTTAAGAACTTCCACATCTTAGAAAAGAAGGCAACTCACATCAAGTATACAAAAGAAGTCCTTCACCGAATTCCTGGGTGAAAGGAAAAGAAAGACTACGGAGTTACTGGCATCTGTTCAAACAAGCTGCATGGCAGGGGATATTAAATATACCAACTCCATCACGCAACTCCAATAATTCAGTTCATTACCATAGATCAATCTCCGTCAACCCAGGTGCTTAAGTCAGCCTTTACGCGTTACTGTTAGACATTGATCTGTGCCTCTACGACAGAAGGTCATTATACCTGTCACTCATTAAGGACTGGAAAAGTGAGAGTTTGCCTGCCCAGCGATCCCTCACTCCAGCAAAACAGGGAGAAATGCTATACTGTGCTCGGGAACAGGTTTGTTCTGCTTCTCTACAATTAACCAAACTGTTGCCCAAGATAACATGGGCATGAAGACTATTTCTTGCTGAAAAGGGTGTTATGTGTGAGGTGCTCGCATCTGTTCCAAAATATGTTCGGAGAGAGCTAAGCCACCTCATGGCAGTGGCTAATGGTGGTCCTGGGCGCCAGGAGGGGAAAGAGTTGTGGGTTATGAACTGAATGGAAGTGTGCTCATCAGAGGATATTTTGGAATCAGTTCTCCAGCTGCTCCTGACATAAATTAAAAAAAAAAANCCATCCCAAAAAAAAAAAAAAAAAAAAAAAAAAAAAAAGCAGCAAACAAAACAAAATACCTGCCTCAGAAGACAAACGAGGGAACCGGCACCACTGCAGGAAGAAACTGTTCTCCAATTTCTGCATCCCAGCCATTTGAGCTCCGCGAAACCCTTTGGCACACCTAGCATCACGTCCCACTCCACTCCCTCAGTTCCCTGAAGATCGTAAGAAGCAGCCTGATTTGCAGAAGTTGGGACACATGGAGATAGAAAAGATTCTTTAGGTTTAGAGGCTAGGGAATCTGTGCACTTTTCTATTGCTAAAAGCAAGGAAAAGCAAATGCAACATGATGAATCAGAGATGCAACGTTGCTGTAAAAGCAACGACACTAAGAAGAAAGGAAGGGAATGATAACAACCAAAGAAAGAATTTCTCCAAACTTCACTCATCCTAATGTTGCCCACTTCCTTTGCCCTGCCTTAATTGAATTTTTATCCATCTGAATAAGCATGTGTAATGGGAACTCAGCTCATGGCCTTGCTCCCATTACCTTATCTTGCATTTAATTGAAATGTGTAATCCCATGGAAGTCCAGACATTAACCCATTTGGGTGGAGTGACTATTATTACAAGCTTTGTATTCTTCCTAAAGCTCCAGCTGCTGGAACTGCGAAGCTCCGTGAGAATCCGAGAGTCCCAGTTGAAGGATTTTTGGTTTGTTTATTTTAGAAGATATCTCAAGTTCTCATGCTCGTGGAGAAAAAAAAAATAAAAATAAATTTTAAAAAAAGGTAAAAAGCTTGAAAACATGGCTTGTAAGTTCCTTAAAGGCTCAGAAACCAGAAGAGGAGAAAAAATAAACACTTTCCATTTCAAAAAAAAAAAAAAAAGAAGTTCATGATTCTTTTACGGTAGTTTCCTAACTGCAAACTCCTTCGTGGTTTTTATTCTGCAATATTTTCCCTCCAACATCCATTTTTTTGCAGAATGGGATTATTACAATAAAAAGAGATAGATTATAGGGCCCATTCTTTCTGTAGCTTTATTGAAGCTGGTCCTCTATTTGATGAGTCCAAAGTCATTTCTCTTCCAGGCATATAAGGAGATGTAAAACTATTTCACGGGCTAGTTTAGACCATGTTGCAGGAGATGAGGGGAAGACACGTGGATCTGCTATCCCAAGACTTTTTAGATAAAATATTACAAAGTTAACAAAACGTTTACATAGCCTCAGAATAAAGCAATAAGGCCACGGTTAATTTTCAAGTTTGTATCTATCACCTAATAAACGTCAAACAATAAATGAATGCCTGGGTGGGCACAGAATTAAACAGCTTCCCTCTCCACAGGCATCTCTGTGGGAATTCCCTCAAATGCCTTATCTGCAACACCAACACCATTAATCTCAAGAAAAAAAAAAAACAAAAAACAAACAACCCAACATATTGCCTCAAAAATTGCTTCATTGCCTTTTAATGGTGATTTCAAATTATTTTCTGACTATGCTTTAAGTCTCATCACCTGCTTCACGGGGTTTATTTGGTTTTGAAAATGCCCTTTAGAAGTTGAACAGTAGCTTAATGATGCAAAGTGTTTTACAGGGTAGCAGTAGATGACAATACCAGCACCGCGCAGCATGTGAGCAAGGCAGACGGCTGCATCCCCTCCACCAGAAGGGGAACGTTAATTGTCAGAACTCGTTTTCTTCCTAGCTGTTAGGAAAGAAGTTGAGTAGATACTTCGTCCAGCTCTAACGTGTTTACGTTTTCATTGAGAAAAAGAAAACACCACTTTTTTTTTCAAAACGGTTTCCAGCTTCAGGAGTCTCAAGTTACAGAGCTGAAGCCCAATACGCAACGCAGCACCATCGCTAATAAAGATGAGAGAGAGAGAGAGACACCAAACGAAGTGCAAGCAAGACAGCGAGTACGCGCGTGTATGCATTATTATATTAAGCTATGCATAAGCGCAGCTTGGCCAAATTAATTTTTCACTTAAACTCCCATTACTGAAACACAGATTAACATGCAATTAATTAAAATATACCTTCTAGCGATGCTTGCTGAGTAAAGCATACTACAGCTGTGTAACGGTAATGGAAAGCTTTACCAAAATTTACTCAGACGGCTGTGCCAGCTAACAGGTTAACTGTTAGAGAAGGGAGCGGAGGGGTGCACTGCCATCGCTCCTTATGCTGCGATCCTGGGAAGTCTGACTGGCCGAAGTGGATCTACTCAGCTCACAGGGCGGCTTCAAAAAAGCCCACATCCAGCCATTTCCAAATGTGCTGCTAGGTTTCCTCTCCCTTCTCTGCGGCACCAGATGGTACTGACCACAGCTGGAAAAGCGATACAGAACGGGATGGAGCCCTGGCTTCGAACAGCACAAACCCTTTTATGAGAAGTCATTAAAAAATATCTTCTGCATTTCACCCGCAAGAACACATAATGACTCCCCCCAAAAAATGTATCGTCAAAGTAGATCTTAGCCTGAATGCTAAAACCAGTGATTAAGCCCACTCTTTTCTACACACAGATTGCAATACAACAGCATAGTGCAAGAACTGGTATAGGAAAAAAAAAAAAGCACCTAACTCTTGAAGCGTCCTCAATTTTTTATTATTTTTTTCACACGTCTAAGGAATTCATGATCAATTGCTTTATTTTCAGGGCAGCGACTTTTCAGACCAAAGGAAGGAAGGAAGGAATTGTTTCATTTGGCATTCCCTTGCATCAGAACATTTACCAAACGGCTCTTAACGTGAAGCTTGTCATGGTGATTCATTCTCTCGCATCCAAGCCCCTCGCACTGCCCCAGTAGGTATTCCAACTACAAATGAGTCATGAAACAACCGAACGTGGTGTTGCGTAGGGAAGGCTGGATTCTCTACCAAAGGAGTTTCAGTAAGAAAAAAAAAGAAAGGTAAAAAAAAAAAAAAAAAGTAGTACGCTACTATTACTTGGGGGGCTGGAAAAAAAAAACATGAATAAATTATGTGGCAGTAAACAAAGTCCTTGCCGTGTTGAGCACAGCTGTTCTACAGCATTTAGAAAGTCTCTAGTTACAGAGTTCGGGCCATTTCCCCTAAAAAAGAAATGCCCTGTATTACACAATCTGGAATATGTACACATAGGGAAGATGCACTGACTTATTAGTGGTAAGAAAAAAAAAATAATACAAAAGACCCAGCAATCTACAACAATTCTAAGCAAACCACTGATCTGATGCTGTCAGAGGGTTTGTATGAAGACGATCACCCTGGAGTCAGGATTCTTACAATGTCAACATTCAACTTACTGTGTCGGACACCTACCTATGCACAACAAATTTTACCTCTTTGAAGGAGTTATGTGGATTAGAGAACAGGCTATTACACACTGCAGACACTGAGTAAATCATTGCCCTTGCTCAATTCTAAAACAGAGAACAAGCTGTTCTGCTTTGCTCTGGGCTGCTCATCCACGTTCAGCGTGTGCACTGACTTTGCGTACGTGTAAGCTGTTGACCTCTCCATTCCTGCACAGAGATGCGAAGACAAGAAGTTAAATAACAAAAAAGATGTCGAACAAAGCAAGTACATAGGAAATGGATGAGGTACAGCATCCTGATGGAGCAGAGCCGTAACATGGCCATAGAGTTGTTCGGTTTAAACTACATTAAGTCAGGGAGCACAATTTCCCCCTGAACTCAGAGCAATCCATAGGCAGCGCGGCTCTCTCTTTTCTCAGGGCAACAGTAAACAATGAAAACAGCAGCAAACTAACTGAGAAGTCACCTCTGAAGATGGGCACATACAAACACGTAGCTAAAAACACAATCTTTTAACACCCAGGACTATATCCTCTCAACTTGATGCATTACGGAGCTAATTCAAATATCTAAACCAACATAGCTGAAGAGTGAGCCAGCATTTATTTGCTCAGACAGAGAAAAGTTGTATTGCTTCTGGTAAGGAAACCAGCTTAGATTTATCCATGTCTTAGTGCATACATCCATATTTATGTATTTATTTATTTGGCCCTATATAAGTACCATAAACAACTATCTTACTCCTGTGTTTAATTCCTTCAGATTTATTCACATGAGTCGTCCCATCTGTTGCAAGACCAGGTTTTCTGCCTAACATTTACAGCTGATCCCGGTGCGACAGCTTCATTCTGAAAATGAAAAATCCCTGCTTCCCAGTTCAAGAAAGCAAACCATTAGTCAGAGCAATCTCCTGGTGGTAAGAAACCACTGATTGAGTTTTTACTCCACCCAATTCAAAGGTCAGAGAGTAGTTTTCCATCCTGCGTTACTCTGTACCACACAGACCGGGAAGCTGAACCAAGTCTTCCACATCTCAAGCCAGTCATTTAACTCCCTACCACACATCTGCACGCTCACATGCGCGCGCTTTCTCTCTGAGCTTCTCTCTCTTCCAAACACACTCCCCCCAAAAAACACCATTATCGAAACTGATAAGTCTTGCAAAAGACACTGGTTCCAAAAAGAAAAAAAAAAAAACCACACTTCAACAAATTTTCAAATCCAAGTTTTCTGAGTAACGCTAATATCAGCAGCAACTGCCAAGATAACAAAACCAAAGTGCGCTGGCAGAGTAAAACTAATAATACAAGAGCGTGAGCTAATTAGGATGGGAAACAGACTTCCGTAGTATTAAGTGTGTATTGCTCAATGCTCGTGCGGTTTCAGGTGGTGGTAGGTAGTTTTGTAGTCTTCGCTGTTACACTGGCACGCATCTAGAGCAAATGCTATGCCCACAATAAAGTTGCTCTAATATTTTCAGGAGTGCAAAGACAAGTTAATCAAAATTAGACATAAACCACATTTTAACATAGCCTACTTTTTAAACTCTCAGAAGACAAAGCATTGTGTTCAGAATGCCATTTTACTCCTATTGACTGTGGGGAGGGAAACAGGACAGAGAAAGGAAAAGAAAAAAAAAAAAAAAGAATCAGAAGCCACATTCCTACTGCTTTGCCTTTTTGAATGAATCCATTATGAGGCTGAAAAGGAGATTTAATGAAATCGGTTCCACTTACCAACCAAACCCTACCTGTTTCTTTGCCAGAGACACCATTCCTTTTTGTTCCCAAGGGGGTCTTGGGAGGAGGGAGAGAAGAACAGCAAAAATGGATTTTAAGAGCGGAAAAGCAGAGAGTGCTTTTACTTTCTGTTCCTCAATGCAAAAAACAGCGGGGGAAAAAACCCAAACAGCGATATCAAGGCATTCATTAGTGCCAAGGCACCGCTGCTACGGCTCTTCTCGTGAGGATGCAGGATGCCACATGCAGGACTCTTGGATACTAAAAATAAATAAATATTCCAAAAGGGCTTTTGCTGAATTGTACTTTCACAGCAAAAGTTGGACCAGGTCCAAGAAGAACCATGAAACTGAGGCTTTCTGTATATTGCAGCCATTAAAATATGCAGTAAGTTAAATGACTGCAAGGAAACCCTGTACTGTGGTAGCCCCTTCTAAACCTCATAACCATCTCTTTCTCCTCAACCGTCGCATGAGGGGAGAAAAATTACTACCCACTGAAAATTAAGAATCAACTTCTTTAAACGGATGAGTCAGCAGATGTAAACTTCAGCAAAGCTAATTCCCTACGCCGCTGACATCACCACACACACACAGAGACCACCTAGGAATCACTGCAAGCGTGCTGCCGTCCTGAAAAACCGGGGGGGAAAAGCAGAACGATCTCCGTGGCGGTGGGTGGTGTTTTACTCTGACTACCCGGAGTAACAGAGCCTCCGCTTGTCTCCAGTATTCCGAGTATTACGGATTTTGCTCCTCAAAAGCCGCGATGTAACATCGGCTCGCCCCTAGTTGCTCTTGCCGATGTGTTTGGCCTCGCTGCCGTCCCCCGAGCGGGTGAGATGGGTCCCCACAGCGGCTGGGGCTCTGCGGCTCAGAGGCGGCTCCTGCATATCCGGTGATCGGCAGCTAAGGGAATCTTCGCCATCGAGTTACATGCCCCCCCCCGTTTGGGGTCCTGCGCTGAGCTGAAGCAGCGCTTGTTAGTCAAGTGGTTGGATTTGGGAAAGAAGACAAACACAACGCTCTCAATGTGCTCGCTGCAGATAATATTAAAAGCACGCAACTGCGTCATTCCCCACGCCGCCAAAGAAAAATGCCATTATTAAAATAATTTGCTGATAAAACACCTATGGTTAGGCTTGACCGGAGCCGCCTGCCTCGGCCCAGCCATGCCAGACCCTCGAGAGCAGCACCAAGCCTCCACGCAGCCCCAGACACAAGCGGGCTCTCTCCCATCTTTCGCTTCTGCAGGAGGAGAGGGAGGTCCACGGTCACCCGTCCCTCAGCCTCTGTGGGCTGCCTGAGCTGCACAAAGCTCAACAGTTGCCCAGTGCGACAATAAATCACGCTGCCGTCTCTGCCCTGACATCACAATGCAGGTTCACGTTCACGCCTGGACACATACCGTGCCACAGCAGGATGCCAATTCTCACGAACAACAGATCCAGCTAGTTAAACAGAAAAATAAATCTCAGCTGCTAATAGGAGAGAAGTGAATTTTCAGTCTAAAGAGCTGCGGCATTTCTTAGGGTTTGGGTTTTGGGGTTGTTTTTTTTTTTAAGGTTGGAATAATTCAGACCTGTTGCGCCAAGCGCAGCAAGTTAAATCCACAGCCACATGCGCAATAGGCATCGGGCTTATTAATAAAAGACTCTGCACTCTGCCTAAACGTCAATACAGAGGAAAATCTCACCATGGCAATGCCTACAGCCTTAACAAACTCCTTTGACAGTAACAATTTAATACCACCTTACAGACACAGAAAACAACGTTTGTAATAGGGATAAATATGGACAATATATATAAACTCAGAAAAGTTCTCAGCAAACTGCTCCACTTTTTCTTCTATTTCTTTAAACAAAGAGCAGAAAAAGTGGATGAAGGAGCTGCTCACTATCTGTTTCGCAGAATAAGGTGACACTGACAAATGAACAGTCAAATTCGCCAAAAATTCAAAGAATTAACTTCGTAAAAGGGAACAGAGATACTGAACATATTACAGCTTGCCTCTGACTTCATAATGCAAAGCACTGTTCTTAACCATGAAAATCAGAAAGCCTTGACTTGAAAACAGATCAGTCTGAATTTTACTGTAAATGGTAAACAGAGATAGGGGTTTTTTCTCTTTTAAAAAGTATGATTTAATGGGAAAAAAAGCAATTTTTCCCATGGGCCATCAAACTGACTATTTGCCTTTTGATATTTGTGCCTTTTACAGCAAATACACTACTAATCACTTTCCTAATAAGCATTCAGTGCCTCCCTACTAATTGTGTAGCCAGTTTATATTTGGAGTGCCTGTGCAACACATGCATTGCCTGCCTGAGATAAAAGCTCACCCCTAGTCAAACAGAGCACGAACGAGAGCTTGACTATGCAACTGCACAGGCAAAAGAAATCACCAGAAGATTCAGCGCAGACGATTATATATTTTTAACAAAGGTTTTAAAATCATTTCAAGCCCCACCGTGTTTTAGGTTAGGATACTGATCTTCACGGTTATATGGGAATATGCAACTGGAATAAAAATGAAGAAGAAATGGATGCTATTTAGCTGCTCCAGGAGGGCTGTGTTGAAAGACTTATGCTGTATTTATCTCCAAGTCACATTAACAGATGCTGTTGGTCCTTTCGGCTTTTCAAATAAATAAGTGTGAGCCTGCATAAGATCTCCAGTAAACCGATGTGGTCAGAAGGAAGAACATTAATTTCAATTTTTACCAATATATAAAACCCTAGTCCCCTTTCCCTGATGTGTTTTTGCATACTGTCCTGCCACGGGATGAATAAAAGGTGAAGAAGCACAAAGTTACCTAACGTGACTTCGAACAGAGAGTCTCTGTTGGGAGGTAAAAAACAGGGAGTGTTTTTAAAATGTTGCAGGCTACCAGGCCAGCTGATGGGAGGAACGAGGAGATTCACGCCGAATGTCGGTGTCACTTCTGAGCTGTCACACGGCGTACCACGGAGATAAACACTGCACATGTGAAATCACTGTCAGTTACTTCAGGCTGTCAAACATTTCAACAGAACATTGTCATCTCCGCCGCAGACAAGCAAAATAACCGTGTTTATCCAAGTCTACCTTCATCCAAAACACACCTTATGAAATCTCAGGCTCTCAGAAGGGGGTGGAGGGAGGACGAATCGCCATCACCCTTCATTTGCCCTTACCACACGCTGAAAGTTCGTGACAAAGCCCTTAATGCCAACTTTTGCCCCCATTTGTGCAGCGTACCTGCCTAACGCCACTAAAGTAATAGAAATCCCTCAACCGCAGTTGCGCCGCATGGCTGTCTCTCAAAAGCCTTGTTATTTCAGCTGGCAGAGACAAAACGAAACCTTAAAAAGAAAATACACTGATGCATACAGAGCCTTAGCTCCACAGGCAGGCTAGGCTGGGACCGTGTTTTGGTTATGGGATGGAGAAGAGTCAAAGCCTGCCATGGAAACTGCTCTGTTAGTTTGTAACCTGGACATTTTAAGAGACTTAAGTGGGTCTCCGTCCACTCTGGGCATGCCAACCAGTTTTATCTCCCAGGACAACAGCAGAGAGGTACCCGTGTACTGGAAGCTGAGGTGAGGAACCCTGCTATCCCTCCTGAGGACCACGACTGGCCCCCTTAAGGACACCTCCCTTGCTCTCCTCATAACAGAGAGAAGTGTGTGTGCAGAGGCTTTGTAACCCTATCAAAGGCTGTAGGGAAGCGAGCTCTGGGGATTCATGAGGTTTGTGAGGAACCCATGGCCTGTGACCATTTGATGCTCCCCGCAAAGAGAAGACACATCAGTGAGCCCTTCCCAGACACTTAGAGAAAAAAAAAGGCTCACATTTCACCATGCTACACCAGCCACTGCCACCCAAAGCAATGTTTATTCACCACCCCCATCCATTTTATCAGCTGCTTTATCTATAGGATCAAGACTATGTATCCTGAGAAAGAAAAACACATACAGGCCCTCTAAGTTCCTCACAGAGGTACAATTCTTCTCTTCAAATAGTTAAATCATGACAAATCTCATACAGATGCAGTTCCCCTGGTGTAAAAGATGCTTACCACAAATACACTTACCCTGCACAAGAGCAGCTTAATCACCACTGACATTATTACACCGACATTAGGTAAATGCATTGATAAGAGGGGAGTTATCTATAAAGGGAAAACTAAAGTAGTAAGACACATGCGCATAATCATTAGCTAAGTCCCTTCTCTTCTTCTAAGCCTCCTTCTCGTTCATTTTCTTTCAACCTTTTTTGTCCACCTTTACCTATGTCTCCAAAATACTACTTTTTCTTTAAAAGGTTTAAGTGAAAAGACAGAAATATGTTCATGTTTCACATTATGTGCCCAAGACCCGGTCGTTGCTGAGCTTCCATCCACAGGCAGTGTTCAACACAAAAACGGGTAACCGAAGCCCTAGCCATCAGGAGATTCAGTTTTTTAAAGATCATTTCACACAGAGGAATATTAAGCATTGGCCAGTCTTGCACAGACGCTAAGTTGCCAAACCAAAGTAATCTGATTTTAACTAGCTGTTCTCCTGCTTGTTAACTTGTCAAGATGGTATAACTAATTTCCTTTGGGCAGCAACTGAACTGTGAAGCTAATAAACTATGACCTGGCTATTTCTGGAGTAATTTCAATTCCTTAAGATTAAGCCAAACCCTCTGGGCGCCCCTTCTGTGATGTTCTAACTCTGAACAGGATTCACCACCCTGTCAGAGATCTTCTAAACGATGGGAAAGCTGTTTCCCCCCACAGTTCAAGAATCACATGGTGCGCAGTAGTCACAGAACTGCAGCCCAGAAGCCCTTCTTGCTTATCATCTTTTGCTGCTGTGAAGTGCAGTCAAGGCCAGTATTAAAGGCTGTGCCAAAAAGCAATGAAATGGCCTACAGTTACATAGTACTGCCCTGCAAGCAACTTTCCCAAGACTTTGCAAGCTCTAAGAATTGATTGCCTAAGTCCAGAAAACTCTGAAAGCTGGAAGAACATATTAAGGAAAGATGAGACCAAGGAGAGACATGGCAACTGCCTTCACATCCATTAAAAAGATGGAACAAACAGCCCTGCACGCCCACTGGAAGCTTGCAGGCTGGGAGATTTTGGCTGACCACGCGGAGGGCCTTGGTGGAAGAGGAGCACTGAAGTGCTAGAACAGGTTCCCCAAATGATGCCCGTCGCTGGAGCTTCCCCAGCATAACCGAGACAACCATTAGTTAGGAACATGCTGGGTAGAGTCAGTCCTACCACTGAGATGTGAAAAGACTAAACAAGCTTTCAGAAGTCCCTTCCAGGCCAATTTTCCGAGATGAGGAAAACAGTCTCTTTTACTAAGGGCTGTAAGATAAGGTTTTACCATGTCGTGTCTTATAGAAGTGCTAAATAATGCTAAGAGGGGAGGCAAAATACTCCACAACTCCCTTGGTAAGTTCACAACTGGATTTCCTGATTTAAAGTCACCTCTACCTGATCTACACCAGAATTTATCCGTCTCTGAAAGGGGCAACGCTATTTCCTCTCTCCACCACCTACAGTCCTCACGGCAGGGAATACTGACCACTGCAAGTGCTGCAAACCCTGGCAGATGTTGCCTGGACCTGAGCTGGTACCTCCAGAGTTTTTCTGGTTGTATCTGTGGTACCAGCGAGTATCACAGCTGAGTAGGTTAAGAAAGAGCTGATAAACATGGTGTGCCACAGAAAGAGAGGGGGAAACCTGAGGTTGAGAGCAATGAAATCAGTCAAATGGAGACTTTTGGAAGGGCTCTCCAGCTCTGGAAAAGCTAAAAGATTTGCAAAATGTCCGCAAATGGCCAAGAGCTACCTCCTCCCACTACTTAACATCTAAACCACTAGGCACTATTAAAAAGGAAATATTTTTGTGAACTAGAACGTGGAAAACAAAATTATTTACTTAAAAAAAATAAGCTAGCCTCTGTTTCTGGAGGCCTGATTTTCATTAATGTAATATTTCTGTTAACAGCCTTGTCTACGTAAGGCATCTGTAGAAAGTTTTTATTGTTAACTTAATAGTGAAAATCTAATACAGGTTCTGTTTGAATTTTCCTATTAAACTGACGTCAATGGCAGTCTGAGAATCAGATTGTTACAACCCAGACTATGAAACAAACATTCAAGTCAGATGCTATAAATGTAGCCATTGCACACTGGTAAGTGTGTTTTAACATTTTTAATCAGGTCTCTGGATAGAGCCAAGATACACTTGGCACAGAGATGAGGGGAAAAATTATAAAAATGTAGACATTTTTTACTTGGAAAGTCAATTATAATTTATTTCCAGGAAGACTGAAAAAAAAATTTGGAATACACACACAGAATTGCACTTGTGCAAGTGTATGTACAAATACTGGAGCGTGGTCAAGTCACTAGAGCTTGAAGCCTTGATCAGCACGCGCCAAAAAACAGACTAAAGGCGACACGTTATCTTCCCTGCACGGCTACCTCACCAGAAATATATGTGTGGGACAGGGAACCCAAAACCAAAGGGGGAATAGGGGGATCCTATGGCAGTGATGGAGCAGCAGAAGAGATTGCATAGTAGTACAGAAGTAAGAAAAGGAGTATGTGTAGGGAGAGGAGATTTTGGTTGGAGATCGGAAGAGTTTCCCCAAGAACAACTTTACAGGGAATTTGAAAATTCCACCTGGGATTCCCATCGAAAGGATGATGGGCTCCTACAGCTCATGAAAGTCCTTACGCGCTTTGGAAGAAACTCGCCCCCCTCAAAGTTTCAGATTTTTATAAAGAGACCAGCAGAAAAACAGATAAAATAAACAAATCAAGTGGTAAGAAAGAGCTGTGCTGGAAGAGAAATGGCTGGGATGGCCGCCTTGGCTTTTCCCATGTCGGTCTCTGGAATTCTGCTGGTATCGGCACTGGGTCCCTGCAGTGGTCCCCCCACCAACCACGCTGTGGAGCCTCCCGCCCGCGCACCGAAAAGCACAGGGCTCTAGTATGTGCCCATCGCTTCTCTTGCCAGAAGCCGTGATAAGATCAAAGAGAGCTTAGAAGAGCAAACAAAAAGTCAACACACGTACACATGGCTGTATTATTTGCAATTGTTTACTGCTAGCAAAAAGGGCTTGAACCCTTATCAGATCTCACAACCTTTTAGGCATGTGTGAAAGAAGGATGAATCAGAGTAGAAAACCCAGTTTTATGTCATTTTTCCTGTGGAGGTGAATTACACAGTCACATTTTCAACTCAAACAGAAAGGAAAAGAATCGGAGCTTTGTGTTAATTATGAAATTACTTTGAATATTATCCGAATCACAGATTCTTTTATTAACTAGAAAACCAGTTGGGAAAAAGTTTTCTCCTCTTCTAACTCACAGAAGGGCCTGCAATAATGAGGTTAGAAATCAAACAAGTTTTTAAATTAAAAACAAATAAAAAACCCTGAACTGCTTTTTAAAAAGAAGACAAAGTACAGTTCACAGAACTTCAGACTGTTTCTTATTTGGTGCCAAAGAGGCTGTAAGTTACACACGGATGTTAGAAAACTGAATTCTGTTCTATTCAGAAATATTTTTCGAGACTCTTGGCAACACTAACCAGCCTAGGCTTGGACGTTAGGTTAAGGAGAGATGCAGCACTGAAGGGAAAGGAGCCCCGTGGCCCATATTCTATGCTAGGGTTAGATAAAGGAATGGCAATGCCACTGCAGGTACGGGCTACCTGCTACAGACCTGATCGCTCTCTGGAAATTAGGGACAACACTGCAGTAGAGGATGAAGGTGCTGAAGTCCCCAATCCATCTCTCTCCCTTAGTAAATCCACAGCTGCAAAATGCAAAGTCCCAATATTCAGAAAGTTCTTTACTCAATGCAAAAAATAAAAATATTCAACTCTCTGCCAAGCAATAACCTGATGAGATGCTGTAGGCACTGAACCCATCACAGCACACGGAAACGTGGCCTTGTTGTGTTTACACGTACGGACATGTGCTTTGCACAGAGCACCAGGTTTCCTGTGCAAGGCTGGAAAGATCTAGAGCATGATTTATTTTATATTGTTACACCACCGTCTAGACGTAACTAGCTAGCTCAGGAACCGATAACGGCAAGCCCATGACAATACAAGCTCAACAGAGGCTAGCGTGTCCTGCCAACAACTGTGGAGTCAGCCTATCTCCCTGGGATAAAACCTCTCTTGCATACAACCTCCTCAGCAGACCCGTCTCCTACTCCTGACCCGCTTGGGGTGAGGGAAATGCAACGTGAACTTTCGGAAGCTGTGATGCAGCTTCCACAATCTTCCCTAGATCAGCTACGGGGATTTTACCAGCCCTTTCATGACACTCTTCCCAGCTGCAATGGGGACGGGCTGTTTAAGTCATGGCTCCAGCGAATCCAGGCTCGAGCGCGCTCTGCAGTCATCTCATCCGCGCACCGGGAAAGCACTGTTTCAGGGTCTTGGAAAGGACCCGATGGCTTACTTTTGCCATACCAGTAAACGCCATCGCCTAGCCAAGACACAGCTTACTTTGGCAGACAACTCTGCAGGAGGATTAGCAACAGCACGAAGGGAACTTTCGTGCTTGGAGTAAGCGCAGCTACACCTGGGCTGCTGTTGACAGAATTATGCTGGTAAGAGTGGAAGGGGGGAAACGGCTTCCTGACCAACCCAAATACGCCAGCAAAATCAGTAAGCATAGGGTCAAGCTTCAGAAGAAACCACACTGCAATTCCTGGCACTCGTTGTTATAGTGGAAATTTCAATCACAATAACCTGCAGTAATTAAATGGACCACGGAAGGACTTTTGCCCTCAGGGAAGGGATAAAAAGAATAATATTTCCTTCAACGAGCTGGAGTACATCCAGCACCGGCACAACTGTGCAGGACTGGGCGTAGCGGTATCAACATCTCACACGACAGCCACTGGCAAGGAAACCAGATACAGAAGTGTGGGAAATCTGAGCGCTTTTTATTTTCCCTTCAGTCACGTACCTTTTCCTTGATATCCGAAGCTCCGAGTCCAAGGCAAAGAAAACAAGTCAAGCACAGCTGACTTGGAAGTCAGCCAGCGTGTATTGCTGCATGGAGAGCTAGGTGTGAAGCCCAATGGCAAGCCTGGAGTGTTCCTGGAGGAGCACTCATCGGTTCTTCCTTCCTTCCTGCAGCAAGCTCATTTAAAACTTCACTTCTTCGATGGTGGGTCCTGGAGCAAGTCTGGCCAGCCAGGACAGCCCTCAGAGGGAATGAAGGATGGAAAATGCAAGGACTAAATAAGGAGAACAAGCTAGGTAGGCTCCCCAGAGGGTTCCCATCAACTGTTGCAATCCACGCTTACATGCGGCAAGCATACAACAGCTACGCAAAAAAAAAACATCTCCCACGCTTTAAGATACTAACACTTCCCTGCCATTATTATTTCTTCATTTCGCAGACAGCGAAGATGCTGACAGATAGATCTCCAGAGCATAGCAAAGATGCTCTGATGGGACCAAATGAGCCTCCTCAAAGCAAAGGTTTCTCAGCCCAGCTGGGCAGAGGAGCTGCTGGCTCAGAGAGCTGCTGGCGTGGAGCTCCGGAGCCTGGCTCAACCCCCGGCAGTGCAGGGAGGAGAGCACAGGAACGCCGGGACAAGCAACGAGGTGTCTTCCATTTCATACATCCGCCTTCTCGAGTGGAGACGGAGAAGAGAGCAATTTCAGGAACAACGCACAGACGTGTAAGAGCTCAGTATTTTAAAATCCATCTTCATTTTGGGAAGCTGAAAAGGGCTTCATCATTCAATCTAGCGTAGCATTTGTTTTTCAGCCAGACCCACTTCTTATTCAACCTGCAAGCTCCTAAAGCTGACGGGATGCACCCTTTTCCTATTGCACCATTATACCAGCTTTTATGGAAACTATGTATCTAAAAAGACAAAGAGTTACCAATTCTCATTACAATAACATCCATCCTGGTTTCTGTCATTGACTTGCAGCCTCCTTTAAAGACATGTGCGATTATAATTTTGATTTACTTCTTTCTGGTTGATTTAGCAAATCTTCCCCAAATCAAATGTCAGCCCCACTTACATCCTCTAAAACTTAATGCTTAGTAACATCCAGAATAATAAACTCTAGAGTACTTTTGAGTAAATTTGTCCACCCTCCCGCCTACTAAATACCATCAAACTGCCTCCTTTGATCAGTTGGCACCAACATTACCACAGCTAAGTCTGGCCACACTCATGCAATGTGCAGATCTGCTACTACTTGACTTTCTTATCTAATGCACTTGCAAGTTTTCAAGGGGGTAAAAAAAAAAAGAAATCCTTGCATTTGCAGGGTTTTGTTTTTTAGATTAATGAACCAGACTGAATGTGAAGTCATCAAGAGAGGGATGCCCTACAGCCCAGCAACCAACAAAATGTATCCGCTCATATTTCGTAGAAGACACAAAACGGAGCAGATGTGCGTGGGGGAACAGGCTTTAGGAACGGGCAAGCATTTTGTCCAGCGTTATTCTTGCTTGTGAGCTCGCAGGCACAGAGACCACTAGCCACCCTGAACTAACATCTACGTTCTCTCTTTCTGTTAATAACAGGGGAAAGAAAACGTTTTTAAACTAGCAAGGACTACAAGAGCTAATTAAAACTTCCACTACATTGCAGTGCAGATAAAACTGCTTTATTTTTCAGTATCTTACATATTTGACAAGACACCAGTCTGTATTAGCAGGAGCATAGCTGGAAACCTGCATGTTTTCTTTGCTGTTATACTTTATCTATCACTTTGATTTCAATGCCACAATGGTGTCTTGTTTCTCAAGTACATGACAAGGCAAAACTTACAGGTCAGACAGTAAAGGAAGAAGGGTAAAAGCAGACAGGCTTTTTTACAACTTTGCATTTTAAAAACCCCATTAATTCCTAACACAGCTATTCACATTTGGTCAGCTACTGTACACGTGTGGGAAACTGTTCTGAAACGGTAACTTGGCAAAGGCAGTAAAAATGCCCAGCCAGGACCTTTGCTAAGAGAAATGCGTGTAAGCTCCACGAGGGGGGTTAACACAAAGCCAGGAGGGGCAATGGGCTAAACAGGAGTAGCAGCAGCAGCAGTATAAAACTGCATCAAGCAATCTCGGCAATCAATAGCACATCCCCTCTCCTCTCTAGGAGCTTGCAACATACTTTTCCTCTGCAGAGGAGAGGCAAAAATGATGGCAGCTCTCTAAGGAACAAAGAGCTATTCTGTTGCTATTCTCTTATTCTTGCCATTTGTCAAAAGCATCAAAGTACATTCAACAGCCAGAGAGTGTGAGACCTTTCACAGCGCTAAGCTTGTAGATATATATGAACAATAGGATTTAGATTATCTCAAGTGTGCTAAGCAACACCTGAAATACCGAACAGATCTGACATTAAGGGAACAAGACCACTACAGCAGACTTGACTGACCAAGATCTCTTCTTCATGTGCACCAACCTGTAGCAGCAACGGGCAGGGAGAAAAGAGAAGGAGAGAAAGAAGCATCCACAAAGCGACCAGAGCAGGTTGGCTCAAAAGGGCTTTTGCCCCTCTTTCCTTGGGAAAAGCTGCTCAGGGGCTCAGTCTGACAGCTCACAAATGTCACAGGCACTGGGGATGTGTGGATATACAAGCTGGGATCTTCAAAAACCTCCTCCAGTGCTAGTGTATATTTTCTTTCTCCTTCTGCTTACAGTCTTCTTATGGCACAGTTCCTGAAACCAACCAACTATTCTTCCAAGTTCACTTGTAAATATCTCTATGCCTTCAGTCTTTGTTTCAGAAGCACAGCAGCAATAAAGAAAAGTTTCTTTCCCAGCTGAAAAGCTGATTGCGACACACAAGTCAAAGTCCCAGGAGTGACCTTAGTTCCTATGGCCTCAGGACAGGCTTGGTGGCACTACAAGCCTCCCCTGCCCACCTCCTCCAGAGGAAAAGAAGAAAGCAACAGTTTCCATCTGAAAAGGGAACATCACAGTGACATTAGCAACATCTTGCCCAGGTGGGCAAGGAGGCCAACAGCATCCTGGCCTGGATCAGGAATAGTGTGGTGAGCCGGGCTAGGGAAGGGATCATCCCCCTGTACTCGGCACTGGTGAGGCCCCCCCTCGAGTGCTGCCTTCAGTTTTGGGCCCCNCCTCCAGAAATCCAAACCTGCATCACGAAAGGGTACGTTGGTGCAAGTCCAGCAGATGCAACCAACTTATCTCTCAGGAACGAGAAAGAAAATTTCTATTTTCAACCTGTTTATCTGTCACAGAAAAGATCTTGCAGGTGTAAGAACTGTAGAGAATGAGAACCTCACATCATGAAGCTTGGACTAGAAATAAACACTTAGGGCTTTATATTGAAAACCTGGATCACGTGAATCAAAGTATCAGCAGGAAGAGCAGATGAAAAGAACATGTCCATGACTTCAAATCCATCTACCCATCCCAATATATACATACTGATAGATCATAGATTTTTAGTCGGTGCTAAATTCCCATCCTATGACATTCAAGGTCCTTTGAATAGGACAATAAAATAATTATGGTGTCCAACCACCGCTGCAGAAAAAAAAAAGAATTCAGGAACACAGCATAATTCAATTGACTCACTATTATTCAAAAGACTTTTTCCTTTAATTGAAAACAGAGTTACGAAACCACATATGGAGAGAGGTCAAAACATTTACAAAAAAAAACCACCCCAAAATCTCAAGTCTACATTGACATACAGGTGGCTAGTAAGATAAAAATGAAATACTGCAATGAAAAAACGCATGCACCAGGTTAACCACTGCACTGAGACAGGAGAGCATCCTTTGGCAGGGCCAAGGAAACCCCCGTGGGCTGGCTGGTGTGAGCATCTTCAGCCCCAGCAGCACGTGAGCGTGGCACCAGGGAGCTACAGCAAAGTCCACTCCAGCTGCCTCAGCAGGAGCAGAGGTAGGAGAGAGGACGTGAGTAAACAGTACCACAAACAGAGAGGGTTTTCTAAGGCAAATAATATGAAACCCAACTCCTCTGACCTCGGAGAAGGAGGAAATTGTACACACCTATGGAGTTAAAGAAGAATCGGTTTAACACTCTAGGGCTCCGTGGAGCAGGAAGGCTCCCGCTGTTTTTCTCAGGGAGGGGAGTGGGAAAGGCAGCACACCAGAAAGGGCACCCACCACAGAGACTGTCACCGGTAGGCACTGGTGTCACCCCTCAAGCAGCACTGCTGGCTTGAGGCCCCCACAGACAACGTCGCAGGGAGAGGAGCGGCCTTAGAAGAGGGGGGTAGATTGCCCTTCCCAATATATGAGGCCAGATTCCCCCAGCTGCTGGGATGGGGGGAGATATGCATACCTCTATCTCCCCCCATACCTCTAGGTTATCTCTCAGTTAGAGACCAGAGGCAATAATCATCTTAGGAAGTTTGACTTTGCCCCATTATAACACTGTTTATTTACACTATATATATATAAAAAAAAAAAAGAGATTAGGATACCATCTCTTAAACACATGTACATACACCACCAGGTACAAGGTGATCTTGATCTGTTTGGGGCCTCTAAATATCACTGTAACACCGTGAACAATTAATAGGGATGTTTGACTCCTGATCTGAATAGAGTTTCTTCACCAGAGAACAAAGTAGTAATTCAAATCAAGTTTAAAAAAAAAAATCATATTCTTAATTGCAAGCATACATGTCTAAGCTTCAAAATCAGAATGAACCCACAAATCCTCCTCCCATCCAAGTGCGTTTACATACTGGTATCTTCCAGCTACAGAATGAAATCTGCTACTTGTTAAAACAGACAAACCACTAATGTGCTTCAAAATCCACGCTACTGAATGCTTCCATGTAAGGACCAACCAACTTCCTGTGAGGAGGTAACAAAAATTAATATACTTAATGCGCTTGATTCACAGCCGGTGCTTTCAAACACCCAGTGAAATCAGCCAAAAAAATTCCACAGGGATAACAAGCTAGTGGGACAACTTGGAAATGCCTAAATAGTTGTTCTGAGGTCACCATTTCATGTTCCTCACCGGATAAATCCATCCTCTCACTGTACCATAGCTTGTGCAAAGGATCCAACCGCAATCTGTTCTCCCTCTCACAGTCCTTGACCAACTGTCACCATCCAAAGAATTAATGTTGTAACTCGCAATCAAACTCAAGCAAAGAGGAAAAGATGGCACACAAATATCAAAGAACCCGAGTATGAAAGAGCTTTATGTCTTGATGCATATCAATGCACCTCAGTATTATCACACGTAAAGTATAAAATGTATGCCCACACATCGTGTATATATGTATATCGAAACCAGAAATATGCAACTGAGTATTTACACTTAAAGTATAAGATGTATGCCCACACATCGTATATATATGTATATCTAAAACCAGAAGTATTTCCAGCTTCATGTGTTCCTACATCTTGCCTAAATTCTCTACGCTGGAAAAGGAAGTACCACAAAACCTCTCTCCACGAAGAAGAAAAAACAAACAAGAACAGAAACCCCAGCAAACAGGAATTCCAGCAAATGTTTAGAAGGGGAAAAACTGTTTAAAAAAATGGGTAACCAGAAACCAGTAAGCAGGGCAGCATACCCACTTGTGCTTTCTGCAAAAAGTCCAACCAGCCTGAATACGGCTTTTGCAGAGACCAGAATCAGCTTGCAGCTGGATGCCACTTTTGGACAGATGTTTGAGATGTCACCCAAGGGAATTACGCACAAGAAGTCTCATGAGGAAAAACGAACCTGAAGGCTACAGGATTATTTTCATGGCAACACAGGCCTAGCTTCCAGGAAGCTGGAGACAGGAAGAAGGCAGAAACAGTCCTGCATTCATAATCCCTTCAAGCAATTTGCTGTTGCAATCAAACCTAAAACATGCAATCAATAAATAAAACTTACCAAAGGATTTAAAAGCTTTCACACATGCATTTAATTCAGAACATTTTTCAGAATCATTAAGGATACACATCCCCTTTCTGTTAACATCGATAGTATTTCATTACATTCAATGCTATGGAAACGTCATAAACCAGGACATCTTAGTTTTGGTTAGCAGACCATCACAATTTAAGCTCTTCTTATTACTGACGAGGTTCCCTAAGATAAAAAGATCGTAAGTCCCTTAAAGCCAGTTAATGCCCGTTTTAATGGAAAAAGTAACTTTTTCCAGCTGTGAAGCAAACCCTAAACTCCTAGAGGCCTGAACTCCCACAGCCAGATTTGACTTGAGAGCATTTTTCAGGATTAAAAAATCGGTTTGAGCTCAGGGTGTACTGTCAGACCACAATAAAAGGAAAATGAATACAATATGCTGGAAATACAACACTCGTCACATTAAAAAAACACTTTCTGACAGCGTTAATTATGACACTGTGCCTCCCACTCTTATCACGCACAGCCCTTTCACAGCAGCTCGACAGACCTCCACCCTCAGCCATCCCAGGCACGAAACAACACAGCAACAACAAGCCTTCTGGAGGACAGAAAAGGAGAGTTACTGCTAGTCCAAGTTCACAGAAAAGGCTTGCTTTCACAAGGGTTTTTTTTCATGTTTTTCAGTTCTCGCCGTTTCCCAGAAACCTCGGCAGTCTGTCTTTGTGGGAAAAGGTAAAGGTGAGCAGGAAGGAAGGGACAAACACTGGCTAACTAAGGAAACGTCGCTGTTTTCACGTTTAGAAAAAAAGAACATGATTTAACGTATTGCCATTGGAAAAAATTTTCCAATCGAGGGGGCTAAAAAAAGAAAAAAATGGGTTTAAAAAAAATTCTTGGGACATTGTGTCAGCCACCCAAGGCTCCAACATGATCCCTGCCTGAGCATCCTTAGGCTCGTGAGCCAAGTCATCTTTTCCCCACAAATGAGAAACGGGTACCAAGTCACACTATTTACGTGACAATCTTCTGGACCACAGTTGAAAAGAAGCTGTGAGCGATGTGCCAGCCTAATCCATGCATCCCCAGCCCGGCTGCGAGACCACGGGGCCCAAGTGCTGGGAGAAGCCAGGCTCTGTCATCTCTGGTGATGGCAACCGAGATGGGCAAAGAGGTGGAAAAGCCACTGTGATGAGCAAGACGGCAGTACTGCACGCTGGGATAAACTGGTGCAGGCTGGGAATGAGGTTACAGTCAGAGTCTCCTTTACCTGGAGCTCTCTACCAATCCAACCCTACACAAACAAGCCCTGCGTTAGCAAGACTCTGCTGTAACCTGTTCATCTTTGGAGAGACTGGACCTAGCGCTTTCAGACGTGCCCACATGGATTGGTCTGCACAAGAGAAAATACAGAATAAACACAAACAGCGCAAGACACCGGCGCCAGGCAGAGCTGCCCTGCAGGAAGCAGCAGCAAAGGCCTTCCCAGTAACAAGTTAAGTGTCAACAACTGGGTCCCTTGGTTTTTGCCCTAATTTAGGCAGTGGTAAAACCAGCATTTACTGCCATGGCAGCAAGACCAAGCAAAACGACAACAGCCACGTGCTCAAAGACAGAATGAACGCATTTACTGCCCTCATGCAGAGGGCAACGTGTATGATTGCTCCTTATCACAAAGCAGTTCAAGAAACACGTGTCCTATACAAAGGTATTCCTACCTGGAAGAAACAAAGTACAAGGAAATGCAAAGCTGCAGGATCAAATGAGCAGTAAAAACTGGGCACCGACTGGCTGTATGTTGCTGCTTTGGCATTTGTGGTGGCCACACCAAACTATAGTTTATGGCTTCTATCATCTTCCTTGGGGCTGTCAAACAACGACGGCACAGTCACCATCTTTAAAAAGTGGAGGATTTAAGCCACACGTACAGCCATTACAAGAACAAGTTTTGACACACAGAGATGGAATTTCTTTATTCCTACAAAATTTTGTCAGCATTCTCTGCTCCATCAAGGACAATGATTTTTCCTTGATAGTAAACAACATCCTAATTGCACAACAAATCACTGTCCTACACAGTAACATTCCCTATTAACAGAATCCGCATATGCGACAGTCCTTTAAAACCACTCATTTTAAAGAAACAGCCCCCCGGCGTGCCCTCCGCCCCCCCCCCATACAAAACACCCAAGTTATAAAATCAAGAAGCAAATTAGCTTTGTTCAAGGAAACAATACACGGACCAGCACCTTTATTCCAGCTGCGCTCAAGAGATTAAATTATACAACTCAGCACTCGAGATCATTGCAGTTTTCCTAGAAAATATCCAGTGCATCTGAGTACCTAGAAAAAACCTGCTGCCCTGAGAATGATGCAGATAACGTTGCTGATTAATTTTCTGGCAGTTGCAATGTCTACTCCTGTTCAAATGGCTATTTTCTGAACTCTGCATGACCATCTTGCAATATGCCTAGTCTCTATAAAGTTGGGGGGTTTTTTTCCTCTTTTTGGTTTTAAAGATACAGTTGATCTCCCGTCATCAGTAAACGTGTCAGAAACTACACTCATTTCTAAACCTTTCCCTGTTTTGTTGCAGCTATTGGTCCAGTTTGTGATTACAGAGTTTGACGTATTTAGTGTGTTACTCAATAGTCAAGACAGTCTTTCAGAGGGTGCAGACACTGAAATTACTCAAGAGTCCCTTACTAAGTTAGCCAATTAATCTCTTATTTTTAAATTTTAAATACAAGATGGAAAGACCAGCAGTAATGCATCTCTTGACAGGAGTTAAGGAAGCAGTTAGCAGCCTCTTGCTAACTCCCAGCAGGAGAAAAAAAAGCAGCTGCTTGATTTTTGCATCTCAAAGAAACTGGATGAAATAACTACTGTCCAAACTGCTATACCCACGCACTACAAACCACTTACTCTTTGAGCAACATGATATGAGGAAATTACATGAAAAAACGAGAAATTTATCACATAAAAGAACAGCTAGTGCGTGTGGGGGGGTGACAGTTGCTTAGGCTCTACATATTAATGAAAATTTTAGTCTGTATGAAATTGATAAAGGTCCTAAATGCTACTGTTGTGGGTATTTGGGAAGGAAACACAGTCTCTAGCATAAACCAAGAGACTACCAAAAATAAGGCTGCAAGAGTAAAAGGCTGAATAAACCTTACGAGAAAGTGTAGCCGTGCTTGATTTCAAACTTACTCTTGCAGAAGTCATTGCAGTCATTTCACTGGTTTCTTGTGCTTTGATTTTATCCCACTGCACAGAACAAAGAGCAGAAGGCTGCATCAAACACAGAATCACAGAATGGGTGAGGTTGGAAGGGACTTTTAAGATCATCAAGTCCAACCATTA
>VXBO01014695.1:0-58758 GCA_013400135.1 Rhinoptilus africanus
ATATTATTAAAAATATTTAGTTTATTCAGTGTAGAGAATATAAACTCAGTGCCTTAATGGGTGGTGATGTATTGCAGGAATGCAGAAGATCTTCTGGACAAAGTGAAGAAATTATTTGGTGAGCCCAGTGAGAAAAATGAGGATCTCAAAAATGAGGTCCGGGACAAGCTAGCAAACTACCACACCAAAGTTGACGATGCTCGAGATCTGCTAAGAGAAGCTACAAGTAAAATTAGGGAGGCTGATCGTTTATCTGCAGTCAACCAAAAAAATATGACCATGGTAGAGGTGAGTGTTGACAAGTTGTATGTTTGACTACTTGGAGTCTGACCAAAGTTTGAAACTTTCCATTATTAAATCTTGAAAAAAAAAGATAAGCAAAACAAAAATAGTATTAAAATAAAACTGTATCTTTATGTAATTTAAAGGAAGCGTTCCTCAGAATGAGGAAATGCATTGGCTTTTAAAAGCAGAATACTCCACAACTTTATCATAATGTTATCATCTGCTTTTAAACACTGAAAGAAGGGTGCATTGGATTTATTATTCTGGGGGAGATTAAATTCATCTCACTATAAACAGTCATGTAAAATTCAAATCTTGTGCTCAAGATTTAAATAGGAGTTCAGTTAAAATCTTGGTTGTCATACATTTGCTTCAAGAAAACTTACCCTTTCATCTCTGTCTCCAACCCCTGGGAAGAAGACTGAAGTGGGTATGTGGATATTACAGAGTAATAAATCAAACTCTATTCTCTGTAGTTAGTAGCTGTTATAAATGACCTCCCTCATAGCAGAGGGGTCTGCTTGTGATTTAATTTAAATTGCAGAGACTTAAAGAGCACATTATAGTGTACATTAACAAGCATTTAACCAAGTCATAAAGAGCAGAGTCAACCTAATGAAGATAAATGTTTCAACTCTGTTTGTATCTCAATGAGCTTTCGCCTCATGTACAATGATGAGGTTAGAGTTCCAAGACCTCAGTTATCAGGAGAGATTTGTGAGCTGGATTGAATTACGGAAAGCTCTGTAAAGAAGTTAGGTGTTTTCTGTTCTATGCATTTTCTTCCCAAAGGTGGATGGATAAAGGAGAAATTACTTGCTATCTCAGTTTTTAAAATGCTCTCTGCATCACAATATCAGAGTGCCTGAAGGCATCCTTTTCACCTGGCCATCTGGTTGTTTTGACAATGGTTTTTTGCTTTATTTTGACCCTGTTTTGACCAAGAAGCCATCACAGCACTCTTAACGCTAGAATGCCATGGTGACCTATCAAACTAATCTGTGATACTCAGTGGATTTTGCACAGGAAATTGCGTGTTCCTTATTCAGAAGTCCATCTTTACTACACAATATGCAGTATTTTTACTAGTTGAAAAAACAAGAATCCTAAGATTGCTCCAAACCATCATCTTTAATTTTACATTCAGTGGTTAGTGAAACACCAGTGGATGTAAATAGGAAAGCAGCAGAATATTTTGAAAAATTTTGCCTTCATACCCAGCGAAGGTAATTGTCAAAATGAGGAACTTGCATGTCTAGGTAAAGATTAGGATTTCTACCTTCTTTCTGATTCATTTTGCAGTAGTACTACAGTCAGTCACCTCTGTTATAAAACAGGAAAAAAACCTACCCTGTGGGAGGGGGATACAAAGCTGGGGACAGGAGGAGAAGGAAAACATATCTTACATTATACGTGCTTTATTGTTGTCTCTGTCTTTACTTTGAATGCGCAGAGAGTTCCAGTGGCATTGTGGTATGGTGACAAAATTCAGTCTTGCATTGAGATGCTGGTATTTGAACTGGCATCCCCATTCTAGCAAACGACTCATGTTTTTCTTTGTGTGAACACATCCTGTAGAAAAAGAAGCAAGCCGTAGAAGATGGCAGGCAAGATGTTGAGAAGAGCCTGCAGGAAGGGAATGATGTCCTTAATGCAGCCAACAAACTTGCAAATGAAATCAGCTTAGCTGTGGAGGTGAGTGTTTTATCATCCTTATCTGATAATTAGTACAATGAAGCATCGTTATGGAAGCGAAATAGATAATTAAAGTAACACTTGATTTTTCTTTTTATTTATCAATGTTATGTTGGAATATTTGGCTGGAAGAAATCATTTTTCCATTGCTGTACGGCGGAAAAGCTAATCTGGTATACAAAAATGATTAACTTTGAGATTTAAATGATTCATTGGATTACACAAAGAGCTACCACATAATTTCTCATGGACTCTGCCTTCTGTTATAGATATGGTATTGTGTTTGGGGTGCTGACTTTATCTTTAGAATTGCAGATGCAGCAGACCCAGTCACAACCTCACTGCGACTTTGTGCTCTAGATGTAGATTTATCTGCACAAAAACTCTGTGTGCATATCAGAAGGAAACTTCAGAAATAATTTGTTGCCTGTGGCAACAATTTTAAGTCTAGATAGATCAGGGAGAGGAGAGGATTGCACTCTCATTTTACATAATGTTTTTGAAATTTCTGCCTTAAAAGTTTTGTCAACAGGGTTTGAGGTCAATGCCTTAGCTACAAAAAAAAAATAAATAAACCTTGAAATATTGGTTCTGGAAATATTTCCATCTTGCATTGAAAATTGTTATAATGAATGGAAAAATGCCTTTTAGAGAAATGGGAAAGGAAACACTTTGAGATGGCTTATTGGAAGAGGAATGGCTAAGATACTTTAATAAGCAAAAACACATTGAAGTCACTCAAAGGGCGCTGAAACATGAAACTTCTGTCATTGTTTAGTTATTATTGTGGAGCACAATGACAATTTAGTGTAAATATGTATGCATCTACATTTTGGAAAGAAGTCCACATTAGAGTTTATAAGCTTTTAAACTGTGAAGTTCCTTAATTGTAAAATAGAGACTTCTACTAAACTCAAGAAATGCCAGTAGCTCTTGGAATATTGTTTTGTCTCCCCTCTGCTCTCCAGTCCAACCATTCCTTTATTCTTTCCATATTAGTTCCCTGAAGTTTCAATGCAGGGGGAAGTTATGAGACAATACCTCACCAGAAAAATATATAGGGCTACAGAATGGTTGCATTCAGCTGCTTAAAGGCCTTTCTTTTTTCATTTTCAGTATGTAGAAGGAGTTGCAGATAAGATACAGCCAATGTCTGATCAGCTGAAGGATAAAATAGATGACTTATCACAAGAAATTCATAACAGGATGCTTCCAGAAAAGGTGTTGCAAGCTGAGAACCATGCAGCTCAGCTGAATGAATCATCTGCAATACTGGATGGGTAAGGCAGCCATTCATTGGTAATGATAAAATCATGAAACAGGTTTGTAAAATTGCTTGACAGAAATTGAAGGACATTCTTAGACTTTAACATCTGTCACTGTGAATACAAAAATAATCAGTGTTCTATGCAAGTAAACAACTATCCAGTTGGTTAATTTGTGGGCGTATCTCTTATAAACCATTTCATATATCTTGTGATGCTTATAGGCTGCATTACCCGCAAAGAGTGCCAGCAGATGCACTCTTAACACAGTTTCATTTACTGTATGCTTACTGCTGTGTTGTTTTTAAAAAAATTGAACTTTGTCTTACAGAGACCACTGTGTGCTTTCATAAACACAAGCGTGTTAAAACCAAGCAGTATTTTTATTTTTAAGATGACTATTTTGTTAGGAGACCGTTATTGTGGTGTTAATTGGTTTACTGTCAAGAATCCCCCATAGTGATGAACAGTAATTCCTCTAGTGGTTTTGAAACACTTTCTCAAAATGAGTAGGTGTCACTGGCCAAAATGCTTAAGCCTAAGTACAGAAACTTCAGTTTCTTTTTACCACTATCACATTCCTAAATATAAGTGAGAATTGCAGTGCCTCTGGTTTATATGACCACAGCCCTTTCAGAAGTATTATACTTTATAACTCATCATCAATATAGTTCCTGAAAGAACAGAAGGTAAGGGCGGGGGGGTTATGTTTTGGGTATCTTTGGGGCATCTTGTAGGGTGTCTTTTGTTTTGTTGTATTTTTTGCATTTAAGAAAGCAAGCCATAAATAGGAAGTGTAATTTGCAAGAGTAATACTCAGAAATAGATTGTGGATATTCTGCCTCTTGGACCTGTCCCCAGCATAGCTTCAGAGCTTTATTTTCTCAAAAGCACTGCATGTATAAAAAAGAGATTTTTTTTTAAACATGGACAATGTGCTCCTTTTCATCTGTTTGCATCCTTTAGATCCACCTGAAGACTTTAATATCCCAAAGGTTTATAAGCAGATGCTTAACATTTTTTCTTGCCACATCTGTAATTTTGGGGAAAAGGCACAGAATTATCTCTGATAAAGTGTCTAATACTAGTAAAATTACTGGCATCATATACAGTATAGTCACACTACTTGATATTCAGCCTAATTTATGCTTTGAGGAGTACATAAAATAATGATATCTGTGGTTTCCTAAGTAAAAAGAATTTGAAGGGCACTGTTTCTAGAAAAACATGACTTTTGTAAATGATATGTGCACTGTCTGATTAGGACACGTCAGTTTTGTGGTACATCTCTGGGCCTAAAGTAGGTGACTAGTGTCACATCCAACCACAGTACTGAATTTAGATATAAATATCCAAATATAAAGATATGAAAATATATAAAAACATGGAAAACTGGCATGGCACTAAGAAGCAGAAACAATATAAACAGAAAAGAATATTTTGCCTCCTTAATGAAATGTTGGCAAACCATATTTTGAGACAGATTTTTTTAATTATGCTAAACAGATTTTTTTTAAAAATGGACGTGTGCATCTGCTTCTGTCTTAATGTAGGCTAACAACTTGGTCTTAGAGAGCTTAGGGTTGTGTTTAATATTGCATTCACTGTGGTAAGCAGTATTACGAATGCTTCTATCTGAGCCAGACATCAAACTCTGTTTCTCAAGATATACTATAAAAAATGCAGAATCAAGGACATTAAGAATTACATCTAAAAGAAAATTGTTCAAAATTCAAATTTCTAATGTGGTCAGGTGCATAATTTCAAATGAGAAAGAAATATCAAAGTGCTATGTAATCCTGCATCAGGATAAAGCTGGTTACTTCATGGACTAATGTTAAATAGTCATACTACTTTATAGGAATATGCAGTCTCCATCTGTCTTAAAAATTAAAAAATGTATCTATCTTCACAACTGGCCCTTGAATGTCTTTCAGTTAATACTGAATTTACTGAAAGTACCATTTTGTCTGACAACAGAAATTGAGAGGGAGAGCCCTTTCTCTCCAGTCACCCCCGAAGGCTTCAAATAGTGTATTTATTGATGGTGAGGATGTTCTCTTGAGAGTTAGAACATGGAACAATTCATTAATTCAACCTAGAAAAAAAAGTGATATTTTTCCTGTGTACAATGAGTTATTAGTATAGGCTTCTCCCTTACGGGTAATCGCCTGCTGATGAGTAAATATCGTTGGTATTAGGCAAATCCAGTTCAGTTCCCTTCTAACCATAAGGAATTTGGACTATATTTCAATGCAGTAATTGAGCTACTGGCTAGAGAGCTATTCTGGATTGCGCATTTCTCTAACAGAGCATCACAAAAACTTACTATAGCCTACTGAGCTCCATCTGTAGTTGAGGAAGGAGATGGGATTTTCCAGGAGTGATGCAGAGGCAGCTCAGACATACCGTTTCTACAGTAGCCTAAAGGGAATCTCTCTCCCTCTATTAACTACATGTGGAGTCCAGGGAGTACACCTTCTGTCCCCTTTGTCTTTCCTGTTGCATTTTGTACAAATCATTAAATAATCATTGAAGTGAGGATTGGAGCCCAGCTGTCCTCAGAGAATTGGTTAATTACTAGGTGAGAGAATGAACTTCTTTTTCCTCTACACACACTGTCTCAATGACTAAGTATTTTATACAAGCTGGAACAGGTCCAGCAGGAGTAATCCCTGCCTCCCTCATATTGCAATATACCTTTATGGCTAGAACATTTCCCAGAGAGGCTAAAATCCAAGTTCAAATCCATTCTTGTCCAGGGATTTTAGCACATTTATCCTTTATTCAGGAAAAACATCATAGGCATCAGGCATACTGTATTCTGAGGTAGATGTCTTCAAGTTAATTCTGTAAGTGTAGTACTTCTTTGTAGAAAGTATTTGAATATACCATAAAGAGAGAGTGTAGGAAAAGTGATTTCTCCAACCAGCTCACTAGAATTTCCCCTGGAAGGCAGTTAGCTGAGCTCCAGTCCGGTCTGCACCAGGAAATATTATTTGTTTATAATTACCTTTTAATCTAATTATACTTATTAGAATGGAGTACTTCATGTGAATGAAGTATGAAGCATTATTGTTTATGTTTTTCATTTTGGTCAGCAAAATTTACATTTAGGATTTTGTTTAGACAGTGAGATCTCCTGTGATGATTCCCTCCCCCTCCCATGTTCGTACAGTGCAAAATTCATTGAGTTGCCTGACTCAACACATATAAACCCACATTACGAATAATGTTATCTGGATTATAGTGTTAAGCACTACACTATCTTTTCTCAGTGTCTCATACACTTTTATCTCACAGAACCTCCTCTTCTAGTGAACACTCTTTTTTATGTCTTTCTGCACAGATAAAATGCGAATTCCATTAAACACATGATGCCAGAACTCCTGAAATCTCTAAGGTAGTGTTCCTCTCTAAAGGAATGCCTTAGAAATACAGGCTGTTGGGTTTGAAAAAGTAGGATGCTATATATTCTGTTGAGCTCTGATAGCAGGTTTAATGGTGTGTTTACTTTTTCCATCCCGACAGAATCCTCGCTGAAGCCAAAAACATCTCTTTCAATGCCACACTTGCTTTCAATGCTTACACTAACATCAAGGATTACACAGATGAAGCTGAAAAAGTTGCCAAGGAAGCCAAGGCTATTGCAAATGAAGCTATGCAAGCGGTAAGAAAAATAAGTAAATTGGGAAGAAGGCTCAGATTTTCTGTGGAACTGTGCTACGCCATGTTTTGCCATCTTATGCCTTTACTTAGAGACTCATGCCACCATAGACTCTTGAGATCAGAAAGATATGCCCCATCACAGCTACATGTACGTTCAAATGGCACCCCCATTTATTCCTAACTCCTGTTCCTTATTTTTCTTTCCCTTTTTATTTACTATTCTTCCTCCCCCTATCTTCCACCTTTCAGTCTCTGTCTATGGCTCAAGCCAACAGCTGCTGCAGGTAATCTTTGAGTCAGGAGTGTATGTCATTTGTTACTCAATAAAACTCGTTTATATTTAGCGAATAAGGAACTTATTAGGAACTTATTTAGGAACTTCTTTACCTTGAGGGTGGCAGAGCACTGGAACAGGCTGCCCTGGGGGGTGGTGGAGTCTCTGTCTCTGGAGACATTCAAGACCCACCTGGACGCGTTCCTGTGCAACCTGCTCTAAGGTGGCCCTGCTCTGGCAGGGGGGCTGGTCAAGATGATCTATCAAGGTCCTTTCCAACCCTGTGATTCTGTGAATATTTTGCGCACATCTAAAGAGCTCTGTACCTTAATTAACACTTCACTCTCTAGTTCCATGAAAATGCTCAGAGGCACTTCTCTGCATGTAGGATGAACTGCGTGCACTTAGCAGAATTCTAGAAATGGAGAATTGTAGGAGGGGAGCAGAAAGTTTTATTCATAGAAACTATATAACTTCTTTTGTGAGCTTTGCCATATTTCACAGAGAAATTTTATTCTCACTATGAAGTACCGCATGCAAATTTTCCAGAGGAAACTGAGAGTACTTTTAAAAATAGGATTGTAAGGTAAAGCCAGCTCTCCAGCCTGAGTTATAATAAGGAAGTTGCCTCCTTAATGTGTATACTGTGAGCAGAAAACATTCTCAGCATAGCCAGAATTATTTTTTATGTCAAATATCAAAGGAGTTAAAGTCAGTCAGAGAGTAACTGACGTGCCCTTCACAGGCACACAGAAACACGAGGAAATGAAAGTATAATATGAAATGGCCAGACCCTATAGTTGATACAGAAACATACAGATGAACAGAATCAACTTGAAGTTACAGCACTTGTACTTGAATAAAGGTGGCTTGCAGAGAGCTACTTCAGTCAAATGGATTGTGAGAACAGCAAAAGCAATCGAACGCTGTAAAGGTCTATATTTAGGAGAGGGATAAAATAGTCTAGCCACTGCACAGAACTTTTAATATTTTTAGGCTGTTTACATTGCCAGCTTCTATTTCAAATAACGTTAATTATATTTCTTGCATGATGAAAAAATCTTACCTCATGCATTAGTATGTGCTAGTTCTCTGTGAATAGTTATTTGTTTCACTGGAACTCCTAATTAGACTGCAGAAGTAAACAAGGAGGTGGGGATTTTATTTCTTCTCATCAGGATTTAATACAGACAGCTATCTTTTGCTCCTTTGATAACTCGCAGTGAGGCAGGAAGCTGTTTCAAGGATTGAATAGGAAAAAAAGATGCATACAGCAGTCAAGAAACAAAGCAAGCAATTACATATATGGCTGCAAAAGAGTATGTATCAGATGGTGAACCGGCTGATTATACCATGGAGAGAAAGTGGTTAGATAATTTGAAAGGGATGGAAGTGAAAATGGACAATATGATGTAAATAGAGACGAGTAGCAAGGAAAGAGACTAAGACATTATTAAGGTGAGATATTAAGGTGAGATTTTGAGCATCTTCATTGCATGTATTCATTAGAGGGAGTTTGGTTTTTGTTATGAGCTGTATATGTGTAACAGGGATCTAGATGATAAAGAAGAAAATGCAGGGAGCTGCTGTCCTTTAAATGCAACTGACTTCATGTAGAGTAGAGGCAATCAAATTGCTGTAGAGCAAGGTAGAATTTAACCATTATTTGTTAAATGATCATGTGAGGATTTCAGGCCAGATTTAAAAAATACGTTAATTGTGAAATTCAGTCATCTTTTTGCTATTCTATTTTTTTGGTTTTATGCAAAAGCTGTTGAATGTTTGTTCATCATAAGTGAAGAGCTGAACTGCTAACCAGGTAAATCAAGATCACTCTTTCTGCAGGCCCCAAGGAACTTACTTTTAGCTGAGCTTCAGTGTAAGATCAGGAGTGCACCCTCACCCAGGGCTGGCTGGAGCACCATGGTTCAGGCACTCTCCTAGAAGGCAGCATTTGTGGATTTGAGCCCCTCAGACTGAGAAGCCCCTAGAAACTGTCCCCTCCTTCCTAAGAAGGTGCCCTTTGGGACCCTGTGTAGAAGACAGAGATGATGTTTTTCCCCTCCTTTTGAAAGATGGAGCCATGATCTCTTCTTTACGAGAACAGCTGTGAGTGCCTGTCTTCTGTAAAAGACTGATCTCCGGATGCTGGCAGATAACAGAGAAAAGGGCTGAAGCTCACGTGCATCCCTGAGCCTAGCCTTTCCCATTGAGCAATGCTGGGGCAGGGGGAGGAAGGTTTCCCAACAGCAGAGAGCTGGTGCATGAACTAGAGCTGGTAGAACAGGATTGAGTTTTAGATTCCACCCTGTATGTCGGTGGAGTTGTTTGGGGTTTTTTTACAAGAACCTTAATGATATCTCAGTGGTTTTTTGTATTTTAGTTTGTAATGGGAAAATTACTTTGTTTTGAAATTAAGCTAATGTTGCTAAAAGCAAGAACTAAAAGATGCTTAAAATCCATCGTGATTACAGGAAGCCTGATAAATGACTTGAAAAATAGGTATTAAAAATATGACAGAAAAATTCCTCCTGAGCTTTTCATGATGGATTTGCTCTCCCCTTTAAAAGCAAAATAAATTTATCACAGACGAGAAATCTCCAGCTTTCGGGCAGCTTCAACATCCCATTACTTAGCCAAGGCAGTGACTGACTGAAGAGAGGAGCGTTGTTAACAGATCCAGCTTGTGTCTCACAAATCAGAATCGTAGTTTTACAATACATCTTGGAGAAGTATGATTATTCTTAGGCTTTTTAGAGAGAACTTACAGGCTAGTAACTGGAGCCACAGGTGACATGTTAGGTGTTTAGGGTCCTAATTCCTTCTTTGCTTTTTCATAGTGGTACCCCGACAGTTACATTGGGTGTCTGGGTTTCCTTATGTGGCAATGGCATAAAGCGACCTAGCTGTCCTCCCCGTGAGGATGTCCTGAGGTGCACATTATTTGTAACATTTTGGTACTTCAGAATGCTCAGGTGTCTTCAGGGCTGGTAAAAAATAGAGTAGCCACAGCTCTTGCGTAGGTGAAAACTTCCCAGAATACATGTACATGAAAAGAAAAACTTAAGAATAACGCAGAACTATTTTTCACTGGTGTGAATTAGCACTTAGGTCTATAAAATACCTTGTATGTTTATAAGTTCAAGTATGTGATCCTTAAAACTGCCCCAGTGCATTTACATCCATGCTTGGAGCTGTACCTCACAAGTGACCAAAATCACCAACATGTCAGCAGATCTGGGCAACATGGTGCCTACTTCATGTTTACATCCATTCATGAAACCTCAGAAAAAAGTCCTTTCTGCGAAGTCCCCAGCAATTCTCATTCTGATATGTGTTCAGACCATGCTCAGCATGCGCTGTCAGGGGAGTCTTCACAGATTGCTGTGAGTATGGCTAATCTTATTCAAACTTACAGAGTGTATCACGTTTCCCTGTTAATGTGGTAAGTGAGTGATTCACACAGTCATCCTTGGGAAATGTAGAGATTTTCTCCATCCCAAAAGAGTACCATGACCCACCAGGCTGAGCTGAAATCTTTCTGCCACCCCTGCAGAAGCTGATCTGTTTGACAAAAACAGAGTTCAAGATTCATTGAAATGAAAAAGGAAGACAGGATATTCTTCATAAATTCTTTCCTTACTCAAAATTATCTGCTAATTATCAATTCATGGAGTTTTTATGTAATTTGATACATGTTTTTCTTTTGCTGTTAAACTTCATTAAAATTTTTGCTAACCCATGGATAGGAAAAAAACAGATCATTAAGGATGATGCATCGTTTCAGTGGCAGCATTTCATAATATATTATTATAACAGCACTTATGCCTCTAAGCCATGATTGAGATTGCATTGGTTAGATACATAATGAGATCTCACTTCTGCCACAAGATGCTGCCAGCAGTCAAGCTGCACAGAGTTTGCATGGAGAGGGCAGGAGGTGTGAAGGAAGGCATAGGGTGAGGAAGATAGTCTGGAAGAGACAGAATTAGAACAAATGAGATACCTGAGACCCTGCAATTTTCCAATTTATCTTGAATCACAATCTCTATTTACAACAGGTGTCCCAATTTAGAAAATATTATCAAAGATCCTTGGCTGTCAGTCATATTAAATCATAAAGGTGTTCATCATGATCCAGGCTTGCCACAAGCACACAAACTCAGCTCACACAAAGCCGGAAAATGTTTGGGTTTTTTTTCATTATTGACTTCATCATAACTCAATGTCTTGTGAGACACAAGAAAAGCTAGGAAAAAAAGTATCTTTTGCATCAGATGTTTTGATTAATCCTCCCTTTTAGAATTATTTTTATATAAATATAAAATAAAGCTTTTAATCAGTACAAGTGCATTTGTTTCTGAAGGGTTTTTTTCTAGTATTAACTTTATGCCGAAATACATTTCTGACTAATTGTCAACACATGCCCAATTATTGTCTCTGACTTGAAAAACTTCTTGATTTTCCATTGTAAATCTGGCCTTACAACTTCATTGTATTGAATATAAACTGCTTTAACAGCCAGTCAACCATGCCTAGTCATTTAATAATAATAACAATAATTACTTTTGAAGTCCATGGCCACAGAGTGATCATACCCTGGTTTCTATTGCCAATGGGAAAAGGAATATAAAAATATTATCTGATTTGACAGGTGCATCTGCCACAAAATCTGGCCAAATATTTTTCCTTCAGGAGCAGTCTTTTTCTTAATTGGATAGTTTTGGGGTTTTTTTTCATGGATTTATATGCATTTTTCTATTACTGATACTACTTGCATTACATGATAAAGAAAATCTATAAGAAACTACTTTTTTTCATCTTTCAAATGTATAGTTTCTGTTAATGTTAAAAGGAATTAGTGTACACAGCTTAATATTTCAGGTGAGATTGAAAATGCAGCAGTCGTGGGCATTACATTTTAAAATCACTTAGGCCATGATGAAAGCTAAGCATACATTTACATCCCATATGAATACAAGGAATCTTTAACAGCTATATCCCTCTGACACGGTGACATATACTATGAGATATCCCATAACAAGAAACTTGGTTCTGAATTTTGCGCATATCCAAAGCATTCCCTAAGATTTTTTTAAAAAAAGGAAACGGGCAAGTCCAATATACGGTTTTTATAGTGTTGTTGAAAAACAACAAAGATTCACTAGTATGCGCAATAGCACCTCTGGGCTTGCTCATTATATAAATAATGAATAGCCATAATAACTGTGTCATTTAATTGACACATAGTTAATTTTTGAGTATATGTATCTGCCCTGGAAAATGAAAAGTAGCTGCTTCTTAATTACATACTAGTTACTAGGCTATGACCCATGACTAATATAGAATGTTATCTGGCTGTCAGGAGTATTCTCAAAGAAATGTATTCAGTATGATGTGTGACCTGAGTTCAGTCTTGTAAATGCAACAGTAAGTAGTTCAGAACCTAGAGCATTTCCTACCCACTGAAAATGCTAATCTAATTTAGAAAAATCATTTTAACTATTGATTAATCTCTGCACTGAAGATAGAGATGGATGTTTTTCAAAAGAAACATCTTTAAGTAGCATAATATGATTAAAGATAGTTATTTAGTAATAAAAGTCTTTCAGGTTAACTGCAGTTTGGCCTTCTATTTAAACTCTATTTCTTTTATATCATATTTTCCTTACTATCCTGGAAATTACAATTCGTGAATTTAACCAGAAAGACATCTCTGTTGTCAGTGTTAGAATTTGGATCATCAGATCCAGTCTGGCTTCTAAAGGTGCTGTTGCTGCTTCAGGGAGAAATACTGTACTGCATGGTGTTGTGTCTATAGCTGGAGGCAGAACCCCATGCTCAAGTTGAAATATCTTTTTTGTTTGCTTGTTTATTTGTTTTGGATGAAGTTTTGCTCCTAGCATCTAACCTGTTTCTGTAACGCTATAAGCATTTTCTCTTTCTGTCAAAGTCATCACTGATATTCCAAAGGAGATCTAGCTTCCCATAAAAACAAAAGGAACCTAATTAGAGAATTTTTTTTTTTGGTGTCTTGTAGACCAATATAACAGCAATGTGATATAATCCAGAGGGCACTTATGTTCACTTAAAATTTAGATGACTGTTCACTTCAATGATCTTCAAATATCTTTTATGACTTCAGACTTTCCTGTATGTATGACTCTGCTTGTTTGTCTACAGACATCTGGTCCTCAAGGATCATTGAAGGATGGTGCCAAGAGCTCTCTTCAGAAAAGCTTCAGGGTCCTTAACGAAGCCAACACATTAGAAAATGATGTTAAAGGTATGTGCAGTATATGGCATTCAGGCCCATTAAATACAAGAAAAACATTGTGAGACTGCTGTACTTTCAGTGTAAAGAGGCCATATCAGTAGAAAAAAGTACAATTCATTATGTGATTTGAAATTGAACAATGTATCAATGAAAAAGATTTTCCTCCAGATGCCTCCCTGTCCAGGCATTGTACAGAGATTCCTTGGACCGGAAGGTTGAGGAGGATGAAGCCTTGGTCTTCTCTTGCTGACTACAGTAAGGGCAAGAGTAAGCGGGGCAGGCAGGGGGATGGAAATACTGGTTCTGATTTACTAAATGCTCTAGCAGAAAGTCAGTATAAAACCCAACCCAGCATTAAATTTTTATTCTTGTCAACAAAGAAGCAGGGTTTGCAATGCCAGTCAGAGATACCACCTCTCATCAGGGTGCTTATAGGATTGTGCCAGAAAGGGAAGCGTGGGGAGGTAGAATGAAGATGCTTGCCAGAGAATAATGGGAGGGATTTGCTAAGTGTTTTCTTTAAAAAATGAAACTAAAAACATGTCTCAAGAGAAAAATTACTATTTTCATATGCACACAAAATATTTCTTTGTTCCTAAAGCATAAATACATGTCTAAATGCAGTTCATAAAGTTTGTAGATTCCAAAACAAATACTTTGGTTCCCCTGTGAAAAATAAAACATCTTTAATTTCCATTCAGTATTTTCCACTGGGAAAAAAAAAAAAAAAAAAAGAGAAAGTAGTTTTGAACTATGCTATTTGGTAAGATGTAAAAGCTGATAATTCAGACTGCGCTTGTAATGTACTTCATATTTTTCTCATCAATAAATGAGAGTATTATTGGTGAATGCCATAGTGTGAGGAGGTAGGGCAGTAGTCAGTATGGACACATATAAGGTGTTTCATGCACATGTGAATAATCGGCTGCAGAAATGCAGGATAAGGAGCAATTGTCTGTGTAGCACTTCTCTAGAATGACACTCAAAAGCTAAGTTACTGGCTACAGTCCTGGGCACTGAACTTCATGAGGCCTGAGGTGGTTTGCAAAGAGTCCTAAAGACAAGTTTGAGATCTAGCAGTGGAGGGGAGAGGAGAAAGATTGAAATAACGTAGTTTTGTAGACTGAAAAAGAAACTTCATATTCTTCAGTTAAGTCAAGGCTTCTCCAAACAAGATGGGACTAACATATCTCAAATGCACTGACAGAGATCACATATTAGTGAAATCTTCCTTTTAATTAAAATACAGAAGTACTAGCATTGATTTCTGAGGAGATTAGGGAGATTCAACCTCTGAAAATCTTTGAAAACAGCTTAGACAAACATCTGTGAGGAATGACTGCTGGTCAGAAGGAGTAAAATGATCTTTGGACAAACATCTGTTCTGAGCCTATGATTCAATGATCTTCTGACCATTGCAACTAAAAGCAGTTTATTTCTTGCGTCTTTATGCAGAGAGATAGTTTTATAGGTCCTATAAGAAATTATTTATTGCAGAAGTAACGAAGCATCTGTTTAACAGTACCCAACACTGCTTTCTCCACAGCAATCTTAAAAAGGAATTGAAAATATAATTCTTTTTGACTAAACCTGAGGGGAAATAAGCATGATATAATTATCCACTTTCAAGTAGGCCAGCACGGAGTTCACACATCTGCCTTTGTGAAAAATGTTAAATGTTACTGCTTTAATTGCTTTGTTTTTACATATAACAGAGAAAGCAGTTTAGGAGCATACAGTGTTTGTGCCAGTGGTCCAGTAAAGTCTGAGAGGAGGATCAATTTAACTAAGCCCTCCATACAAATATTTTGAAGGTCTTTCATCCAAATACTGAGTAATATTTTGATTAGTCTAAACAGAATAAGTTCAAGTTGATACCTTTGTGGTTTATTCCAAATTAGTACATTGTAATCCCCTCCCTTATGTAGTTTGAAAATTTGTTGTGTATATTTTGAGAAGCTTGTGTCCAGTCACTGTAGTTTCTGAAAAATTCCTTCACACTAGATCCATATAGTTTAATCTGATTCAATTAGCTGAAGCTATAATAGGGTTAACCTGGAATTAACCACAAGGATAGGAAAAGCATAGCTTGAAAACCTCAAAACTTGAAAACCTATGTGAGAGAACAGATTTAGGACTTGGAAGAAATAAAGACAAGTAGACGTAAACAGCTATCGTATGGTATTTTTTGCTCATCATAAGATCTGAAAATCAAGATGGGATTTTTTGTTATTTCATGCATCAGAACTAGAAAAATCACACAGTTAAACATTCGAGGTTGAGATTTAAATGGCTTTTCACAGAGATGGTGCCTGAAGCTTCCCTGTTGTGCTAGAGTAGTTAAAATACTTTTTATTAGAAAGAAGACAGATTTTTATGATAAAGTCCAGTCTTTCAGGTTTTAACATACAAAATTTTTGTTGGCCTCCTGGGAGATGCATTATGGAAAGCATACAGCATGAAGGATGAGATCCATACAACTTAGAGTCATCTTTTGGCTATTACTACACTTTCATTTAGTTTTGGCAGCTCTAGGATTTCCAGCTGCAGAGCTAGTCATCAAGTAGACATAATGTTTAATAAGATCATAAAGCATAATGTTTCATAAGGTCATTAATTACATTTCACTGTCATACACTGTTTGAAAGTTAAAAACATTATTTTCTTGTAGCTGCTCTGAGAAAAAAAATGTGCCTGCAGTTACTACTAAATCTTGGATGTATATTTATGATGTTCTTTATTGAGACTCTTTCCTGCCAGGTTCAGTACAGATGTAGGGCTGGAGGGGCATGTTTCAGTAAATATGTGACAGAAAATCACAAAACTACGAGGGGAGACCACTGTGCAATTTAAGGAGTATGGCTGAGGTAGAACAAAGAGGGATGCTCTTAGTGCCCCTTTCTGGAATGCGAACTGCTGCAGTTTGCTGTGGGTAGCATATAGGAAACACTAAACCAGCAGCGCTGCCGCTGCCCAGCCGCAGCATTCCTCTGAGCAGGCTAGACACCACAGAGTGGAGTTCATAGCTTTGAGTGCTCCCTGGGCAGTTATGTCAGAGTAATCATGTGTTCCACATAGCACAGTGCCCTGTTTTCAAGGACAAAATAAAATAGTGTCTGTACCTGGATATATGTCAATTCCATGTGCCCACAAGACTGTCCAATTTAACCCTGAGAAAAGATGTATTACAACCTCAATAAGACATTAGTTCAGAGATTTTTGAAAACGGTATGTTATTCTACCATTTTACACCAGTGAGAATTTAAGTTGGTAACAGTTTCATAATTCAGAAGCAAAGTCTAAACTGTCTAAAGATTCATAAAGCAATCCTAATGTGAGCAGGGAGTAGTGCTTAAAATGCAGGTATTAGATCTTTGTCTATGTTCTTGCCCCATACTGAAGGGTAATGTGATGGAGCTTTCTTAACGCTCTCTGATATGTCTTAGATTTAAAGTGCTTCATACAGAGAAACATTCTGAACTTTCCCCAGTACACCTTTTTGTATCTGATAAAACATGGCCATGCTGCACAGCGTGTCCACAGAGATCAGTTAATGTGCCCAGAATGCAGGTGCATAAGAATAAAATGCAATGACAGATTTCTTTTTTTCCCCACCCCTCTTTTGCTCTAAAGGGGTGATGTTATTAGTATTATGACCATAATCCCTTTTGGGTGTCTTGATGTTTCCAGGATAGAAAGCAAGAGTTGAGTGTAAAACTAACGATGACATTTTCTTACAATTCTTATAAAGCCACCCTGTTTAGAGTCTCGACTGGAAGTGCAGGATGGATGATGGGCACTCTATAAAAATCTGATATAGAGAAGTAATCATTAGTTTAAAATTTCTCTGTCTGCCTTACAGGTAGTATATTAGTTAAAGTAATGAAGACCTGTAAGCCCCTCAACTAATATACACTCCAGAAATCCACGCTGGGCTGTCATGGAAGTGGGAGTGTTTTCTTCCTACATTATGACATTCCCCTGATTTGTGGCCAATTACCCTAGTTATAAAACGGCTGTTAATCACGGAAATGTTTTATATTACCATCAAAAACTGCTGAAACAGTCCTTACAAAGCAAAGCTTCTGACATAAGCTATTAAAATGGAGATTTAGTCATTTCTGTCTCTGTGGGGCTAGGAGTTAGGAGCAATAATCCTGGTGGGAGAAGCAAAATCTGTATGTAGTGCTCTACCTAAGAAGGAAGTTTGAAATTTTGGCTACAAATGAGTCAATGGCTGCTGCCTGCCAGCCTCATTCTCTCTGTGCCTTGAGGGATTTTCAGTTTGCCAGAAGCAATATTTCTTCCTTTTAATTTTGAATTTACTGTTTTAAAAATATACTTGCCCCAGTACAGATTTGAGACTATATACAGAGTTTGTCAAAACTGATCAATGCAAAGCAAAAATAAGATGTATAAACTCCTCCGCAGCTGGAGACTGCTGTCAGGTGGCTACTGAAATTCAGCTCATGTAATTTCTTTTGTTTAAGAATTGACAAGTTGAGGGGGATTTTCCTTGTCTGACAACATATGAATATTTTTAGCTAAAACATTTTCCAGAAGAGAGGCACAGCTAAATCCCTTGTTTATGCATTCTCATTTGCTTTGTATTTTTGCTGATCTGGCATATTGCATTCAGCAAATTATTGCATTAGTTTGATGACCAACATAATACTCATAAAAAACTGCAGTCAGTGCTGAAAGTAGTGGTTTTAAAAAGTCAACCATCTTTGGCTGCATTTCTCCAGTTATATCTCTTTCCCCTTTTTAATTCTAATGCCAGTTTCTAGGTTTTACTTGTTTTAGGGGGCAAAAATTAGCTTGTGACCCATCTTCCTGTTTATAGGATGAGACTATGGGGAGCAAGAATGCTATTTGGAAGAAGGAAAATAAAGATAACTGAAAGGGATGTGTGTAATTGCCAGTTCATCTGTGCAGTATCCAATCAAATCCAGCTGCATATGTTCCTCTTTTTTGGTTTTGGGAGATATGCACTGGGTAACATAGCCCCATGATATCTTCTTGGACAGCTTTGCATGGAAAACTGCATTTGGTCATACTATCAGAAGACATCTGTTTTCACTAGCATTGCAATGGTGACACATCATCAGTAATTAACCAGGGCCACCTGTGTATGTGATCTGCACACACTTGTAAATACTTGTCTCTTGTAAAAATCAATACATATAAATGGTAAGTTCTTAAGTGAGTTCTTAGCGAAATGTACGAATGTTTCTTTTTTTTAATTTTGAATAATTTCAGTTTGTTCACTTAGAGGAAAAAAGGATGATGCTTTATTCTGTAATGCTGTTTTTTAACCATGGAAATACAAATAAATTGAAAATCTTCTTCATGTTAACCAAGCCAGAAAGCCTAAGTGCTCCTACCTGCAAAGTCCTTGAGGGTCCTGCTAACTCTTTAGGTTTAGTTTCAGTGATGCATTAATAGTTTTCTTGATTTGAACAATAAACTGTGCATTGATTGTCATCCTATGCCATCTCTGTGCACAGCTAATCAAGTAGAAATGGGATTAAGAGAAATTTCTCAGGCTACTCCTCAACCTACACTTTAATGAGAATTGAGAGTGCCTGGCATCTTTCAGTGCAGACCCACTAACCTCTTCCAAGTCAGATAAGCTATGTAGCTTGGAAAAACTTAGATTGTAGCTGCGTGTATTTTGTCTAGCCTCTATCATTAACTGGAGGATCTCAGGCTTACGAATCATAGAATCATAGAATGGTTAGAGTTGGAAGGGACCTTAAAGATCATCTAGTTCTAACTCCTCTGACATGGGTAGGGACACCTTCCACTCAACTAGGTTATTCAAAGCCCCATCCAACCTGGCCTTGAACACCTCCATGGATGGGGCATCTACAACTTTTCTGGGCAACCTGTTCCAGAGTCTGACCAGTGTCACAGTAAAGAATGTCTTTTTAATACCTAATCTAAATGTACCCTTTTTCAGTGTAAAACCATTACCTTGTTCCCATTGCTACAATCCCTGATGAAGAGTCCCTCCCCATCTTTCCTGTAGCCCCCTTTAGGTACTGGAAGGCTGCTATAAGGTCTCCTGGGAGCCTGCTCTTCTCCAGGCTGAATAACCCCAACTCTCTCAGTCTGTCTTCATACAAGAGGTGTCCCAGCCCTCTGATGATCTTTGCCCTCCTCTGGACTCGCACCAACAGGTCTACGTCTGTCTTATGCTGGGGTCCCCAGAGCTGGATGCAGTACCCCAGGGAAGGTCTCAGCAGAGCAGAGTAGAGGGGCACAATCAACTCCCTCAACCAGCTGGTCACGCTTCTTTTGATGCAGCCCAGGATACGGGTGCCTTTCTGGGCTGCACGTTGCCAGCTCATGTTGAGCTTCTCGTCAACCAACATCCCCAAGTCCTTCTCCTCAGGGCTGCTCTCAATCCATTCTCTGTCCAGCCTGTATTCGTGCTTGGTGTTGCCCCGACCCATGTGCAGGACCTTGCACTTGGCCTTGTTGAGGTTTGCACAGGTCCACCTCTCACACCTGTCAGGTCCCTTTGGATGGCAGACCTTCCCTCCAGAGTGTCAGCCGCTCCACACAGCTTGGTGCTGTCGGAAAATTTGCTGAGGGTGCACTCAATCCCACTGTCCGTGTCGCCAACAAAGATGTTAAATGGCACCAGTCCCAATACTGACCCCTGTGTAATGCCACTCATCACTGGTCACCACCTGGACATCAAGCCACTGACCACAACTCTTTGAGTTGTGCAACTCATAGCTCCAGCATTTTTCATAAATGCTAATAATTAAAGGATGGGTAAAAGCTGACATGCAGTCATTTCAGTTCATGATTCATACACAACATTAGCTCAGTGCTTAGTGAAAAGGCCATCTGGATTACAGCATGGGAAGTTACTGCAAAATATAACTTCATGTTAATATCACTGTGTAAGCTGAACAATTTCCTTGAAAAGCTGACATGAGCCCTAGTATCTCTTCACATCTCTTTATGTAAGAGCCGACCTCAGGGCACTTATTTATGGATTGATTATTGTAATATTTTTTAAAATACAGTTAAAATGCATTTGAGGAATGAAAAGAAAAACTATTAAACAGGTGGAGTCTTGGTATTCAATTTCAAGAATTCTAGGGAAACTTTCCTTATTAAAATCCATAAAAATCACTTTGCTGCTATGGTTACAAAGCTGAAAACGGAAGCCTGGAAACATGATTCTTCAGAAATATAACCAGCAGATAATTAGCATAATGTTGGATCTAGCAGAGTACAGGGGAGAAAAAGAGGTAATTTAAGAGTATGTAAAAAAGTTAGTACACCATGGGAAATGAATCTAATATCTCAGAAATATTAACACACTTTATAAACACTAACATCCCAAAAGGCACCAGAGACACCAAGGAAATATCAGGCAGACCGTAATTTTCAGAATTAAATGGAGGAAATTAAAACAGTTCTGTCGGTATTATTACTTAACAAGAAATGAACTTGGAGCATTTAAGACCAGAATCTCATGAGTTCGTCCTGGTTTAGCAACATCACATTACCAATAGTCTCATTCAGCAGTGGAGACAAAACTTGTCATTTAAAAGTAAAGGTGGTTTTGAGAAGAGTGATTTTATAATTTATATGATTCTTCACAACGTTACTCTAGCGTTAACATGCCTCTTACAGTTGACACAAATGCCCTGTTTGTCTGCAGGACATTGTGCAGGAATGAAGGCTTACCTCCAGACACTTCCGCAGTCCTGTGTGTTGCTCTAATTTAAATAAAGCAAAGAGATTTCTTCCTTAATGACGTTTCAAAGGGTATAACAACAAAAGTATGATCCTTATTTAAATTCCAGCTGCTATTTCAGCCTTGCTATAATCTTAGAAAAAATAGTTAAGAATTTCTTGTAGGTAAAATATATTTTGTTTGACTTTTCTCTTTACAAATTTGTTCTTGTACATCTAGTTTTAAGAAATGTTACTTTTTTAGAATTTCTAGAACATGAACTACAATCCTGCATTTTAATCTCTTATTTTGTTTATTCTCTCACAAAAGGGTTACAGCCCTGACACTGTTGTAAATGCTGGAGTACCAATAATACATCTAATTAGTGTCCCTTAATAAAAAGAGGTCCTTTTTGGTTTTGGCAAGTAAGTGACTATAATTCACTGAGAAACTTAATGTCCAGTATGTTTTCCTATCCCAATATCTACTTGGATAAGTATCCAAATACTAGCTGTTTATTTTTCGATAACCGGTCACATAGGTGAAGGCCACAGTCATACTTTGTGTCCTGAACTCCTTTTCTACAAATTATTCTCCTCTTCCTGCTATCAAGCACAGTGATGTTGAATTAATTTCCCAGTAGGGCATGCCTTTAAGATAAGAAATTGCCAGCTGTCTGTTCCAGAGTGTTACATATTGATATGAAGAAATGATGAAAAATACCCCCTAAGATAGTAGTTTAAGCATTAACTACCATTTTCTGTGCCAAACTTTACTTCTAAACTTTGAAATAATGTCTGTTTAAATATCCATAACACTTAACTGGAATCTCACTTTTAAGAGCCTGAAAAAAAATTGCTATGCTGGATGTTGTTCCAAAAAACTCCATAATTTTTATTCAAACTAACTGCAGAAGAATAGGAATTTACCTGTGAAGGATATCATCAGTTTCATCTGTAATGCACCAAATATGACACGCCTGTGCCTTTGATTTGTACTAGTTCTTAGATTTGAACAAACTCTGAGCTTTGAGGCAGGCTTTTTTCCCCAAAAATGTGGTATGTTTATTTCTTAATAACATTTTCTTAGGGTATTCTCTTCATACTGATATCAGTGCTATGGTCATCTCATGTGTTTTCCTCAAACGTTATGTCAACATTGGTTATCTTGGAGAAAATACAAGAGAAATGGGCTCTGGCCAGTTTTAATACAGCAATAAACTGGCCTAATCGATCTTGTCTCTTTCACAGTATGTTCAACTCATTCATCCCAGGCAAAAATTGCGGTAATATCTTAATCTCGGAATCTAAGTTAGGACTAAATATCACATGCATTGAATCTATCAGTGGGTCATTGTATGAGTTTGCATAAATCATACCATCTGTGATTGTCATTTTTTTCTTTCCCCTGTACACCTTAGGAAAACTTTTGATATATATACAACAATACAAGAAACTCAAGCGTTTAGATATCACGGAAGTAGAGAATTTAAAGAAACAGAAGATTATCAGTGAACCCTACAACCAGTTTTACTGGACTTCCTTTTTTACACAATATAATATCTTAATGATAAATGTCTCGCTTGTTATTGTGCATTTTAAATTCTGTGCAAAGAAACAAAGAATTAAAGCTTCTGTACTATGTGCTTTTTTTATAGAAAAGGGGAATAACCTGGCCAGCATGCAGAACAGGCTGAAAGATGCTGATGAGAATAATTCCATTCTCCTGAGAGTTTTGAATGAAACCTTGGGAAAGCTGTCAGCCATTCCTAATGGTAAGCTGGAAGAGTGCTGCAGCACTTGACTTATCCCTGCTTTTTTGTTTTATTTTCTGTCGCTTAATATCTGTATGATTAATCTTTGTCTGTGTCCAAGCTGTGTCCACTAAGACCATTGGCAGCTGTAATAAGGCAAAGATGAGCAATGTGAGAGAGAGAACTGAACTGAAAATATATACGTGGTGTCAGTTTGTATTTTGGCACAGTTAAAGATACCATGTTTCTGCAATTTGCAACAGGTTTCAGAAAGAAAAGAATTGATATCAGGAATTATGATACAATCTGAGACAAATAGTCTTTTCTTTAAATGTGAAAAGTCTTTTAATGATACTACTGTTTAAAGGTGCATTACAATTTACCCAGTATAATTTAACCCAAGAAGAATAAAGACTTACTGACTTTACAGAAAATGCAGGATGAAATTCACTGGGCTTTGTCTTACCTTTCTAGTGCACTCCCATTGATTTATGCTTCAAAATTGTTTCCAGTCATTTTTTGGTGTTGCATATCGTTTTTTTTAGATTGTAAATTGCTTACAACTGGAACAGGCTTTCCTCAATGAACTCTGAAGTGCTATGCACATTTGTAATTCTACATAAAAAACAACAACCAAAAAAACCCCTGTAATACTAAAATCCCGGATCCTGGAGTGTTAGCTACTTCATGTTGCGATAGCAAAAGACAGGGAGCTAGAGTGTAGTTTCATTATAACGACAGTGATAAACTGAATGTTTGTTTTAGAAAATAAAAAGTTTTTTATCAGTGTAATTTGCCATGACTTTTCTCTGCAGGAGCAATTTATAAACTGGAGATATGCCTTAAGAAAAGTCTCTAAAGAAAATCTATATTCTGTCTGATTTGTGATGGTCTGGAAGATTCAGACTGCAAGTAAAAACTTGGCATGAAAAACAATTTACTATTCACCTTGCACATTTTTGGGGGCTTTAAGATTCCAGATAACTGAAAAGTTTTGCTTGAGATTTAGTTATCCTTGAAATCAGTCATTCACAAAAATTTTTTTTAATATGTCATGCTCATCTTATGCCACTTCCCAGGTTTTGGCTACAGATGTTGACATGACTGTTTCTCTTCTTGTGCACAGATAGATGTCTCAGTCAAAGAAAATGGACCTCTAAGGTCAGTTGAGCTTAGGATACAGAATACTAAATACAAAACAAGTAAAAGAAATATGAAATATGCAACTATTAGCAATGTAATAAACTCTTGTCAGATTAGAGTTACAGGGTGCTTGCTCTTGGGACAAAGACACTCATAAAAACAAGCAAATGTGTATTATGAATGAAATTTAGAGCAAATAAATGTCATGGACAAGAAAATGCAGTAAATTAGTTGTTCAACACAGAAATAACCAATGAGTATGGGGGAGGAAATGACCCTGTCATATATCTTGTTCTTCAAGGATTCAAGGAAGCAGAGAACAGCTTAAACTAATAAGTCTTGTGTCCATGCTATACTAATAGCCAAAAAAAGCAGAAACATTCAAAAAGGGCTAGACAGGTAGATCACCTTAGGACAAGGACCCACATGTGTAGGGATGGCATAATTTAAAGTGTGGCTGAAAATAGATATCATTTGTGTGATGAATAGAGGGAATAACACAGTAACTCCAACTTTCACTCTGCCAAAAGGTGCATGACCTCTAATAATGGCCTCAAAAAGTGATAGTTAGATGTGATTAAAAAGGGAGTGAAAAAAGGCAGTCAGCGCTCTCTGTTCTTTCACTTGTCAGGGCTGATGATGATAATAGTTTATTAAAGGTTCAGTTGTATTTTTAAGGTGCTATTGTATTTTGGGGTCTTTTAAGAGCCAAACCTTCAGAAATAAGGGTGGCGTTTGGAGAACAGGTACAATATATCTTTACTCAAGAAAATAAAATCTGTCATGTAACTCTTCAGAGTGCAGGACAGTACTATCAATTCTCTATGAGGCTTGATTGCCTCAGATGTTCTACAGAAGGAGAAGGACCTACACAGGAGACCATTTGGAAACCTATACTGTTGATCCCTTGAAATGGAGAAGCTGTCCCTGTTTCCCATGTCTTCACACAGTCATAGAATCAGGAATGTGCACTCTGCTTCAAGCAAGTGTTGGTATAAACTAACTCATATCACCTCTCTTTTAGTCAGAAATTGAAAAAAATCACAACTTCCCGTGCCTTCCCCACTACTACAAAGCAGTCCGTTAACTTTACAGACTACCACAGGAAGCCCCAGTCAGTGTGACAAGTGGCACTATCTCTGCATGGTTGTTTCAGAGATGTCCAAACTTATGAGCTGCACTCCAAAATTCTCGTATGAGGACATGAGGGTACCCCAGAGAACGCAAGGGAAAAGCAACTCCAAAAACATTTTCACGGGAAGCAGGTGGCAAAGCAGGTTCCTGCGGGTCCCATTACTCCACTGTGGTGTGATGGTAGAGAGGGAGTTCACATGGATTCCCTTCAAAGCTGGTGTGTCCACTGCAACATTTTCTACTTGCTCATTTCCTCCCATCTATAGGAATTCAGAAAATTTGGCAGTTCCCTAGCCCCGCAGAACCTGTACTGCTGGTTTATAGTGCGATGTAATCCCAGCCTGGCAACACCACCTGAGCAGCTCAGCAGTGGCGTGATAAGTTAGATTAGTAAATCCTGGATTTACTAATCTAACTTAATCAAACACAGGATTTGAATAAATACCCACTTGAATATCTAGCTCTCTGTTTTATCATTTATCAAAAGCAGAATCAAAAACATTCCAAACTTGAATGTGTTCACCTGAAGGATAGAACATTCATTTCCATTTTGCAGGCAAGAGATGGTGCAGCATTAGACTAATTGTTTTGCTCAAGGTCAACAAGCATGTGATTAACTCTGTCAATGGACCCTTGGTCTCCTGATTGACGAGATTATTTATCAGAATTTCAACTGAAACACATAGAATTAGATTCCTGTACTCCGTACATTGGAACTTTGAAATTACTATTTCTATTACAAGTATCAAATAGTATATCTGAATCTTGATCAGAGGTTAACCAGTGAGTCAATGGCAACAACAAAATTGCAGAAAAATTATAAAAATTTACCAAATAAAAATGATTTGTCCTTTATCTACAAATGAGGCTGCAGCATTTTCTCTTCTTGAGGTGCATTTGATGTCTCAAAAAAGACACAAAGGGCCAGATTCTGTAGTACACACTCTACAGCTAGTAAGGTCTTACTAAATGTGAAGTAGGAACTCTCAAAGCACACACAACATAATTTAAGATGGTAGAATTTTGACTCAACTTTGTTCTTAAGATATGTGAAGGAAACTTCTGTACTCTAGACAATCATTTCATTATCCTTTTCTACCTACAGATACAGCTATAAAGGTTCAAGCAGCCAAAGAAAAAGCAAGAAAAGCCAACGATACTGCAAATTACGTCCTGGCCCAAATTAAAGACCTCAACCAGAATCTCCTGGGCTTGAGAAACAACTACAGTAAACTTGCAGATGACGTGGCAAAAACAAATGCTGTTGTGAAGGATCCTATCAAGAACAGTAAGACCTTTTTTGGGTTGTTTGGTGGTGGGATTTTTCAGTTTGTGGTTTTCATTTCACATAGCCTTACTACAGTATGATGGGATAAAAGGAATCTCTGTCACTTCTATTTTCTGGACTTTATACATAAAAAGAATTTAAAATCTTAAGGACTGCTGCTAGTAGTTGGGAAAAAAGCTAATGTTAGCAGGACAAACATGTAGTGGGTAGATTTGTTCCATAGACTACTTTTAAAAGTATTTAGGATGTGAATAATCAAAGATTCTGACTGGCAATTCACCCCTTGATTCAAGCAGAATTCCACGCACTAGCTCTGTCTTCAGTCAGTCAGATAATCAGTTCTGGGAGAAATACATCACTTCTTTCATATATGTTACAATTTCGGTGGAACACTGAAGTCACTTAAGAAGAAAGAGAAAAAGGAAATTCTAGGGATGTTTTTTTGTGTGGGGTTTTTTTTTTTGACAATGAATTCTATTATCAAATGACAATTGCTTTAGTATTTTTACTTTGGTTATGATGGATAAAATTGAATTCTAAATTACAACACATTTTTTGTAAGATTACTGGAATATATCATATAGGAGTATACCGCCAGGGCTGACCACAGAACCACAGTGTCTTTACAAAATTACTAAAGGACTAAGTTCTCAGCTGACCTGGCCTCCCCAGATTGTTGTTATCTTGATGAAGCTGGGCACTTACAAACATCCAGTTTAGGAGGTTGTCATTCTCATTCTATGGACAAATATACTCTTAAAATTGTAGCTGTACCGGCTAAAGCAGTTAACCCCAATGGCTGTTTGTCACTGCCTGCCTGTTGCAAGTTCCTGATCCATCATCAACTGAGATACATGTGTGAGCCCCAGGTATAATCTCCATCAGGCAGACTGATCCATACTAGTTTAGACAATATGAAAAGTAGTTGTTGATTGAAATAGTGGGGTGAGGTTATGGCGAGTTATGGAACAAGCAGATCTACAAGGTAATAACCCCTGGCAGGGTAGTGATAAACAACTGAGAAGTGACCTAAAAGCAGTGATTTGTTAGCACTGCTGGATCTAGACCGAGCCATCTGTCCCGGCCCAAGCATTCTAAAACTGTGTGTACATTAAAGTTTTAGTTGAGATTAGCAGTGATAATTTTGAAGTTAATCTCTTGATTGTCCCTCGTCACCTTTATTTCATTCACAATGAGGAGTGGTCTTAACACTTGCAAACTCTTTCATGTCAGATACTGCTTAACTGGAAGATGTTCTCCAGAATTACACTTTTACCACTCTGCAACTGCTAATTGGTACTCAGATTACATAATGAGATTAACTGCAGAGTAAACCACTCCAAATGTATACAATGAGTATGTTGGCACTCACGACTACGTGCTAAAGTAGGCATAGCCTCTCTTGTCTGTCAAAATTCAGGCTCTGAATTCTCATTATGTAGATGTGCAATATATAAAAAATAATAATGAGTTTTTCCTAGACTAATCCTGCCCCTTAATTTACTTTACATTTCTGTTTAGATCTTCAAAACATTTTCTTACGTTATCTTCTGTTTTTTCTCTTTTCTGTGTTTCCATATCTTGCCTACAGAAATCAGTACGTACATTGTTTTTCTTGATGCATTTATTGTGTCTTTTACAGTAAATGATGATTTACTGCTTCCCACCAAAGCTTCTGCATGGTGCTCTACATTTCACATTCATCGAAGTAGTTAAATAGTTACTTTTTGAAGGCTCTGAGTTAAAGTGACTTGATAACTACTAATGTGAAACCTTAAGAAGCATCTTGAAGGTTTGGTATCAGTGTCCGGGCAACTATTCAAAAACTAGATATGCAGACTTGCATGCTTTATCTAAGCATTATTATTATTATTGTTGTTGTTGTTATTTTAATTCAATATATATTCTTCCAGTAAATGCAGGTTTGTCCTTTTCAGCGTCATCCATGCAAGTCCATACCTTCATGCTAGCCAAGTGTGTAATCCTTAAACCTGCTGATGAATTGTCAGAGAGGCCATTGTTTAGTGGTTGTGTGGTGAGAGGCAATAAAAGTAATTTCAAGCTTAAAGAAAAAAAGAGAAAAAATATCCTTTTGAAATTAGTAAATTCATATGAAAAAAAAAAATATTTGCAATTTACCGCCACTGTTTTTTAGTCTGCTTTGAGGACACATACAGAATTTTAAATTTGTGACCAGAATAAAGCCTTTTTCTAGTGGTGGCCGTTATAGTTAATTCAGTAATTAACTTCAGTTAATTCTAACCCTGTTTCAGAAATTACTAATGGAAACTAACCAGTTTTCATTAATCTAGCTTTTTTCTTCAAAATTGGAGATTAAAAAAAAAGAAAGTAAATATTTAATTCATAAGTGTATTTTGCTACAGGAAATGTTTTCCATTAGTATCATCCTGACCTGAAGCATAGTAACTGCTTCAAAATCCTGCTTTAACACCTGCCTTTGCTGCTATTGCTAATTTAACTTGACTGTAAATATTCTTATCTTATTCTGTTCAGGTAGCTTCCTGGTCTGTGTGTACCTCCTAGTAACATATACAATTGCCTGAGCATTGTGTATGCAAAATTTTCTTGGATTTTATTATTGCAATGTAAAATTACTCTCTGACACTATTGTCTAAAACTCTGCCGTGTTCTGTCTTATGAAGTTGCTGATGCAGATTCCAGTATTAAAACCCTAGAAAAGGAAGCAGATCGCCTGCTAGATAAAATCAAGCCAATCAAAGAACTTCAAGATAACTTAGGGAAAAACATTTCTCAGATAAAAGAGCTGATAAACCAAGCTCGGAAGCAAGCCAATTCGGTAAGCCTTTTTCCTCAGTAAGATGACCTTTTGAGTATGATAGGATTTTATTTTCTACTTTTGTATTTCTTTTCCACAAGATGAATCCTTTCTAATTCTAAACGTGTGTAAAGAGAGCAAGTAATAGAGTATAACTTCTCACATAAAAAGAGACTATTCTGATGATTTTCACTCTGTGTCTTGTTTCTTCATTTAAAACACGCCCTTGTTAAATGGGTAACATCTGCAGGAATGTGTCTGGAAAGGTTATTATTTAAGAAGTATTGTGGATGATAGTACAGCAGAAGAGTCACAAGATCACCGATTTTTTGTGAAAACAAAAATGTACCTTTTTGCTTCAGCCCCTGATCTGATTTTGTAGAACTTATATTACCTGAGAATGACACCATCTGAAACTCACTGAAATTGCTGAGTGTATTTGCTTTTCCCATCTTCTTTACTTTCTTTGTCCAGTAGCAGTTCTGAGGACTTGAACTTGAGTTAAGAATATGTTTCTAGTCTATTCAATGAGACTGCAGTCCATCTCCCTGACTCTATAACACTCCAAACTTGAGAATCAGCTGGTTAATACTAAGCTTATTCAGCTAGTGATCTGATGTAGCAAAGGGAAAACCTTCTTGAAGACGGTAATTAAGAAAACTTCCTGGAAAATCGTTGTAAAAAGACCAACAACTACAGAATAATAGGATCCTGGGAGAAAAATGTATTCCATAGGCTTGATGAAATTTGCCCACGATAGAAAGACAGGCTACAGTAATTATGTGGTTTTGTTACGTTCATCTTCTATCTGAAGGCTTTGAAGTACTTAACTGCTCAGCATTTCTGAGATAAGGAAATTGTGAGTTTGGTCATATAATGGATCTCCTTTTTGGCAAAGTTTGCCCTAAGCATAAGGTAGGTACCATTACGTGCATCTACTCTAATACATAAACGTGTCTATCTAGAATTGAAATACCATTGTACTGTCATTTTGTCTATGCTGGCATTATGAAAGCAAACAGTATGCCATTTTAATCTGTGCTCAGAGCCTGAGGAAACTAGCACACACATCCAAATGCATGTCACTCAGCTGTGAAAATGAAACTTAGTTATGAATACCAACTCCATTAGGAGCTATGTAAAAGCAGTGATAGACACAACTGTTGGTTTAAAAATAATTGTTAGAAGATGTCTTAAATTGGCATGATCAAAGATATTACAAGGAAAAAAATAGATCATCCTGTCTATCTGATCAAAATGTGTTGTGATCCCTTCAGGAGTGCTGCTTATTTTCCTGGCTGCACATTCTACTTATAGAGTATCTCTATTGCTAGAATTCCACTGCTGTTTGCATTAGACCAGTATATCTTCTAGCTATTTTTAATCCATACAGTTCATACTTTCAAATGTGAATGCCAGAAAGAGTTTTATTTCCTTTTAATAAGAAATCCCGGAAAGAAAATTCCGTTTCTACATCCTGTGTATACCCAAGCAACCCCCCGGTACATGTAACACAGAAATGGGAAGGAACTAAAAAAAACATGTAATATTCTTATAATTATTTGGAAACATCTAAATAGTTATTTCTGGCATCATAAATAGTAAACTGAATTCTTTCTGCTATACTTTTTTTGAAGATCAAAGTATCTGTGTCCTCTGGAGGCAATTGTATTCGCACATACAGACCAGAAATAAAGAAGGGAACGTACAACACCGTCATTGTCAATGTGAAGACTCTTGTTGCTGACAATCTGCTTTTTTACCTTGGAAGTGCCAAGTTTGTAAGTTTGTTTCCTGCGTTTCATGTCAGGGTTACTTGATCAAATGGGACTACTGCCAAATAAAGAAGATGAGAAGGGTGGGGTTTTTCCCTCCTAGAGGCTTCAATGCAGTAGTAGAGGGCCTAAAATAATCCGAACATTTACTATTTTTAGTATTAATATAGAGACTTCTCAAATATGACCAGCAATTTTTTTTATTATTATTTTAACTAGATATAAAATGTACTTGTACATGGACTACATTAGAGCTTTAAAATTCACCGTGCAAACAGTCATTTTGGGGCTGGTTGTGGGTTTTCCCTTGGGAATGAAGTAGCTAATCATCTTGCATCTGTTAAAGCTCCTATTTATTGTAATTTTAAGTCAAGACTACAATTCTACAAGACTACATAATAATGATAAATGATTCAGCTTCCCATGAGCCCTATAGCAGACTTCTTGAATAATCAATAATAATTCAGTAAGTGGGAAAAGTTTTCTGTTTCTAACATTTTGAACTATATATTTTATTTACTTAATACAAACTGAAGAGGCTAGATGGCATCATGTATTAGCCCAGAAACCTGACGTCTTTCTGACATCCAATGGATGGTTTACAAACAGCATTACTCTTAGTTAAATCCTTCTCTTGATGGCTACAGTATTAACATTTCTGTAACTCTAGCAGCCATTTGCTGCATGTCACTGACAGAAGTCATTTGCCATCTTTGGCTTAAGATTCCTTGTTTTGAGCCAATGAAAGCAGAAATAATAGAATCTCATTTTAGATCATTGTGAGAATTAGTGTTCATATTTTACTGTCTCTATATGGGTTTATGATGCCTTGTTAGACCTTCTGAAATGTGAAGAGTTCTGGAAAACTTCCTTTAACTAAAGTATGAGATGGTTTCTATTTTCATATTTTCCATGTAGACTGACTTCTTGGCCATAGAGATGCGCAAAGGCAAGGTGAGCTTCTTGTGGGATGTGGGATCTGGTGTTGGACGGGTTGAGTATCCAGATCTGGCCATTGATGATGGGTTTTGGTACCGGATTGAAGCCTCTAGGCAAGTATACATTTCAGTTCCAAGGTTTGGTTCCCAAAGAAAGAAAATGGCTGAATTTAACAAATTCTCCAAATCCACTGTCCTTATGCTGGCATATCTCAGATTTACATGCAATTGTTTTCTGCATTTGAAAGATCAAGTTTTTCAAAAAAGATGATATTATAAATAAGGGAAATTCTAATCTGGTTTAATGAAAGCTTTTGAACCTACATCCAATAGTACCAAAGTGTATATACTACAATTACAATTGAAATGTGAATTGTACTGCATCAAGAATTTGTTTGCATCAAATATTTCCCCTCTAGCATCAACAATCTATGACTGCTTATATTCCCTTCTGTTTATCTACCACTGTATTGATTCTCTTCTTCAACTAGCTTCCTTTTAATATCAGTTACAGGTTTTGGCACTCAAACAGATAACTACTATTCTTTTCTCCTTGAATGTAAAAGAATTTTCTGAACTTTCTAGTCTTGATACAGTACTGCAAATGAACAATCTGTCATACACCAGTAGCTTGTTTTTTACTCAAAAAGCCATTTCTGTGGGCAGAATGTCTTTTCAAACTGGAGATGCTTTAAAAGATACAGTTTATGAAAACTCAAGGATGAAATACTCTGGAAAGGTAAACTTTGAGATCAGCTGTTGAAGGCTTTTGAACTTTAGAAATATAGATACCTTAATATTCAAATTTCACATTTGTTAGTTGAAGCTTATATTTACCATTCAAATAGCAAATGCATGACATTTGGTGTAGTAAATACAGCATAAGGATTGCATAACTTTTATATCTTTTATCTTCTACTTCTGAACAGGCTTTAGTAATTTAGATAACATCATTTATATTGCAATTTGATATGAAGCTGAATAATTCCTCCTGCGTCATTACAGTTTGTTTCATATAGTATTAAACATAGAACTGATAACATAGTCAGAAAATGGGAGAAAGAAGGAGAAAGAAAACAAAGCACTCTAATTCTGGTTACATTCATAGCTCTCAGAGAAGGAAATGGCATCTGGTTTAAATAACTTAGTGAAATCACAGAAATCAGCCACTCCGAGCAGAGAATTAAATAAAATTATGGTAACATCTCCAGAAGCTGCCTTAATGAAACCTTATTGTTAGGACAATATGAACCAGGGTACGATATGAATTGTTGAAATCTTCACCAGTTCATATTATGCATACTAAAATAGCTTCATGACACAGTAATGCCAGACTTTCATTTACAAGAAAGCTGCTTCAGCAGAATATGGAGCCAAGACATGGTATAAAAATTCGCACATCCTACAAAAGCACATTGCCTATTAAGTTGGTTGTTCTGGATATATAGGGTGTGCATGCCATTAGTTTTGAACAAACTGCTGGATCAGCAACTTAGAACAATTACAGCTGCACAAATCTGAAGTGCAGAGCAGTGTTTAGGAGAATTACATTGCAGAGACATTAGCTGGATTTGTGGGATTTAGATGAAGAGCTCTGGACTGATTTTACATTCTTAAGGCAGACTTCATAAATCACATACCCTACCGAAGATTCTTCAATTTTGGACATTTTAGGCCAGTTGATAACTCTCCTCTGACTCCCTTCATAAGCTGTTGGAGAGTTTTACTCATTTCATGGCCTTACCTTTTTCCTCCAAATTTCTGCTCAGTTCCTGCCACAGACTACTTCAGCAACCTGACAGAGCTGCTGGGAACAGGGCATCCACTTAGAATGGCGACATAAGATGAAGTTCTGGCCTTGATGAATCTTGCCATAGATATCAATGGTGACAGGCATTGATAGACAATAATAATGATATAGTAGGATTAAAGGTTGATAGTAATTCTTAACTAAGGATCCCAAAGGGCCTTAAAAAGAGATGTGGTGGCACAGAGGTTGTGAAATTCTCAAGGTCACTCAGCGTACTGAATGAAATCAAAATATGAAAAAGCTGACTGTTGAGTAATGGTCAAAGATGTTTGGTTCAGCTAATGTCTGCACCAACATTTCCAGACTGTTAAGACTAAATTGATAATTACTGCATCTGTTTTCCAGGGACACTTAATTTTCATCACCTTTTTATTTAAAGCATACTAATACTTTGCATTTTTTTAATAAATGCAGAGGTTATAATGGAAAAATTTAAATTTTTTTAATGGCATTTCAGTAAAATTTTTTTATTCCTATAGGAATTCCTGCAGAAATTCCCTATATTTGATGGTACAGGAATTTAACAACCATCACTTACAGAGTTACTTACCTGCTTACAAAGGCAAATCTGATTGGCATCAAGAACTGCAATCAATCAATGTATCAATTAACAAAGGAAAATCTGGCATAACAGATGTGACAAATGACTTAAAGCAGGTTTTAAACATGCAAAGAGTGTCAGTTTTGTGAAACAGTCAAATGGGTGACAGAATATTTTCGAGACTCGCTGGATCAGTGAAACAACATCACAAGTTCAGTAGGCATCAATTAGGAGCAGGATCTGATTAGCTGTGATTTTAATCAAGTGTGATTTAAGTATTACCATTGTTTTAATTGTTAATGACCAAATTTAAGCAGCACCCTTCCTTTGAGGACAAAGGGCACTTGAATCACAAGTTCACTGTAGACATACCCAGCCCAGCTCAGCAAGAATTCGGTTTTAAACTACTGTGGCAAATCTAAGCCATACTTTCCAATTAAGATTTTCTTTGCTCTCAAGGGGTCGAGGAGCAGAGGTTTCTACATGGTATTTTGTAATCTAATGTAGGTGACTCACAAAAGTCATCTGATTTACAACATGTATCTCCTAAAGAGCAAACCCTGCATGCATGGCATTACGTAAATTTTTCGGAGGATCGTCCACAAAGTGTAGGTTCGTCTTGTATAATCCACCAGTTTTTGCAAGACCTGACTATCACTAGAACAATATTGTCTAACCTGATGATTTGTCATGCACAGGATAGTAATGTCTTTTTGCTGTCAAGTTAGCCAAGTTCTTTCTTCAAGCTCAATTGTCCTCCCTAAAGAAGAGAGAATTATTTATGGAAGGACTCCATTGTTAGCATTTCAGTCTGTTTGAAGATGAAAGACATTCATGCTATTTGTCACATATTAGACACCCTAAAAAGTGTCAGTCTGCTCAGTGACTTCTACATGATTGCACTTGGATGTTTTTAAACTGGAATCTTGATTTCAGCACAATATAGATTGAAAGTGCCAATGACTTACTTTCAGAGAGCATCAAACTTAAGCGGTTTAAAAAAAACTCTTTAGCCACTGTTAGTCTTTCAACAATTACTACATTGAGAATTTTTATCCTTTAAAGGGCTTAAGATCAATAAAACTTATGAACAAAATAAAGTAAAAATTTGGAATTTCTGCTGCATAGAAAGCTATCTACTTAGCATTCCGTTGATTTTGGAATACAAGGTAAAATGTTGTCATCAAAAGGAAATTATAAAAAAAATCCTTTAGAATAATATGGATGGTTTTAGACAACTTCTTTAAAATGACTTGGAGCAACTATGTGTCCTCATACCCCAGATGTCTGCACATGACAGGATTTAGGTCACACTCCACGCTAGTTACAATTATATGATGGCCCAATAAGAAATTTTGTGTGTTGATTATGGTTCATCTCTCTGGGAGGAAACACTAATTTCTGGTGGGACTATAACTGCCTAATAGTTTACCTCTATTCGGTAAGTAGTAAGCTTTCAGTGGAAAGCTACTACCCATACTGCTGTAAACAAAAGAAATATTAAGCAAATTATTGCAAAGGATTAAAAATTATTCAAGTTTCCTTTGAAATAACTTTCTGTATATCTGAAAGACTACGAGGAATCATCCTTCTCCACATTCTGTTCCTTCTATTGTGAAAATGTCAACAAACTCTTTCCATGCCAGTTACTACATTAATATAGCCTACGGTGTAGAAAACAAACTACTCCAGAAACTATAAACAAATGGTAAATTCTTTTCTTGTTACCATCAGTATTTGACATAGTTCATAGAGGACGATGAGGTAACATCCTTAAACGTAATGGGGTTTGTGACAGTTTGATAAGCAATCAGAGAGTTCCACTGCAGAAAATGCAAACTCTGTGCATCACAGTGGAGCAAATTGAAGTGCTTTATCACATGATCATTCATTTCAGTTCAAATATAATTTGATAAACCTTATGAAATTTAGAAATTTAATTTGGAACCTTGCCTGCATTATTTGTTACATCAAGAAACAATTACTTAACACCGATTTCACCACAATAATTTTTTTAAAAATGCAACTTTGTTTTAGTCAATGAAAGTTCCACTCCATCTATGTAGTGAATTTTGTTCAAAATGGACACAGAGGTGGGGAAAAAAAAACCTGGTTCTGTGATCATGTCTTTAACTTATACAGGCATAAGAGTCTGTTCATTTATATCAAAATGGAACATAATCAAATCAGTAATACATGCCTCTATTAAAAGATGCCATCTAAAACATTTTCCTGTGTTTGGTTTAACTACTGACTCAGCATGCTTAAATTATTTTTCTAAAATCTCTAGGACTGGGAAAAATGGCACAATATCAGTGCGAGCTCTGGACGGTCCTAAAGCCAGCATTGTGCCAGCCACATTCACTGCTGTCTCTCCACCTGGATATACTATTCTGGATGTAGATGCTAATGCCGTGCTGTTTGTTGGCGGTTTAACTGAAAAGATAAAGGTAATGTCTTCTCTAGTGCTGGTGTATTAACTGGATATTTATGCGGACAATTTTCATCGTTGCTTACAGCAAAAATAGTAAACTTTCATATGCTGACATCATTGTAGAAGGTGCACCTGCACTCTTAAAAAAAATTATTAGGATGTACGTAGACGTCTAGGTGAACAGACCTGAAGTTTCTCTGCCTATGCTGTTAACTCCTAATCAGAAGCCTGGTCACCAGCTGTATTGGTGCAGCATTCAGCACAGCCATCTAATTCCTGCTGGGTAGCTGGATGCTCTACATTGGACATCCTGCTGCCCCAAAAGGCTTTCAATATCAGTGACAGGAACTCACTTTTTTTTCCATACATTCCTGGTCTCCTAACAATTTATGTAACAATATATATTTCTTTGTATTTAGGGTTTTTTTCTTTTGTCATGTACTCACAGTATCACTTCCTCCTTTGCAGTCTACTTTTGGTGTTTCTGCTTTATTTTCTTGGTTTTAGTTACTGCTTTCCCCCTGTACTACCCCTCTTTTTAACTGCTACCTGCCTCAGATCCCTGATCTTATTTTCTCTTCTTTTTACCTGTTGATTTTCCTGGTGACTGCTTCTACATTGCTTAATTTAATGGGAATGATTAGAAGATTTATGCCAAATAGAATGGATTGAAATCTTTCAGCAAAAAATGTTCTCCCATAAGTAGTAATTAGTATATATTTTCCAGTGGAATTCATTATCACACAATTTAAATGAACTATTTTGTTCTTGATCAACATTACAAAAAAATCATCATTTAACATTAAAAAAAAAAAGCTGAAGTTTAGGCTTTCACAGTGAACTCGAACTTTTTTTTTTACCCTCATGTTTGCATGTGTCCTTAAATGTTGAAATAGCACAATATTTTCTCGTCCAACTTTCTAGTTTTTAGAAAGTTCAACTTTCTAGATGGTTCTGTTTGGGGAATATGTGGACAGACACATTTATTTCTTCCAAAGAATAGTGTGGGTGCCCATTTCCAGACTGACAAAGACAAAATCAGAGGATACAAGAGGAATACAGAAAATGTAGATCCTGCTTGCTTGAAATCAGTGTCTTGCAGTCCAGCTTTAGCTTCAAAGATATCCATGTGTTTTCGTGCACAGTCGGGTAACTTAATTTTAGAATTTGGTGAGGTTCATAACTCAGAGCTTCTGCACACAAATAAAAGATTGAGGAGATTTACACAACTGCCAGCTAACTTCCCTGAGATATGTTTGACAGAAAAGTATTCACAGGAACAGGAAAAAAATTCATGAGATTTTGGGCTAGGGAGTTGCAAGTCAATCTTTATTAGTAGAACTAATGTCTGCACGCTCTTGCTTGATCTGAAATAGATCCACAAAATATCACATTTTCAAGTTTTGAAGATGCAGGCTTTTGACATTTCCTGTTGAATTTTAAAGGTGTAAATAACTGCATTACTATTTGAGTAACCAGACCTCAAATCTGGTACGTACTGCTCCAATAAAAGATGTAACCACTCCTAAAAAAAAGGTCTTCTCACTTAAATTGCACTTTCAGAGGAAATACTAGTTTGAATTTTCAATTATGAATATTATATCTATTGCTTTTACTTCATGTTTAGTAGTAGTAGCATTTATTTGGGGTGTTTATTTGATATTTAAATACTTACAGTATTGAATAACACTTAGTCAAGAAGAATTCCTTAACAATGAAGCTCCATGAAGTGTTTAGGATAAAGTTAGAGATTTAGCAGAGTCTCTAGAGGGAAAAAGGTTCAGTGACTCCTGATATTTCAGGGTAAACAAAAGGACCGGGAACACAGTAATTTTTAAATCAGAACCTTTTCCAGAATGTTTTTCTTTTTTCTTTAGTTAGATACAGTGAGTCAGAGATGGGTAGTGAGCACAATTTAACACATAAGACAGTTCTAGGATCAAGTATGAGGTGTGATGCTGATTTGGAACCGGACCTAGGGATGCTGCAAAAGTCTGATGCTAGAGCAGGTGTTTTTAACCTCAGTAAGAGTCCTCCAGGTATTTTCTGGAGAATTTTCCATTTTTTCATCTCACTCAGGAAAGACATCACGATTTTTATTTTTTTTTCTCCAGGTAAATAAAGACAAGGGCAGAGGTGGGAAGAGAGTGTGTTGTAAGTTTTGTATGGCGGGTATATTTGCAATTCAGGGTTTTAAACACTATCAGGCTTGCTCTGTTCAGACACACTCTGTGAATTAAAAGATAATTGATAACTTTACTTTTCTGGGAATTTTTGTCATCATGTGGTACAGTTGTCAAGCTAAAAAAAAATGAAGACCTCAGCAGAGAATCTTCCCTAAAACCATGAAGCTCTTTGGACATTTATCAAAGGGACTGATATTTTTTAAGACTTTGTCTCAGAAATCTGGTTTTCCTATTACAGGGTTTTGAAGTCCTTTGGATTCTTTAGATTTGTCCTGGGATTTTGTCCACATCCCTTTTTGCATGCATCTTTGAAGCATATTCAAAAAGCAGGCTCATCATCAGTTTTTAAAAACATCTTTCATCTGACTTGAGTAGAAGAGTATGATGCTTAGATGCCATGAATTTCTCAGAAGTGACATTAAGTTCATACTTGTTGCTAATTAAAACCTTCCCAATATCCCTGGTAAATATCACTAACAACTTAAGTCTTTGAGTTGTACTTTTCCTTGAATATTTTCAAGTTGCACTTCTCCATATTCTCTTGCAAGATCTTAATATTTGTAATTGCTGTATGGAAAAGAGCAGGTGCTTGTCTGTCTCAAATAGCTAAGTATTTTCAATCAGCTCATACTGATGAAGTGAAATTTAAACGAAACTAGGTATTTTTAGAAGGATAATTTTGAGCTGAGTACTCTGTGTACTGTCAAATCTTACTACCTTGATCGTGGTACCATGTTATGATCTAATGAGCATCACCCATGTACGTGACCCCAGCTTAATGAGTTTTGATGGGATGTGAGTTTTAATTACTTTGCCAGCTACACTTTTTTCTGCATACAAAATTTATCATGAACTTTACAGGTGCAGCCAGTTGGGTTCACAGTTGATCTTGGATGATGTGCTCAAATGTGAGGCTACTGAGCTTTAAGTACAGTAGAAATATTTTGCTTATTGTATTGCAGGCAAGATTCCTCAGAAGACTTCTATGAAGTCTTAAACAAAAACACAGATAGACATTGAACTGGTGGGAGAAGGCATCTCTCTGAATAGCCAGGAAAGCTGACAGTGATGTGGAAGCCAGGGCAGCTCCTCATTCTCCAGGAATCATTCTGCATTGGACTCCCCCAGAGTCACGAATAAATGGTCTTACCACGCTGACTGACAAAAAGCTTAGCTCATGTTTTTGCTCATCAGTTGTTTAATAAGAGGACTTTTCAGATTAATTATTACTACTTATATTTAAAATAATAAGTAGCTGATCAGTTGTTCAATATGAGGACTTTTCAGATTCATTTTTGCTACTTATATTTAAAATAATAAGTATCTTCTGGTATTTGTGATTTTCATACCAGTTTTGATTTCAGGCACAGTAGATCACTTCAGATTGAGTTCTACTGAGATTTGTGTTTTCTGTTGCAGAAGTCAGATGCTGTAAGAGTCACCACCTTCACTGGCTGCATGGGTGAGACCTTTCTAGACAGCAAGCCCATAGGACTGTGGAATTTCAGGGATATTGAAGGTGACTGCAAAGGATGTGCCGTCAGGTAGGTAACACACTGACTGCTTCTCATGCTCTGTTGTGAACCTGTCTGTGGTGAAACTCCATTCTGTGGTAAGCAGCACGAATTTCCACAGCAGTCATCAAGTTTCAGTAGACCCCTGTATGCAGTGCTGGCAGTTGTAGGAAATAAGAAGTTGCAATTGCACCAAGAGGGGAAGCACCCAATCTGGGTTGTAAATGGGGTCAGTGTCTAAACAGAATTAAGACAGCGTAACAGTGCTGTGATGGAAAGACTCCTGCTAACCAGTACCCAGGATGAGTCAAAACATGAGAGTGAGTGAGATCTATGCTGGGACTGAGTCTGGCTCATGGACAGCTGTGGTGTGGATGCCTGCACCTCTTATGTGGCATGGAGGAGAGTCAGATGCCTCAAGGTGCCTTTCACAGCTACCAGTGTAGTGAGCAGAGACTCCACACAAGAGAAAGGTGTTTCCATTCTCAAAAGAGAATGGGAAGTCCTGTCCCTGTCAGTGACCTGTGGTTCCAGGTAGGGTAAATGGCCCATCCAGGCAAGTCCAGGATTCACGTATGTAGGCTCTGAACTCTCTTCAGGGGTTTTAAAACAACATAAGTTACTTCCTTTCCAGATGTGTCCTTTGCCCTTGAGAGCTGTGATCTTCATTCCTCTTTCATGTCAAACTAATCTCAAACACTTGCCTGTGCCATGTCTCAGCTTCAAAAGCTGAGGGACCACCTGATACTACAGCCCAGTCCTGGGAATTATCATGTAACAAAGACAGACTCTGGATCTCTCACATCATTGTTTATGGCTTTAACAGTGACCCACTGCATGAAAGCAGCACTGGTCTCAAAGATGCTCCTGGTTTTTAGTGAATTTGGCACCACTAGTGTATGGTACAGACCTCATGCTGCATTAGGTAAAATAATTGTGGATCAAATCAGAGCAGTTAAGAATAGGCAAGTTTTCAAACTCACAGCCAGGTTTGACAACCTGCTAAGGCAGAGCCCTTTGAAAGTGATGGAAATTCCAGTTGTGAACCAAACAATTTTTGAAATACCAGAGGATTTCCTTGGCTACAACTGTAGGCTCTTGGCACACAGGAGGAAGTTCAAGGAGCATGATGATGAACGTATGCATTTCAGTTCCAAGCAAGTCCTAATGGAAATGCCTAAACCTTTATGCGCATGTCTGCCCAAATTTAATTTTCTCATTCATTAGTGATAATGTAGATCTGCTTGCTTGGAGTTGGGGTGTGTGAGAGGGAGATTAAAAAAAAAGAATACTAGATTTGAGATTTGTAGAAAACTGTATTAAAAGCTTCCTTTTATCTTTATCCATTGTTTCAATACCAGAAATAGTCCCATTCTCCTGCAAAACCTAATTGCAAAAACTTAACTGTTAAATATAGCTATGGAAGGTGAGAGAACTACGTTCAAGATCCTTGTACGTGTGCCAAGATAAATGGGAAACATGTTCCTGGGCAATATTTCACATGTAGGTCCCTTGTTCAAATTCAATTATGTTTGTGATTAAACCAAAAGATTGCTGTCTTGCAGCTATCTGATCTGCGTGACAGAAATGGACAAAGAGTCTGTCATAAAAATCATACCAAACAAACTCAAGGCCTGATCTTCTCTGTTTTGTAATGACAGGAATGCCAAAAACTGTGTAGAGACTGATGCTTGTGTTCTTGCAGTTTTTGTAATTTGTGGGTAAACAGAGAATCAGTTTCCAGGGCTTTCAGTCTGGGACCCTCCAGAAGTTGTAAAATTACCATCTTCCTCTCAGATTTGTGCTTTTGTGTTGGACAGCCGGTGAGCTGACCTTACAGTGTCCCTTGTCAGAACAGGGGTTTGATATGAAATCAAACCCAGTTCAGGAAGATTCACAAGAGTCACTCCGCTAGTTCCCCTCCCCCTTCTTTTTATATTAACCTCACATGGCAAAGGAAAATCGTGGGAATTGCCACTTTTCAGTCCACAGGTGGCAGACGGCGAAGGGACGGTCCAGTTTGATGGCGAAAGCTACGCCATGGTGAGCCGCCCAATCCGCTGGAACCCCAATATTTCCACAGTCATGTTCAAATTCAGGACCTTCTCATCAAATGCCCTGCTGATGTATCTTGCTACTGATGACTTGGTAAGATCAGCTAACCTTACAGGTTTCGTGCTATCTTTGCAGTTTCTGAATTCATCATAATATGAATCCAAATAGTAATTTAATGTAGCACTGTCCTGTTATGATGTTGCCTAGTATGATGCTTCACTGCTGTCCAAGTGAAGACATTATAGAGTGGAATTTGACTACCTAGTGTTTACTGTCTGGGGAGCATTATAGAATCATAGAATCATAGAATCATAGAATCATAGGGTTGGAAGGGACCTTAGTAGATCATCTAGTCCAATCCCCCTGCCAGAGCAGGGCCACCTTACAGCAGGTTACACAGGAACGCATCCAGGCGGGTTTTGAATGTCTCCAGAGACGGAGACTCCACCACCTCCCTGGGCAGCNAGTATGATGCTTCACTGCTGTCCAAGTGAAGACAACATTATAGCGTGGAATTTGACTACCTAGTGTTTACTGTCTGGGGAGCATTATGTTAGACTGAGGGGAATTCCATCTTTTCTGAAGTTATTAATTAATTTTCATTTAGCCCAAATGTTTACCTCTGCAAACATTCTCAGCTGTGGTTGCACATTCATAGTCTAAAATATTGTAGTGTGAGGGCAGGGAGAATGTGGGAAGAGAAAAGTCTTATTAGAAGTCCTACTGATATAAAGAAAAAGGTTGTGTTTAATGTCAGTGGTATTAAAGGGGAACTGAATGGTGCAACAAACAGGATGTGATGCTGATGATGTTTTTACAAGGTCTACAAATGGTGCCTTTTACAGCTAAAATAGAGAATAGAAACATTGGTTATGAAACCTCAAGGTTTTTATTTACACACGCTATCAAATGTGTGTGGATAACAGGGAGATATTTATAAAGACATCTGGCCAGATCCTCACATGAGTCAGGAATATCTCAGCTTCTGCATCTCTGACCCAGCTTGATTTGCATCCCTGACTGGGAACTGAGTCCTTTCCTTAGCCTTTTCATATTGGCCAGAAATGATGTACAGCAGTTCTCACTGATGTCTTGAAGAATTACTGAGTGCTCACTGTTTTTGAAAAATTGTGTTTCTGTAAATCAGTCTTATTTCAGATTCCTGTATTTTGGGAAAAATTATCAGAATTGCTGGAATTATCAAGGGGGAGGGTGTGCCTCCTCATTGACTATAGTAAAAGATAACATTTTATTATGATAATGAAGTACTTACATAGTTTTTCTAATTAATTTTATAATTGAATATTAAAGTTATAATTAATGTAATTATTTTAGATTATTTCATATAATTATTTTGTATAGTTATTATTAATTATGCGCTCTTTTTAATTTATAAACTTCTGAAAAACACTGGAAGGTGGAAGGCAACTGGACCTTCATCCAATTTGTCTCTTAAGATATTGTCCCACTGTGTAAGAACTTTCATTATACTCTTTCTAATGATGCATGATTAGACATGCACAAGCGTCTAGAATAATGAGTTTATTAAATTTTACTCTTTTCATCTTAACATTAGTTTATGTTCATATACATAACATTATCACAGTTTTGCACATACTCCCTAGGTCTGAGTACAGGTAGAACTGGCCACGAGGAAAATGATAATTAAACTTAATATTTCTCTGGTACGTTCATGTCCTGGTTCATAGTTCCACCATTACTTACTTAATGCGTTTTATGCTGTCCATTTTCCTAGTTATTTGTTTTGCTCTTTGTATGCTGCCAGCTCTTTTTCTGTAGATACTGCCACATATACCATTGTTCCAGTCAGCCATCTCCAGTTACTGCTTAGATATTGGTGTCAGTGGTTGATGAGAATAACAGTCCATAGCTCTCTGTTGCTCCATCAGTAGAGATTTCTCTCTGGAAACCCTGATAAAACAAACCCATTTAAACATATTTACTCTTCTAGTTTTCTACCTTGCAGGTTTAAATCTAACTGATTTAATCTAGCTGATATGTCTAGTACAGACATATATTCCAAGCTGAGTATTAGTTTCAGGTAATTATAATGTGTATTTCTGTCTTCAGTCTAAGAAAGTAAAAGTACAGACACCCCATCAAAACTCCAGCTAATTTCTTAGCAAAATTACAACTAATTTAGCAATCCAAAGGAGAAGAAAAAGGGAAAAAAGAACTTGTTGGCAGCAGACTTTTGCACGTTACAGTCCTGGACAGTAAATGCCTAAGTAGATTTTTTTTAAAGCTTGAAAAAAGCTGTCTATTGTCACCCAGGAAAAGAAAGGGCTTATTTAATGTCATATGCATCTTATCAAAATGAACAAGAATCATAATTTATGTATCTAATCTTTTTCATTAACAGAAGGATTTCATGAGTGTTGAACTCAGTGGTGGACATATAAAAGTCAGCTACGACCTAGGTTCAGGTACAGCTTCTGTTATCAGCAACCAAAATCATAATGATGGCAAATGGAAATCTTTCACCCTGTCAAGAATTCAAAAGCAAGGTGAGTTCCTGTGGTGTCAACTCCATGGCTTTCCCAGTTACCTGTGCAGTACAGCTAACTATCTAATTGTGGGGAAGATGTTGTGCAAAATTGCTGGAATTATAAAGTTCTAGTGATTTAGCAACTTCTTTTGCTTAGATTACAGGTGTGTTGGGTGGCATGTGAGTGATTGCACTGTCAAACAGGACTTTCATGAACAGGTAGCTTAATTTTCAGGCATAATTCTGCTTTACATTTGCATAAATTACATTCTAAAATGCTTCTGAGTGGGGGAAGAAAGAAGCTTTATCATCAGTTCCCTGATGCTATTCAAAACCATAAAACAAACCTGTATGATTTTTGTTAGGACAGCAATAGCTTTCATGCTGTACAGTCCTCTCATGCACAGCTTATCCCAAAGCGCTTAAAAAAGCAATGACTCCCCTACTGATAGTACAGTATCTCAGTAGAAAAACACAACAACTATTTTATATTCCCTAATGATATGCAGTGTGCCATGATCTGAATCTGCATGGAAACAACTGGAAACGTCTTCAAAAGTGCTACTAATTCTTCAACCTGTCTACTGCGTACTGTACTACTGGTTCAAAATGTGAAGTGGTGGCATTTGATAAGATCACAAAGAATGTTGGCTAGCATGCTGGCAAACCCCCTTTTCTTGTTTGTTTTTAACCTAGCTTTAGGACTGATAGACTCTTACCTGAGCCAAATTAGTTTTATTCATGGCATCTATGACAGTCTCTGTGTGTATCCTGTGTGTATTCTGAATCTTCAGGGTCACCCCGAGCCCCTGAACACACTCTTCCTCCTCTGCCCCTGCAGTGCCAGATCTTCACCTGACCTTTGCATCTCAAATACAGACTGACTCTCATGTAATTTGGCTGAAGCAGACCTGGGACCTGCAACACTGGCCAAAATAATTCAGCTGTCTCACTGTAGATTTGCTGCACCTTTGGAGGAGGAATGCCTTGTTGATAGCCAGTTGTCTTAGTTCATACTTAACTTGGGAAGTATTAAGATAAAATACAATGTCACACAATTGTAATTTATTAATGCCATTCAAACATATCATGTGCTTATAAAGAAGATGCAGGTTTAGAAATGAAAGAATTAATCTGTTTACAGTAAGGTACATCAGGAATTCTATCCAACATTCGATTCTCTTTCACTCATGAAAATGGTAGTTTGCTTTCAGGTTTTGCACATTCCTTCTCTCTTTTAAGGCATTTCTTTAATCGGCCTCTGCTACAAGAGGCTCACCTGTGGGGAGAGCATCTTATAAGAGAAGACTCTTCCTCCCATCCTCCCATCGCTCCTTCCTTCTGTGGATTATACATTTCCTCTTCTAGCCAGTCTTCCCTTCAAAATCTCCTAAGAGGCTGACAGGCCTTTCATCTCCAAACTCACTCTATTCCATCTTTAATCAGAAATCAGGCTGGTCGCTTTTTTAGTTAAAAGAAAGGTTCATTTCATTCCTTCATGGAATGGATGGATGGGTGGGTGGATGGATGGATGGATGGATGGATGGATGGATGGATGGATGGATGGATGGATGGATGGAAGAAAGAACGAACCCTTTCTTTGTATCCCTATGGTAGAATATCCCTTTCTTCATTGGGGACTGCTCAGCATTTTTCACTGTGTCTTGTCACTCTCATTGAACTTTATATTCCGTATTAATCCATACATTCAAAATACACACGGAGCAAGAATTTAGATAGGATGGTTGTATGTAGCGTGTCACTGACTCCAGATTGAGATTAGACATGACAGAAACCGACTGCTTTGGGTTTGAAAATGGTTTAGAGTGACTGATCACTGATCTCTAAGGCACATAATGGCAATGCTTAACGAACTTTTACACTAAAAAATCCTGTTCAAGTGACAATTTTTTGACTGAAATCACAAACTAAATGTAAAATGATCTCTTCTCTCTTGAATTTGTCTTGAAGTGTTAGCTCCAAATTACATCCACACCAAATTGAAACACGTTTAGAGAATATATAAAAATAAAGCATACAGGACTGCTAGCTTTTCAGGTTGTTATGGAAACAGAGGAAAGTGCAGGTCTCTTCCCCTGCCCTTAATTGACAATTTGGAAATACAGTGTCTTAATTGCAAAATACAACCCTCCTTGCCTCTTTCCTCACCTGCTAACCCTCCAGATATTTCTCTGTTGGTTTCTTACATTAAGACATCATTGTTCATGCCTGATTTTTTTAAACTAATCTCAAATCTCTTCCAGCCAACATATCAATTGTAGACATAGACACCAACAAAGAAGAGACCTTAGCAACAACTTCTGCAGGCAGCCACTTTGGACTCAACTTAAAAGGGCATGAGAAAATATATTTTGGGGGATTGCCAACCCTGAGAAATCTAAGGTAATGTGGCTCAAACCAATTTCTTTACCTTTGGCAAGGGGATGTAAATGCAGTGTAATCTTATCCTCTGTATTTTTTTCTCAAGTTCACTTGCAGTAAGTAAATTGTGAGTTCCCAACGTAGCCTATATTGCCACAGCAGACCCATGCTTTATTTGATTATATTGTGTATTTCAGTGTATTTCACACAGCTCACATTACACAAATGCAATGGAAATAGCAGTAACGGTGCAGTCTATCTTTCTGACACTATGCAAAAACCATGATGTAGCTTGCTTTTAAGTATTTTTTTTTATTTGATTAATAGAATTTGTGACTTCCAACTTACAGAAATAGCTCCATACCTCACGAAATTAAGCACAAGTGATTACCTTGTGCATGAGTAGAAAAATTTAACTAAAAACTGCTCCTCATGGGATTACTGTTAAATCAGTACACATGTTTTTGCATAGACAGGGTCAGTATACTTTCAATATGTATAAAAATATTGCGTTTAGATATAATTTAAAATTATTTGTAGATGTAAGTTCCTGGACTCGCTAGATTAAATTCCTCCTATATTCAGGAATTAAAGTATATGATACAATACTCTTGATATATTTAACGCAAGCAGAATGAAATATTGACTTAAGCTTTAATAAACTAAAGAAATGGGATAACAGATACTTGAATTTAGAGACTGTACTACATGGTTTTAAATAGGTCAAAAGACTTACTTCAGGTTGAAATGAATATTCAGCAGTTCTGCAATGACAAGAACAAGAGAATTCTGTGCTACAATGAACAGATGAGCAACACAGAACCAGCCCATTAATCTATGTCAGCTTTAGCTACACGACATAATGACAGCCTTAAAGTTGTCTTGTGCACAAGGAACTGTTGAGATTAGTCCACAGACTGTTCTGCAACTAAAAGAATGGACGTATTCGTTAATTTATTAAGTTAATAACTGACTTCTGATGTCAAATCACCCAGCAATAAAAAGTTCTAAGATCTATTTTACTCATGAAATATAACACTATATTATGTCATTGTGAAATCACACCAGTGCGTAACAAAATGTCTAGAGCAATTATCTTTGATCAAATCCTTTGCGGTTGCTTAGAAAATCAGTGTACCACAGCTACTTGAACCTGTGGTAACCACTTTGCCTCCAGCTATGATTCATCAGTCACCGGGGCAAGATGAATGTTATGGTAAATTAGAATCAAAAATAGTGAAAAGGGGATTAGGGCAAAGCTGAGCTACTGCAAACAATAGACACGGAGGAACCCATGACTTTGTAATTATCGGGTCATGTTAGTTCTGACAAATTCCTTTACATGGTTTGCTTTTACTCATGAGAAGTATAGCAACAAATTATAAAAGGTCTCTGATCTGTTACGTTTTAAGGTAGCTGTTGCAGAGTAACCCTGTTAATTATTATAGCTTGATAGTGTATATAGAATATCACTATTTATTATGTATCCTTTGTAAATGATGTGTATCTGCTTCACTATGAAATATTTGAACCTTGCTGAGAAGTATCATTTGCTGCAATTAATGTGATTTTGATTTTTTTTTTTTTGTCTTTCTCTCTCACCCCAGTATGAAAGCAAGGTAAAAATAATCAGATTACTTGCATGACTTGCATGTGTCTAGTAAGTGCAGCTTGAAAGCACAGGCGGCAACGCAGCAGCAGCGTGTGGGCAGTATGTGTGCCAGCTGTTACGCTAAGGCTGTTAGTTCAGCGAGTCGCTCCTGCCACAACAAGCAAAGCTGCTCCCAAGTGCTTAACACCGTCATCTTCCATGCTGCGCACACACCTCCAGAAACAACTTCCCTTTTCTTCACACAGCTGCTTACTTGGCCTGTGTTTGTTTATGACAGTGGAACGCCTGGGAAGCAGAGCTCCGGCAAGACGTATTGCAGAGTTTGGCTCTGACCTGTAAGAACAACGTAGTCCTGGCTCAGGCGAGGAGCACTGCATTCCCAGGCAGTTCCTGAGGAGAGGGTATGGAAGCTAGGTGCAGATTTTTGTGAAATTTGCCAGTCCTGAGTTTAAGAACAGGGAGATAGGAGAGGTCACCTATTTCCGACTGTTCCCAGTTTATTTACGGCCATTGCTTTTGTTTTGATATGCTCGGATATGGACTGAACTCCACTGTTTTGCAGCTTAATTCCTGGCGTGAACTACAAAAATGCAGCTTCCTCTCACCCCTATCCTGTGAAAGATTATTTCCTTCCAATCTCCAGAAATCTTTTCTTGTTGTGTTCCCTTGAAACTGATCCTAGTTTGGCAAAAATCAGGCCAAGAATTTATGCAAGAGCTGAATGAACTTGTACCTTGTTCTGTATGCTTTGGAAGGGAACAAGGGAAAAAAGGAAGTCTTAGGAAAACATCAAGCAGGTGTTAAATGTTTGCAAGGATGTAGAGTTCATACGGGTTGAGAATTATAAGATAACAGTGACTGCCTGTTGCATGAGGGCAGTCTGTAACTGGACAGGGCAGGAAGGGGGTAGGAAAATGAGTGGTTTCTGGATGGCAAAGACAGAAGACTGTGGGCGCTGCTGCCAAGGAAATGGCAAAAGTCTTCTGCTGCTGGGAAGATGAGGCTATGAAGGAATTGGGGAAGAGCTAGGAAATAAAAAATCAAAAATGAAAGTTGACCATAGCTACATGACTCTAAATAAAGCAGAATATGGATTATTTTAGTAAGCCAGATGCTTACTTTCAAAGATGTAAATTTGCCAGAGAATACACCACGCTTGCTAGGATGGCTATAATGCAAAGAATGGCTTTCAGTAGCAAATTATGCAGCTGAACAGTACCTGTGCAAAATGGTTTTATTTTGTAATTAATATTCTTTTTAAACTTTTCTTTCCTTCCAGGGATCTGAAGTGTTTAGGGTTTTTTTTCTGTCCACAGTTTTAACACCTTATTTATTTTCCAAATTAATTTTTCATTCTTTGAGCTGCTCATATTATTCAGATATTCTACTAAACACTCATGGGTAGTATTGTGAGTAGATTAAATAGTGGTTTTTTGGTAGGTGGATTTACTCTCCATGACATGAATGGCAACTTTTTCTCTGAAGTGACTTTATAAAGCTTTTCTTCTTGCAAGCCTGGTTCATATGTTGCCAGCAGTGGTGGTCTCACTCTGGTGTTCCCAGCCCTGGAAAATCATAGTTTTGTGTTCAAACATGCTTGCTTTGGGGTTACTTTCAGGGGTTTTCTCATTTCTTCTGTCAAACAGCTGATGAGACAAAGCATGGAACCTTGCAGTTCTATTACAATATTCTGTAGCAAACCCAAGTGTATGTTTTTTTCTTTAACTGCCTGAGAAAGTCAAATGTATTGCTGCGTCACAAGAAAATATGCATCAGTTTTCATAGGAAGATACTAGGAACATAAAATACATAGAAAACAAATGTCAGTTCACCTGAACATAAAGAATTCTTAAAGGATTAAAAAAAAAAATCAAATGAAAATTTTTTTCACTCTTTGGCAAAGACTTTATAAAAAACGTTTTTATGCTGCAAAAGTTACTCTTTCGTTAGGATCTGGCATGGAAAAAGATGACTGAAACGTCTGTCTTCCAGTTAAGGTCTCTCATTGTTAAGATTTCCTAGCTTGCATCTTTCTTCTTTGCCTAAGAAGCAACTACTTACTTATTTCACAGCTCACTGCATTTAAACACCAAAGGTGACAGCAGTCCTTTACAAAAAAAAAAAAAAAACAAAACCAAAACTAAACTAAACTAAATCCACTAAAAAAAAGTAAAAAAATGGATAAGAGGATGGTTGTCAATTGAAGATTAGATGACTCTACTGTTACACCTTTGTGCGATGGAAGGCAGAGTGCAATATGTGCTGATATGTGGTAGAAGACAAGACGTATTCATTTGAGTGTATGTGTGTATTTAAAAAAAAAAAATCAAGCATCTGTGCATCTGAAAGTCCATGTGTGTGTGTATGGCTGACTGTGTTCTCCCTAAACTCTATTTTTGAAAATGCATTGTACTTCTAAATATTTTTTTTAGGCCTGAAGTGAACACAAAGAAATATACAGGTTGCCTCAAAGAGATTGAAATTTCAAGGACACCGTATAATATATTGAGTAGTCCTGATTTTGTTGGTCTAACCAAAGGATGCACACTGGAGGTTAGTCTGACTTTCATGTATTTTGGTCTTAATGGGTATAAATGTTTTCTGGTTTCTGATTTTGTGGCATAACATATTAAATGCATAAGGCATACTCAGATGCATATAGGGTTCTAACCTGAAAATCAGAACAGCTATGTTTAAAAGAAAGAAAGATGGATGAATGTGATCCCCAAGTAGACCAGTTTTCCAGATCCTAACTTCTTGGACAGTATCCCTGGACAGTTGTGATATCCCTAAAGGGTAGGATTTTCTGAAATACTTAGCAGTGATCTAGTTCTGTTTCCACTGACTAAAATGAGAATTATTGACATTAATGAGGATAGAATTAGGCACTGGCAATATTGCAAAAACCTTAAAAAATTTTAATGGGCATAAAATCCAGGGATTTCAATTATTTTCTTTTAAAAAAAAAAATATTATAAAATCATTCACTACGGAAAACCTGAGATACCTTGAAATTCACAGTATATTTGGGGGTAACTGAAATAAAGTTGCCTTTAGGATGGGATCTGTAGAGTGCTTACTGTTACGAGCTACCACTGAGCTGGAAGGCACATTTCTTACTAATCACTAAGAATGTGCAAGATTGGTTGCATTGTTTTGACTTTAAATATAATTCATTTTATTTACAATTGTTGCTGCTTCTAATTAACAGGCTTTCGATGCATATACAATTCAAGGAATCTGATCCTAAATTTGAGAGAGAATATAGTAATTTTCCATGGAAAAGTAGAGTCCTATATAAAAAAATATTTCCGGTGGCATTTGTCTCCCAATAAATAGTTTGTATTTCTTCCCTGGAAATGTATGCTAGTTTTGCAAGCAGATGTATAATGTAGAGTTCCATATCAGACACCACTACAGAAAATCTAAATGAGTTGTTTTTAAACAAATGCTCTCCAAATATTTTTCTCCAAAACATTGAAAATTTCCTTTGAATTGTGACTGGAACCTGTCCAGGACAAAATAAAGACGAGTACCCTCCTTTGCTGTGTTTATCACTTCTATCTCTGGCCTTCATCAGAGTAAAACTCGCACAACAATGGGACTCTCAGACAGGATATCAGACTAGGTCTATCTGTCATGAGATGGCCATTTTTAAGTTTTCAGGTTTATGCCAAAGCTAAACTGTAAACAATCAGATTGCTCAGATGCTTTTAAATCTTACAAGTTGGGTTCAGCAAAAATTTTCTACAGAAGTTCCTATTTGTTTGCATTTACTGTAGATTTTTTCCTGAATAGGAAAGGATAGTTGCGTTGATTTTCTTCTTTTGCTATGATTCTTAGGAAAAACTTTGTTTTTCATGTTATTTTGTAACTTTTGAGGTTTCAGTATTGGAGTTCTAATTGGATTAACCATTTTACTGAGGAATTAAATAAAATATCCTAATTGTACGAAGCAGGATATGTACGATAATTAAAATGATAATTAAAAGCAAAAGGTAAAGACTTGATATATGTTCAATTATTTAAATGCTCTCAGATTTCAGAGAAAGGTGAACATCATCAGCAGTTATTTGATCTAGCATAATCTGTTATCTCTGTATCTGAGATTACTTCTATTGTACTAAAAAGTGGTGAGTTATTTTAGGAAAAGTCACTGTTTCTGTAGACTGGTCTGCCCCCACTGGAAGAGTACTAGAATTGGTGATGATTACAGAAAATCTTCAGGAGCATGCACTGGTTTATTATTTGATGACATATTCTACTCTTTAAATTGTGTTAATGGGTACCAATGGCCAAACAGTAGGGCCATCTGCAACAAGTGCTTCATTTATGAGCCTGAGTCATCAAGAAAGCAGCGGTGCTTAGTGAAGCATTAATGGTGAAGCAATAATGACTGATTAATGGAAAGTATTTTCTGAGCACATTTGAGAAATTATAGAATCTAGTTTATGTTCCTATTGGCAGTTGTTGTTCACTGTATTGATTAAAAGTGAAATCCCACTGTATTAACTCAATCAAAAATATCTGTGAGCAGTTATTTTTAATCCAAGAGGATACAGCGAAATAATTCTGGAACTTTGCCTTCCTGTAAGACAGGATTCCAGAAATGCCGTAAAGATGCCAGATGTAAACAGGTTAATTAGTGTTTGCACAACACTCTGAGAAGTAAATTGCTTAGTGTTTATTATTACTTTCCATCTCTTCACACTAGCTATATTTGCATAGTTTATTATTTTAGTTAAGAAATCTTTCTGCCTATTCCTACTCTTGATTTTAATCCTATTAATGCACTTTCCTATCCTCTTCTTCCTACAGAACATTTACACAGTTAGCTTCCCCAAGCCAGGTTTTGTGGAACTGCAGCCTGTTTCCTTTGATGTGGGCACAGAAATCAACCTCTCCTTCAGCACCAAGAATGAGTCTGGGATCATCTTGTTTGGCACAAGTGGCACAGTTGTCCCTCCCAGGAGAAAGCGCAGATTTACTGGAAGGAAAGTTGCCCCTCTGAAGAGAAAGCGCAGACAGACGGGACAGGTATGAGGAACATGGCAAAAGATAAGAAAACCCCACAATTTCACTGAACGTCTTGTTTCAAGACACTGTCAGATGTTTATAATTAAATTAAAATTCAGTGCTTGTGAACAAAATATTTCTAACGTTATCCTTGATCTGATGCAGAATCTGATAGAGGCTCAGAATTGTTGGGTTTTTTTGCATCGGAGTAACTGTTTCTCTTAAAGATTTACAACAGGACATCCATAGCTTGTTGCTAAAAAAAGAAAACCAGATTTGTTTTTCTATCATGTAGATGTTTCCATGTTGTTTTTTTAATCAAACCTAAATATTAGAGAATACTCTTCTTCACTCATTCTGAGGACTTCTTATACATTATTAATGCTTGGAAACATCTCTCACTCCTGTTCATATAGACATAATGAGGATCATTCTGTTTTCCCTGAGACAAAAAAAAAATACCTGCTAAAAGCAGTCCAAGATAAGCCTCTTGAGATCACTGCTGTGGGATATAAGACTTAAGAGTGCTCCAATCTCTCCTTCTCTCCCATAAAATACAAACTTGCAGTATAAATCATTTCTGAAGAGGACAGAATCAGGCTGTTCAGAGGAAGTACTTACAGAGTCCAAGTGACAAACTGGTAAAAGTGTGATAATCAAGATCTGTGTAATCAAATCTTGATTAATTAAAAAACTCACCGGCAGACGTACTACAAGAGAGATAAAGAAAATATTTTGGTGCTTTCTTTGTTCAAGACTTCTGGGAAATGATATTTCATCATTTCTGCCTGGTTTGGAAGAGAGCTCTCAGTGACCTGGAGGAACACATTCCAGGGACAACATGTTATAATGGCTCACCCGCATGACATTAACTTCAGGGCAGGGGCTCCTTTATCATCACCCAGCTCATCAGGTCACAGAAGTGAGCACGACACTCATTGCTATAGTAACTAGAGGTTAGATCCTGAAATCTGCTACAACATGATATTGGTTGCTAGAGTAACTACTAGTGTGATTTCCCAGCCCTCCAAATGCAGAACTCAATGCTCTTTGGGGCTTGATGAGTTTAAGAAAAGGCCTTGTAACAGCAAAAATTAGAAGAATTGTAGGTTAGAAGTCTCTATCCTTGCCCGCAAACAGCAGAGAGACAAATCTTTTGATGAGGCTTCCCAGCATGACCTTGTTTTACCCATCCCTCATTATAAAAATGCAAGAGAGTCTGAATACAGCAGTAGAATTGAAACTATGGTATCTTGGTTACGGTGAGCAAATTAAAAGCTGGCGTAAGAAAATAAAACATACACACTAATGTAAAACTGAGTGAAATAATTTATTTCCAAATGTAATTTGCCTTCTAATACCAACATATACATTGCAGGCCTACTATGCAGTGTTCCTGAACAGAGGTCGACTAGAAGTGCATATCTCCACTGGGGTACGGGATCCCCACAGAATCACCATCAAACCAGAAGCTGGCGAGTTTCATGACGGCAGAGAACACTCCATCCGGATAGAAAGAGCTCAAGGGTAACAAATACTAGAAGTGTTACAGACCACACAGCTAATACAACAGGGCAGATGTACCAATGCCTGTATCAATACACGTAAATGTTTATGACGAGGCATTTAGTGTAATTCCATCCTTATCCAAAAGGTTTTAGAACTTAGTTTCTGACAGCGCTTATTATTCTGTAGAGATGTGTTTTTATGCTTTCCTAGGCTACCAGCCTCTTTCTCCAGAGACCCGCATTTGTCTGAAATGATATCTTTAACCTTCTGGTCCTTTGCAAATATATTTCATTAATCAAATCTATGGATGAGAAATACTGCTGTGGTGCAGTAAATCGCCTTTTCAAGACATGTAGAAAAAAGACAGTTTTCAAAGTATTTGAAACAGCAACAGCACAGCAGCCAGTAGCCTTTTGTGCATGGCGTTATGGTGGTACCCAGGTAAATGTGGTAAAACAATGAGAACACACAGTCACAGATAAACATCAGTCATTCTTATTGCTGGAAAGCCGTTGCAGACCTTCTTATGTTGTTTTAAATAGAATTTCACTTAAATTCTTTTGCCCTTTCTTAAGCATTGTAGAAAATACTAATTACACTTCACCATTGAGAAAGTTACAAGGAACAGCATTGCTGTACTGTGTAGGACTCAGGCACTCAGTATTATTTATGGCCTGGAAAGCCTTTGTTACAAGTAGGGTTTGTTGTGGACATTTGGGCATACAAATATGTACATACTGTACAGACATTCAGTGGATTAGTGCACTACGCACAATGTTGTTGTGTTTTGTTTTAAAAAAGAGGAAGATGTGACATCTATCGTGTTACCAAATGAGCTTATCCAAGCACGCTGAACCCTAGGCTTCACCCTCTTACCCCTACAACACTGCAGCTTTCTTGAGCAGCAATTCCTGTCTGTCTAGTCCCGAGGTGCCCCTCTGTCCTCTTTATAATCTGCTTTGCTTTTCTTTGTCCTTTGTCAGTATCATTTTCTGACTGAATTTCTATTGTATCCTTAAAAAAAAATCTTTTAAATAATGCCTTCAAACAAGGTCTCTTCCCAGCTTCAGTGTTTTACCTCCCCAGTTGGAGGTAAAACTGCAGATTCTTTGGGAGAAAAAATGTTGTTTTGGAAATGGATGACTGCATTTTGCAAAACATTTTGTGTCACTATGACAGAACACAAATATGCAGATGATAATAAGAAACTCTAAACAACAAAGTTCTTTTATGCAGTGCTATAGCAAGTACACTGGCTTGACCTGTGAGAGTACATAAGATACAATTGCTGTATAATGCCATCCGGTGCTGATGCTTGTTCAGATGAAACCTCTGTTGTCAAAGTAGCTCTGTTACAAAACAAATTGTCTGAACCCTGCCGTTTCTGTAACCTGAAATGGATGTGAAAAGATATAAATTAAGATTAGCCCCTCCTCTGCTCATGACAAACTCAAGCTTTATTTGATTAAATATGAGGAACATCCTTTAAAAACTCTTCAGAGGGATAATTGTCCATATAATTATGAAGTATTTGCTTTCTCTTCCAAGGTAATTATAGGGTACTGTTGAAGACTAATGCACATCATTGTCTGGTTCTGCTTGGAGCCAAAATGTTTACTATGGTAACGGCTAAAGATGAGATGAAATATTGCATGCTGATGAAAATATTGACAATCAGTAGCCATGACTACCATGCAGATGCACAAAGGGTAGCTCGAGTCTTGGCAGTCTGATTTACCTACAGTTAGTCTGAAGGCAGTGGAGAATAGTGTCCTCCCTGGAACGCTTCACAGGACCCAGATTAGTCTGTTGCTCTGAACTGCTCCCAGAGATCTCTCCTTCTGTTTCCACTCCTGAAGGGTCTGGGGAAAATCCTAGAGAATATCCCAAAAAATAAGTCTTTTAATACCTGCTTCCTCCAACCCTTTGAAAAAATGAATCACTTTCTTATTCTACATCTTTCTAGGCCAAATCCATCCAAAACTAGAAGGAATTTGGACAATTTACATGTAGTACAGCAGTTATCTAATTCAGGTGCTTAAGTCACTACTCAGTTCCGTCTACAAGTTGTGTAAATAACAAAGACAAGTGTTTTACAGATGAAAACCAGTCCCTTTTCAATAAACATTTTCAACATTCATTTGCTAACATTTGTGATTATTGTTAAGGAAGAATATTGGAGTTCAATATAATTTTGCCAACTATAATTGAAATTGGAGTTTCAATATAATATAATTTTTAAAAGTGAGGTTATTTGCCAGAAACTGATTATATCTGATATATTGTAAGGATGTTAGTAATTCTGAAAAAATCAAGCTAATTACAGATACCAAACTTGGATTTAGATAACTAATTGTAGTCAAAGATGCTTCAATAGTTAGGTCCTGATGTTTAGTTTCGCATGACTGTAACACATTTGAAATAAAAACTGCACTTCATAAATCATATCAGAGTTTACCAGACACACATATAGCTTTTTTTGTGTGTCTATGTGTGGTCCTGATTCTCTCCTGGCTAAATTCTATTAAATATAGTCTAACAACATGAAGAAATTATGCCAGCTAGCATTCTATATTCACCTTCAGAAATACTGAAGTTCTTATCCACCCCCTGCAACGCAGCTCACCTTGTGCTGGATTTGTTCAGACGCTGGAGATTTTCTATGTTTCATCAATGGTAAATTGACCCAAAGACAGCAGTTAAATTTTTTACTCCTGTTGCTATACATTGTTATGTATGTTACCCATCAAAATAATCCACTGTCTCTCAATTCCACAGCCCTAATATTAACACTACCTTCTCAGTATACAAAATGTATGGCTTGGCAAACCAGCTTTCCACTTTCTGTCCCCTTAACCATGTTTCCTTGTAAATGTGGTACAAACCTGCAATGTTTGTATTTCAGTAGCTTTGACAGGCAAGAGCATTCAGCTTTTCTCTCACGTTTGGATTCTTACTTTTACCAGAATAATGCCCTTCACCATATTTACCCCTTTCCTTTTTTTTCTCTTTCTTGGCTTGGCTCGATCAGCCAGTGGTGCTGTGCTTCAGAGGTTATCTGTCTTCCTCTCTACAACCTAAACACTGTATTCCACAGGACTGCTTTGTCTTTGACTTGTAGCATATGTATTATCCATGAGAGAGAATTGTGGCACTTCTATCAGTACATGGTGAACAATTAGTCCTACTCTG
>VXBO01014695.1:58796-83470 GCA_013400135.1 Rhinoptilus africanus
AAAAAAAAAGCCAACCAGATCTTTTAAAAAGTGTATGGTATGTATCTGGAGTCGATTCTGCCATCAGAGCACTCTGTAGTTTGTCCCCCAGCAAGAAGGCAGTAACTTGTATAACCCAGGAAACAGGGAGAGTAAACAAAACATGACCCCATGTTGTTTCCACCCTGGTGAGCTCTAGGTGATTGTACCTACCATCCCAGTACAGAGGTGGGCCATTACCAGGTCAGTGTTGCCACACTACAAACCACTTCTTATTTGACCAGTGACTGATATTATTGCCTTTCGCCAAGCTCTGTCAAAAAAATAGCAAGGAAACACAGCAGTATCTGAAAACCTTCTCGTGGTTAATGTGCATTTAATGTGAGCTGCTAATTACATAATTTGGGTTGCTCAGTGTTATAGCTGGTGTAGGCGTAAATGGGGCCTGCAAAGTGGTGATTTCAATACGAGCAGTAACCAGAGTAAAATATATATTTCTTTGCTTTCAAATCTTTTTTACAGGATGTTCACTGTTCAAGTAGATGAGGACAAAGTCCAGACTCAGAGATTGCCAACGGACCAGCCCATCACTGTTAAGAAACTCTTTGTGGGGGGTACTTCTTCTCAGTTTCAGACTGCACCTCTCAGAAACATACCACCATTTGAGGGCTGTATATGGAATCTTGTCATTAATGCCATGTAAGTCTCACTGATGCCAACAAATGTCCAGTTAATGAGGTCTAGTTAACTAGCTTGGCTGCCAAAAGAAAATTCATTGTTGCAAGGAAGCGTACTAACAGCAAGTCCTACAATACGGTCTGTTTTCTTAATATGCCCTTCCTTTTTTTTGTCTGCAGTATACGCTCTGTTTTACAGACAACACCTGTCTATTTATCCATAAAATCAGAGCAACTCAACAGTACACTGCAATAAGACTTGCCTCAGTGATAGGTTTTTATGGTGTATTATAACACTTTATTTTAATTAAGGTTGATCTCCAAGATTATACAAATTCTGAGAACCACCACGGGTATTAATTTGCTTTGTGGAAAATGCATGCATGCAGTGATCTGGAAGGAACAGTTAAGTAAAAAGAGAGGGAATGGTGAATAGAGTAAAACCTCTATAGAAAGTTCTCGTCTAAATCTTTCTTTCACATAACGGAAGTATCTCAATTGAGATCTCGTCATCCCACATTCAGCGTACATCATAAATCATAGACTGGTTTAGGTCAGAAGGGATCTTAAAGATCATATAGTTCCAAGCCCCCTACCATGGGCAAGGACACCTCCCACTAGACCAGGCTGCTCAAAGCCCCATCCAGCCTGGCCTTGAACACTTCCAAGGATGGGGCATCCACAACTTCCCTGGGCAACACAGAATCACAGAATGGTTTAGGTTGGAAGGGACCTTAAAGATCCTCTAGTTCCAGCCCCTTCAGAGAGAAGGGCTTCTCCACAATGTCATTCAGCCTACCTAAGCTGGTAAAGCTTGACAAAGAGGATGCCTGTCTCTCTGCACTGACTGTAGAAAGGAAAGCCAATATTGACTATCACATCTAATTTAAGGGTCCTACTTTGTACCTAAAATAGGTGGGATGAATCCTGGTTCTTGTGTCCTGTAAAGTGGAATTACACTGCAGCATATAGCTATTCTTTTTAAATGTGTGATTAAAAGGCAGAAGAAAACTAATTACATCCCTTTCTTTGTGTGTTCTCAGCCCCATGGACTTCGCTCAACCCGTGTCCTTTGAAAATGCAGATATTGGCCAGTGTCCCTCTCTAAAACCAGAGGCTAGGCCACCTGAGGATGAATATAAACCAATCCACACAACAGTTCTGATACAACCTGAATTAGACACTAATGGGGAGAAAGAAAGACCAAGGACGACTCCTGCTTCTCCTCCTCCTCCACCATCTCTATCTTCAGCACTTGTAAGTGTAGATCAGTTCACTCAGGTAAAGTTTGAAAAGTTCCAAGACAAAATTAAAAAGCTAGCCATCAAGAATAATGAAGTAATTTGCCACAAAAATAGTAACAGTTCAACATGATATTGTAAAGAGAACACCTTGTTGCAGGTTAATAAAACCTGTGGATAAGGGAAAACTGGTTGACATCATTTGCTTGGATTATCACAGCAGTAATTTAAAGAACAACATAGCAGTAGAATTCCCTTTGGCTTGCATGCTTAGCCCTAACCCCTTGCACTTCAGAATGTAAGCCAAGCAATATCTGATCATGGTTGAAAAGGAAATTTTCCTATGGGAAATCCATGTCATTATGATATTTCTTGTGCTGTTCTCTGAAGCACATGATAACAGCTATGTCAGCAACAGGGTGAAGAAACAGGCAGACCAGATGTCTGTTTGATATGGCAGTTCCTCCACTGCTCTTTTATAACTTCAGTCAGGAGGCTTATGAACTGCAGAACTGAAGCCCAAGACACTGCTAAATTGAGCTCAACTGCTGTTACCAGAAAGCTTAAATAGCTAGATAGTGGCAAGCAGTCTTATATAATGAAATTTAAGAAGAAACTTCTTCTGTCACAAGTGTAGCAGGTTTACCAGTTGGCGCAACAGTTTACTGGCCAGAAAAGGTATGTTTAGATATCCCAATATTAAACTGAATAATACATCCACTGGCAGATATTCTTGGGGGTGGACCTCCTTCGCATTTTGTTACACCTGCATACTACCCACAAGTTTATGCAGGATATAGCTCAATATGAGTGAGGTTTCCAAACAGTGTGTGTAGAAATTTGTTTTTGAAAACGGGAGCCTGAGGTTCAAGATAGGCAAGCTTCATCTTAGTTATTACCCTGCCCCAAGCCCCAGAGTTATATGGATCAGACTTTTAATGCTCTAGGGCAGCATTTTTGATTCATTCCCACAAGGTGGAGTCGTTGTAACACAAGGGCTCCCATGCATCTTTCTGCTTGGAGTTGAATTTGCAGTATAGTAAGGCTACCATAGAAAGATAAGGAACCAGGCAACAACAAAGGAAAAAGGGTTATGCAGTTTCATGCTCACTGTTGTGAAAGTGTGCAGTCATATTATCCCTGGATCAAGCATTATAAACATAATTAAAAAAAAAACAAACATAGAAGTGCGTGAGAGAGCGAGTGCACACTTCCAAAGGCTCCAAGTACTAACTTTTAAACAGCAAAATTGAGAGGAATCTACTCATTAATACTAGAAACTAGTCCCATCATAACTGGGTAAGTTTTCTATATCACACATCTAGAGCCATGATGACTTGAAACAGGAGTTCAAAATAAAAATCTAAATAAAACACCATTACTCCATTTTCTCTCTTGGAAAAAATGAAACAGTTTTAGTATTCCGAAGACATGGAAGTGTTTTAAATAAGGCAAGCTTTTGCATAGTTTTTATGTTCATCTAAGTAACTTCTCCAAAGTATTTTTCCAGACAATGTTGCAACAAATTAAGTAACTTAACTACAGTTTAATAATGAGATAGCACTCATATGACAGTTAATTACACAAAAGCTCAGTGTAGAAGGATGGCATATGGAAAATTCACAGCAGAAAATAATTATTTCCACATAAGAAGCTTAAATAAGGTATCTGTTCTATTTAAGTCCTTTTAGGACCTTTTTTATCTCTATTATCTATCTCCATGTAAAGGGGGAGAGGGAGTTTAATCCCAAATCAAAAAACCCCCAATCCTCTACTAAAGACAAGACACGATCTGGAAGTAGGACTGTTGGGAAATATACTGGTCACCAGTCTGCTGCTGCTACTGCTTGCTACGGACACCAAAATGTTTCTCAGCATTGGGTAACTGCTGCTTCTGCCTTATGTTATTCACTGCTTCTCAGGATTCGCTTGCCACTGAAATGAAGAGCGCCAGCATTACTTCTGCATTTGACTCCATGACGGTATCTTCCACCATTTCTCCATGCATTACGTCATTGTTTTATTAACACTATTCGATGAGCTGTGGGGACTATTTGAGTGGTGCTGCCTTTTCCCCCTAATTATTTTATTTATAATTACTAATACAGCGTTGTTTGTAGAGAATGTGTGACAGTCCACCAGTGGGCTTTTCTGTTCTTCATTTCCACTGTGAAACACACTTAGCCTCTTGACCTACTGGTCAAGTCCCCGGCATCTGACAAGACTCAGGTGAAGTGCAGCTGAAGAGTTCAATCTTGGGGCTCTCGGGTAATATGAGAGATTATTAAACAGCCAGGTTTAAACATAGAATACCTTAAGGCCATTACAGAAAAAACAAAGCTGGGATATTTTAATCTAGGCCTAGTTCACTGTCTCGTGCAGGCTGTAAAGCTGGCTGTCCTTAGATAAAGTGAAAGCCGAGACAGACTTGTGAATAAAACCTTAAAGTTTTTTGAAGCATGCCCTCTTGACTTCTCTTCTTTTACTGAAATTTCCAAATTAACCTCATGGATGTTCATTAATATTGGTCAGTATTTATCAGTAAGTACTTATCGTATGCTTGCTATGATTACAACCATCACCAGTGTGTTTGGCACTCTCCCTGACTCCCTGCCCTTCCTTACAGTCCTCCTCCTGGGATGAAGAAAAACAGTGCTGTTTGCTGATGCTGGGGAGCAGCTAAAGTGTAAGGATCAGATCCTTTACTACAAACCTGCTTAGGATTTACTGTCAGAGTATGTCCTTTTACCATCTAATATGTAAAAGTGTGCCACAGAATAGTGTGCACTATTGTATTTTCCAATTTTTTCCTGTAGTTCTAGTACCACAATTAGTCCCTGTCTTCAAATTTTAGCAACACCAAATGCTATTGAAAGTATTGTACTCACAGTATTGTTATTAACATAGTTGTTAAGCTTCTAGATAAACCCGTAAAGCTTAAAATAATTAGAAACTTTACCCAGCATTGTGGGAATATGTTGGGGTTTTTTTAATTTGATGATCACTGGAAGACTGCTATCACACATTCGTAGCTTGCTTTGGTCTGCTGAGTTTTCCCCATTTTTTCCCTCCATTGCAACAAAGGTGTACTTGTCATAATGCATGGTGTTCTACTCGTATTCAAACCACAGCATTCTTTGTGGGGAAGTAATTTTTAGAAGTGCTCTATACTGTTGTGAAGATTATGGTTTTTTGTGATACGTGAAGGCAAAAAATATATCACCACTGAAAAACTGAGTGAGAGGGGGAAAGAAGTGTCCTTTTTGCAGATGAAATCTCAGTGCCTGATGAGTCACTCAGGGCATTTTCAAAATGTTCCACAGAAAGGGCTCTTTGTCGGCCGAGCACTGCACTTTCTGCTTTGCAGGTCCTTGCTGAGTCAGGGCTCAAATAAGAGACTGCCACAGATCCAGAATTATATCAGCCACAGTGCTTAAAAAAAGGGGTGACAGCTATCAAAGCTGTCAAAGTTTGGTTTTTTTCCCCGGCGGTATTGTCCTGATACTGTGTTGTGTTAGATCCTTTGAGTAGTTTCTTCACAATACTCTCAGTGGGAGGCAAAAGCTAGACATGAGCAGGGGCTGGTAATTACCATGGTCTCTCATTGCCCCAGGCACCCCTATACAAGACCTTTAGGGCTAGAGGTTAAAAGACCTGGTGAAATTAAAAAGAGAAAATTATACCGGGCAGAAGATATTTTACCTTCCATTGTTGCACCACTTTAAGATTAATAGAGGTGGAACAGACAGGGAGGGGTTTTTTTCTTTACTCCCTGGGTAATGTGTCTGCCTTAGACAGCTCAGGGAGTTGAAGAGTTGTTACTTCTATCCGTCAGTTATTCGGCTTCCCTTATTGTTTGTGGAGGCCTTTCAATAGCACCAGGGGAAACAACAGCACATTAAACAAAGAATGCAATCATAAAACAACATAAAGTAGTAAAATGGGGGACTCATTGATAGGTGCATGATCCAAAACTACTTTTAACTCATTATTTTTAAGGTGACTAGGTTTCAAGTCAACAGCAAAGCATCCCTTTAAAACTTCAGTCTTGCTTCATTTCTGTAAGAGGGCATCCTACTGTGCACAACTCAGTGATGTGTGCTAAGAGTACACTCAGCTGCCTGGAAATCACTTAAGACCCTTGTAAATGTCCAGTGGTGGCATGAAAGCAGCAATGTTCATATATTACTTTTATTTGCTTTTACAACCGGTTTAATGAGCTCTGCCTTTACACCAAGTTCCTGTCATACTGGTTTATAACTTTAGCTGGTGTGATGAGACATCAACGTGCCGGAAAACTGCAGGGCCAGTGACTAGACTTAGGTGGAATATTCTAACTTCTGAGCACTTGGAAGACTTCCAGCATGTGTGCAGCTGAGATAGATTGTCTGATTGCTGTGTATTTTGCAGGATTCCTGTGCCGCTGACACAGAACCAGCCATTTTGGAAGGCGGCAAGCAATTTGGTCTTTCAAGAAACAGCCACATTGCAGTTGCATTTGATGACACTAAAGTGAAAAACAGGTATATTGTTTATTTCAGCAGTGAGTTTTGATGGAATAATGTCAAAATAAAATGACCCTTCTAATATTCTCAAAAGTACCTCCCAAAGTTATGAGCATACTCTGAAAAAGTTCACGTCCCATGGCTAATTCATTTCATTAAGCAAACATAAAAAGCATTAAAGCATGAAATCTAGGTAATGAAGTGCCCTTCTAAGTAGCTCTCACAAAAGCAGTTTACCTCTTTGCTTGTAAAGGTTTGGGTGCACACAGATCCCAGATTGATTTGCAGAAAAACAAACAGAAGAATGGAACCAGGTCATGCAACTGAGTTCATAGGTTGCTTTTTCAGAAGAAAGTTTCTCGGTTCAGTAACTTGATAATTTCTTGTAACAAGCAAACCTTTTTCCGCATTTCCTCCAAAAGTTAAGATGAAGCTTGCATAGTAAGTAGACAAAATGACATTGCTCTCCCAAAGTATAACAATATATACATGTACACGTTGATATACAAAAGAATTCCCAGAGCTACTTATAAAAATACAGCTTTTTTCAGTGGACTTGTGAAGCTATAAATTGTAATTGTTCATTTTTGCTCTAAAGGCACATGATCATTAAAAAACGTGCCATCTCACACACCACTAAACATTTTTGCTGCCTTGTAGTTTACAAGTCCACCAGCCTCACACTTATTTTTACTTATAAAGATGCTGTACTGTATATTTTCACATATGCTAACTTTGGAAAACTAGGAAATTAATTAAAAGAAATATGTAATCCGGCAGTCCTGCCTGTCTTCTTGTCAAATAAGTATCCTGGCTTGATCATTTCCATGCAAGGATTTTTCACGATTCTTTTATCAGCTACTTTCAGGTACTAACTTTGCAGCTCCGCTTGGGTTGGGTTAGTGATGTGCTGCCAGTACAACCTTAGCATCTAGATAATCTAAATCACTTCTTCCCAAGTTCTTTGCTGGAGGGAGGTTTTTGGCATTTTGTTCAAGGGTCCAGTGGTTTTCACAGGGTAGCAGACCTCCGATGAGATATACTCCCAGTTTCAGTTGGGAGAAATCAGAATAAGTGTTTTATATCCTGATTGTAAACTCTTCTCCCTGCATCTTTAGAAGTTTTGCAACCTGTCTTGAGGCGATACAACTCATTAGAAACTCAATATTTGCCAGCTGTCAGTACAGTTTGCTCCTCTTAGTGAGCATTATGTGTATGGACAACAGATAATGCTGCTGGAATTTTAGAAGTGCTGGGATTTTCTAGCAACTGCAGCTGCAGCTGAGAATCGTATCTTGACATTTTGTGCCAAGGTTGCATTTTTGCATTTCCACAAGAAAGGGACTAATGAACACTTATGTGTGAGGAATTAGATATGTGTGAAATAAAATTTGCATATAACCAAATTATTTTTCTTAAACCCTGATGGACAAATAAAATGGACCACTAAATGTAAAATTTTATTAGAGAAACACAGAAAGGTAAAGCAGGTAAATTTGTCTGCTGTCTGACCCTGAATATCTTTTCCTTTGTTTCTGTTTTCCTGTTTGTTTGATTTTCAGACTTACAATTGAATTTGAAGTCCGAACAACAGCTGATTCTGGCTTGATGTTTTATATGGCCCGCATCAACCATGCTGATTTTGCTACAGTTCAGCTAAAGAATGGACTGCCTTACTTCAGCTATGATCTGGGGAGTGGAGACACCAACACAATGATTTCCAACAAAATCAATGATGGCCAGTGGCACAAGGTAGAACAGTCACTACGCTAAATTGTTCTTTGTAATGCTAAAAGTGAGCTTTGTTTTGCCTTAAGGTATTTGCAAAATAGCTAAACCTTACAACTAGGTATTTCTGTAGTCTGCAAAATTTGTGCTTTCAGATGCACTCTTGAGTACGTGATACGTATTCTACTAACAAAAAAGTTAGTGCTGATCTTTGAAAACTGTCCTTCAGGAAACCTGTATTTCTGGACATGTTTAGAATATGTCACATGTATGGTAAAAAACTGCACAAAATGTTCCATCTTGCCTAATAGGAGTCAAGTGTGTATCAGCTCATTGTGATTGAATACATCATTGTTGTTTCTTTGTTAATTAATGTCACTGTTCAGCCATAATGCTAAGGACAAAGAAAAGGAAAAAAAAAAAAAAAAAGACTTAAGTAAATCTTGCCTGCATTATTAATTTAGTTCATTAGGGAATAAATATGATATTCATGGGTGTATTTGACAGCCCTTTCTGCGACTTTATGAGAGGAAGCACTTATATAAAATGTCTGTGGCTTCTGGGTGGTAAGTGAAAAAGTAATATCACAACATGAAGTTTAGTATTTACTGGGCCAAGGACAACAGACACATAGTATATTCATTAGGTAACATGCTTGAAGGCACCAATAAAGACATAGAAGAAAAGAATACATGTAATCATGTATTCAAGTTCTATACTATAAGAGACATTATATTTTGGACACATATTTGGAAACTCACCATTGATGTCTCTATCACCAAATGAGAAGAAAACTCATTTAATTTTCTGTTACACTTCAGTTGCTCTTACCCACACCTTCTTTGCAGTCATCCTTAATCCCTCTTTGCTTCATTCCCACCCTCTTCCACAGGAATTTTATTTTCACTGGATTTTTATTAAGGAATTTTTTTATGATAGTGAGACTCTAAAAAAATCAAGGTATTTTACAAGGAGAAAAAATACAATTGTAGTCATATTTATCTGTTTTACATAATGCCTGGGAGCACTGGCAGTAGACCACAGCCTCTGTCTGCTAGACACTCTATAGATACAGAACAAAGAAATTTTTTTGCCTTTTTAGCCATTTTCTCTATATTCTAAGAGAAGAAACTGAAGCATTTCTTCTTAACGTAAGAATGTGCTCTTCGGGCATGTGGCTTAGCACTCTGCAAGAGAGAGACCCTTGTTGTAGTTCCCATTTTTGTAGGAGAGAAGGGAGACAAAATCCAGTCACAGATCCCAAAAAGTACAAGGAAGTCTGTTTTGGGAGGAGGAAAAGGATAACCTCTGTAATACAAGACCACAGTCTTTGTTTTTAAGAAAGCAGGGGGTTGTCCTTAAAATAATCCTTTTAGTGAGAACCGTTTCTCCATTTGAAATGGTTTAGGTTGAAACATGTCCATCAGGCCTACAGAAGCCACACTGTGCTGCTTCTGTCTCTTTAGGTCCTCTAGAAGACTATCTGTTGCCAGTTCAATTCTCAATCACCAAACCCTCCTGCTGCCCAGGGCGTAACTGTCCATCTCAAATTTACAGCTGTCTATAAAGAGCAAGTTCAGTCCCTCGCCTTCAGGCCACTCCTTGTCAGTGCTCAGTATTCCCGTTGCATGACAGATGTGCTGCCACAGTGAAGCAGGAGCAGCCATGTTAAAGAAAAGCCAAAGAAAAAATGCTGTTGCTCTCTCTTTGCTACCCTGGTCAACTAACCACGGTGCTGTTTAGAGATCTGCCAATGTGCCTGTTGCATTTTACGTTTATCCCTTTTCTATACAGAACCATCATTATACTGATCTGTAGAGATTTCAGTTTAAAACTTTGGAAAGAAAATGGCCTGTGGTTGTTGGGGTAGAATTTCCTCAACTCTTCGGCAATTGCATTTCCTCCATGTGATTCACAGTCCATTTGTCTGAACAAAAGCCATAATACTAACAGAACATAGTTGGTATTATATTTACTCTAGCATGAACTATGATCTGAGGCACGTCCAAACTGGTGGAATCATAAACTCAATACTGTCTGCAAACATGTGCTGCAATAAATATTTACCACCAGTGCCATTAATATTCAGCATTCAGTACTTAAAATTGCGATCTGATTCCAGGAAAAACAATATTGTAGCATGCCTCTGATAGTAACAATTAAGCATTTAATCTTTTTAAAGGAAAGCCAAGTCCTTTCAGTAATTCTGATAAACAGTAGTAATGATGCCTTCTGACCTAGAGCTAATTAAAAGGCAGTCATATGTTTATACAAAACCTTGTGCAGGAGCTCTGTTCCGTGAACGTCATCCACAGTTGCTGCCCACGGTACTTTTCTTAACCAATCCTACTACTTTCTCCCGTATTGTTATATATTTCAGACTATAGAGCTAGTTACAATCTGGAAACGCTTTGTTGTCAGAAAACTATGGGTAATTGTGTTACATTTGTGTGTCTTTTTAGATAAAAGTCATTCGAACCAAGCAAGAAGGAAACCTTATAGTAGATGATGTTTCAAACAGAACTGTTAGCCCCAAGAAGGCTGATATATTGGATGTTGTAGGAATGCTGTATGTTGGAGGATTGCCCATTAACTACACAACTAGAAGAATTGGTCCGGTAAGAAAGTCTAATTAAGTTACCCTACAGTCCTTAAGTATGTCTTAATTGGTACCAATGTCTTCCCAGTTTTGTTTTGTTTTGTTTTGCTTTTCCCTGAGACTACACAAGAATATTGATAATATGAATCCTACTGGAGGTAGACTACAGTCTTTCAGTGGAAAGATCTGACACTGAACCCAGTTAATGAAAAGAACTAGAAATAGCGGAGTCAGTTACTGTTGTGGAAAAGTAGAAAGATCTGTACACTTGCATCCACTTGGATCACTGCACAGCTAGATTTTAAGTTTCTGAATACTACTTGCCCTTTCTCTTGGCTGTAATTCGTCTAGCTATTAAGTGCTAATGAACAGTAAAAGCGTCTCCTAAGAGAGGCGGTAGAAGCCAAAATTACCGTGGACGAAGTACCCAGTAGTACAGCTGCTTACTGTAGCAATTGGTTTTGTGTTGTTATTACTAAACTAGGCGAGAATGTCTTTTGAAGTAAGGCCATGAAAAGTCTGTTGTCCTCTTTCTGTTTCCAAATCAAACATGCGTGTATCAATTTGTCACTGTTTCAGTCTTAATGCCCAACTTCCATGCTGACACAGAACATACCCTTGCAACCAGGTAGCCTAGAGAGGTGAATATTATTTTGGCCTAAACTTTGTAGAATTAACTAGGAATACTGTATTCCCTCACCCAGGCCATTTATTGCATTTATCCACATAACTCCATGTCGGTCACCTCACTTTCCTGCTGCCCTCCCACCCACCNTCTGTGCAGAGGGGTCTTTCAAAGCAGAAACCAGAACTTGAGTGAGTTTACTTATAAAAAGCAACAAATTCAGCATATAGTGTAGCACAATGCAAATAACTGGAATGTGAGTAGCAGCTATGTGTAGGCTCATTCTGGGTGGTTATACAGAATCAGCTAAGAGGAGGCAAAAGTACAGATTCATGCAAGGAAACAAACCAGACTCTGAAAGAAACTGCACAGAAGTAAATACTATTGTAGTAAGATGATTATGGAATGGCAAATACTAGTCTATAGACAGGCAAGAGTCCACCAGTTGGGGTGGACAAAATAATTACAGAAAAGGAATTCCTAGATCCTGCTTAAACAAGTCACTGTAATAATTCATGGATGAGCAATGAAGAGAAAGAGTAACCACTCTAAATCTGAGAGTTGTATTCCATAGAGAAAACAGACCTGTAAGATCATATTTCTCAGCACGTTTTGGATTGTGCAGAAAGCCCAACTTGAGGCAAATCTAATGATCATTTGGCTTTACCAAACCAGATCTGAGGCACTGAAAAACAAAAGCTGTACTTAACTACCCACAAAATAAAACTCCTAATACTATCACATTATGCTCTTTGAAATACATCTGCAATTTACAAATACTAATCTAGGGAGAAAGGCAATACTAAATCCTTACCTACTGCTCCTTGTCAGAAGTAATGGAGGGAACCCGTACAGATAAATGGCTCAGTCGGGCAATAACAGCCACGTCAGATCCTGACAGTCTTACGTGCTTTGGGATTTAAATGAAATTGTAACTTCAAACGTCATTCACATAAGGTAAAAGCCAGTGCTCATCTTTCAGTCATTCTCAGTAAAATACACCACCTGATGTATTAATAGTGTTGTGTTGTAGGCTTCATGTAGCAAAGTGAGTTGAAAGCATGTATTATCTTAGTTAGGGCTTTCAGCTAAACACACATCAACCTTTTTAGACACTAATCTAATACATAAGTGTAGGTGGTCTGGCATCCTGTTCAATGCAGAAGACTGATACCTACTTGTTTGGCTTCAGCAGATGTCACATTTTAAGCACTCCAAACTCAGCTTTGAGCAAAAGATGTTATATTGCCAGTTACCATGCTAAAGTATCACCAGATTTGCTTTTCCATAGGAAAAGTGAAATTTTGAAGTTAGAGAATGTTATTGAGTTGTCTACAAATCTTGCATTGCTATGATTTATTCTCACAGTGAAGATGGCAAGATTTGTTTTCTTTTGTGGAGATTTTTTCTTTTTTGATAACAAAGGTTGTTGATCTGGAGATGACTTTCACTTAGAAACTAGAAAAAGGTCTATTTATGAAGAATCTGACAGAAAGCATTGCTCAGCTCAGAACTGAAATTATTCACTGATATTGCTCAAATTCTCATGAACATTTGGTACAGGTGTATTTAGCAGTAATAATCAGTATAATTCCACAGTACATTCAGCTTTGATTTACAAGGAAAGAAACTCTTTGTAAATTCTTTCAAACTACTAGTCAGGATATTTTTAGAGGAGGTAGTGTGCGGAGTCAAGACTTCCTTCTGCATGTGTGCCTTTCTCCTTTTTGTATTTGTACGTATTTTGATGCTGTATTTTATATGCTGATTTTTATTTTCCTCCTTCCTACTGCATTGCTTATGAATTTGTCTTCCTTTTCTTCCTCAAAGCACGTTTTTCGTTTTCCTCTCTCCCACTGATATCAGGGATAAATTTTCCTAACTGTAAGTCAAAGATCAAAGCCCTTGTCTAAAGCTGAGAACCAAAATGCAGCTTCTGCATACCTCAGAGAGGAAACGGAGGGAGAGCTCTGGGGGAGATGCCAGTGGCTCCCAGAGGTCCCACTGGGATGTGCTGATCACACAGCTGAGCCCTGGGGCAACCCAGGGTGTAGCCCGGGCAGCCCCTCACTCCTGCCCTTTCACCATCAGCTTAAGTGCGCACGTACCACCCACTTGGAGCCGCAGTAACGTGCTCCCAGTGCAGAAGCCAAACTGGAGGTGCAGTTTGCTACCCTGCATGGGAGCCTCCCTACGCCCGAGCACATCCCCTGCTTCCACCTGCCTCTCTGGCCAACAGAGTGGCCCTTGTCACTGTGGTCACCAGACCTACCTACGGTTATTATATGGAGAACTACGTACAGTCAACAAACTTTACGCAGGGGCTTTGTTCATTTTAGTAGCTGTCTACCTGCATTAGCTTTGTCTTACCATGCAACATTAGGCCCATAGTAAAGTGATTTAAGGAGAAAAAAGAGGGGAAAAGAAAAAAAGCCATAGTAAAATTACCAGCAGACCAGGGAACTATATCCAGTATCTTCAGCTACTCGCAAACCCCATAACCTAGTCAATTAAAAAGGTAAAGTATAGGCCATTAAATTCCTGCATTGCTGATGTAATTTGCTATGTTTCATTATGCAGTATATTATTTTCTGTCCCCTCCATTAAGCCAAATAGATGTGACTCAGATCACATCCCTGAAAAATAATGTAATTCATCCTCAGTACGACTGAGATTAGATTCCAATTACAATCAGATATTAAGGATTAGCCATGTAAAATTCGAGTTCTATTCAGCTCCATAAATCCAGCAGAGAAGCAGAGGAAAGATACTTTTTGATGACATACTTTACTTTAGGCCTTTATTCTGAGTATTTCAGCCTGCTTTGCACAGTTACATATTTTGTTTGAAATACTGACTGCAGGTCACCTATAGCATTGACGGCTGCATCAGAAGTTTTAAAATGACAGAATCACCTGTTGACCTGGATAATCCGACTTCCAGCTTCAATGTTGGAAAATGCTTTGTCACTGCACAGAAAGGAACATACTTCGATGGAACAGGCTTTGCCAAAACAGGTAATGAACCGCAATTCTGCTGATGGGCAACCAACAGAGAAAGAGGAGATGCTGCTTTCAAAAATGCCCAGTGCTACCGAACTCCTGTGGGCTGGAGGCAAAATGAGACCAATACTTGAAACTCTCGCTGATCATTTTTAATTATCTTCCCTGGGGTAGACTATATGGCTTTTTACAAGGTCTCACAGCCACCATAACAGTCACTTACATGATTTCACATGAAATCGAGTGCATTAATAATGCTGAGTTAGTTATCTTGCAAAACTGGCAATATACTTTGTGTGATTATTAGGACTAATGTATTAAATGCTTTTCCTCACTTTATTATGCTTCCCTTTTTCTCTCCAAGTTGGTGCATACAAAGTGGGAACAGACCTGCTCGTGGAATTTGAATTCCGTACAACACGAATGAATGGTGTTCTCTTAGGAGTCAGCAGCCAGAAAATGGATGGGCTGGGCATCGAATTAGTTGACGGAAAGGTAAGTAGCAAAACATTTTTGGCTCTTTATAGAGCCCGGTTTTAGAAAGCACAGGTAGTTTACATGCAAGCTTACTATACCAGTCTCAAGGTGTCTCAGTCAATATCAGGGCTCTCCTTTCATGCAGCACTTGCCACTTCAAGAGGCTCTTGCACTTTTACAAAGATATTTTAAAAGTTTCTGTAACACTCGAGTCCTAAAATTTGCAACATCAGGACTTAAATTAGTGAAATATGAAAAGTTTTGAGGAAAGGCTTTGTCATTAATAATACTAGTTTCTTGTGTGTGTCTTTTATTTCAGCGTCTGGAAAAACAGTCAGTAACCTATCACTATAAAGACCTTGGAGGGGGGGGGTGTGTGAAATACCTCAATACTAAGACCCACAAAAATGGAAAAATGACAATGTATACAAAAATTTTGCATATTTGCACTAGTGTTTATCTCAGTGACATAACCCAGATCCCAGAGGGACAGCAATCCACATGCACTCTGGTATTAAATTAGAGCTTTAGTGTGTACAGTCAGAGCACGTTGACTTTAAATAAACAAAAGAAAGAAACAAACAATAAAAAGAAAAGAACTGTTTTGAGAACTATCTGACTTCCCTGTCATGCTTTCCAGGTGATGTTTCACGTTGACAATGGTGCAGGCCGATTCTCTGCTATCTATGAGCCCGATGCACCGGGCAGCTTGTGTGACGGACAGTGGCACAAGGTTCTTGCAAACAAGATCAAACACCGTTTAGAGCTGACTGTGGATGGCAGACAGGTGGATGGCAACAGCCCAAACAGGGCCTCCACCTCAGCAGACACCAACGACCCTGTCTATGTCGGAGGATATCCTGGTGAGTGTTTAATACACAAATGATGCTTTACTTATGCTCTAGCCATACTGCCTTGGTAATGTCTTAAATGCAATTAGAACTAGTATGCTAAAGATGATGGATAAGACTGTCCAAGTTTGTATCACTTGGCATGGATGCTCATTTCTGTATCCAGCTGCATTTCGGAACACGGAAGTTCTGCAGCAGCCAGGGACTCTCAAAGATCCCCCTGCCCCCTCTCTCAGGTAGATGGTGTTATAGGGGAGCAGGCAGATCTTCTGCCTTCTGCTACACACACACACACACAGAGCCTTCCTCTTAACTGTTAGGCTGTCACTAAACAGAAAGTTTTATGTTTTGCTAGTTACAGCATTTGGCAATTTTAAATTTAACTTAAGAATGTCAAATTTAAATTTAACTAAAGAGTGCATATATGCCCTTGGTGGGTCAGGGCACTGCCTATGTAAATCAGCCTGTAAAACCTGAGGACCACAGGTGGACATGTGGGCCACAACTTGCACAGTGAGGTGAGGGGACAGCATCTCTTTCTGGTGAACGTCTTTGCTAATGGTCTAGTGGTTTTTAAAGGCAAAAACAAAACAAAACAAGAAAATTTGCTATTCACTATTCTTCTGAAAGTCCTCAAGAGAACTTGCTTCCTTCAGCGGTAATTGAACAGGCTCCAGAACTGCACTGAGCTCTGTAGCTAGCTTCACCTTCCACTAAGCTGATAATGAATGCTGGTAATCATCTGTTCATAGACAATCAGCAAGTTTATCTAATAGCAGTTTCCTATCTAAAAACACAGTTAAGATGTTTGCGAAGTGACAAATTTTGTCACATTTATAATAAAGATTCTCTCTAGTTTGTAAAATAAAAAAGCTAAGTATGTTTGCAGTATGTGCCTGCTCTAGTGCATACTGAGGTCAAATGCAAGATAGATACCTCTTAATTCCTAAATGATTTTCTGGAAATTGTTTTTCCCCCCATTCTAATGCGTGATACACTGCATCGAAGAAGCCTCTTAAGCTTCAGGACATTTTGATGCTGAGATATGAGAGTTACACTTCAGTCACAGTGACTATTGATAAGGAACAATAACTTTGTGCCAGAAGGAAACCAGCTTTGTAGCAGCCTTTTTATAACAAAACAGGATTAGAGCAGAGGAGCCAGCACTACAGCAACACTGCAGATGGATTTAGTTACTATCATCTCATTCTGGACTGAGTACAGCAGGAGAAACAAATGGAAGTAACACTGCAATCTGTCCAAAACAAGTCTACACTTACATCATGTTGAAGTGATATTCCTGAGTTCAGCCACATGGCAAGTTATGAAATTATTTAATAAAATTACATGCACATTTAACCAGCTCACGCTTCTCTGGCTGTCTAGTCTAGCTCATCCAAGATTTGTTTTAACAGTCCCAATACTTAGACAGCCTCATCACAAATTTAAAATGCAGTATCATGGGATTTTGTAAAATTAGTAAGCGTTTGTATTTTCCCATCCTCTGGAAGCTTCTCCTGGCTGCATAAACAGTGCAAAACAGTTGTAAACCAGCTGAAATTAGCTGGTGGAGTATTTCCTGTGCAGAGAAACTTTTCGCTACCAGAGCGTTGTCAAGGATATAAATTTCTGGCTACCCATAAAAGCCATTACTCATCTCCCACTACCACTCTTCCTTGTGCAAGGAGGGACAGATGGATTCAACCATCTCATCCTTTGTGAAACAGCATATTGCTATGGCCAGTCAGTCCTCTACAGGCATAAAGTTATTTCTGCAACCCTTACTTTATCAGTCATATAGATTTGTATCAAAGTGCATCCCTGTAGCCACTTTTTCACTTGGAAGAACACTGAGAAACAAGTTGGGCCATGAATTTCAAGCACTTGAGAGAAGTATTTCCAACCTCCCAGTCAAACTAGCCTTCACTTTTATCATCTGGTCACACTCAAATAGTTCCCTCCTGTAGTGGAAGAGATGTACTCAAATCCCTAGCTTTACTATTAACAAGAAAAAAGTAAAAATCAGAATGCTTGAAAACTCGCAAAACCTCAAATGACACCTGAAGTCCATACTAGGGAATGGAGTTTCTCATGATGTTAGGGTTGAGAATTGCATCCATTTTGGCTTTTTTTTTCACTCTGTTATTATAAATAGCTTGAGAAGATGGAGATCTGTGGGACTAGCACGTATGCTTCATATACCTTTTGTAACTAGCAAGCTGCTATTTGGACATTTTCCTTGATTTCCTCTAAGTCACATAACTGAGTTACATGTTTTACAATGGCAGTTCAAGTGTGGTCAGATTCTGACGCTGTCATGCTAGGAGAAAAAAAGGAAAGACGACTGGATTGTTACCACTAACAAACATAACCATTTATCACATTCACTTATAATGTTTGTCATGTTTTGAATAAAGAAGATATACAGCAAATAAAACATATTAATATATAGCTGGGGACATCTACACTCCCGCAGGACTCTCAAAGAACAAACAAGTATCAACTCAAACTAACATAATTCCTTTTGCCCTTTTTTTCCCTCCTTCAGATGGCGTGACCCAGTTTGGGTTGACCACTAATATCCGTTTCAAAGGATGTATTCGGTTTCTGAAGCTCACCAAGGGTACTGCTAAACCTCAAGAGATTAACTTCAGCAAAGCTCTGGAGCTGAAAGGTGTTCAACCACTGTCATGCCCTGCAAACTAACTGTCATTCAGCTCTTTATATAAGCAGCTCAGATTAAGAAAGAAAAAAAAAATCTATATATACATTGCATTCATAATAAAATGTCTTTATGCAAGTATTTAAGTAGTGTTTGTGGTATTTTCAAATGGCTATTTCAAGGTAACTCCCAAGAATGCAAGAACAAATCCTTTCCCCCCACCTCCTTCATTAAGGGACTGGGGCAATAATTTTTATCTCTCTTTCCTGATGGCTTGAAATGGAAATGTTTCATCACTCGGCTGATGAGTGAGACCACGTATTATGCAGGGTGTTCCTTTACCACAGAACTTAGAATCACAGACTATCTCAAGTTGAAAGGGACCCATAAGAATCATGGAGTCCAACTCCCTGAAATGCTCCCTAAATCCTTCTGGTGAGGTAGATGTGTAAACTTGTGTTCCTTTACCCTTCTAAATACAATGCACTTGTGTGTGTGTGCACACCTCTCTCCTTTATTATGAACGGGCATATTACCTTGCTTCCAAAACGTTTGCTTTGATCACTCACAAGAGCTTTTAGAAAAATTTTCTGTCCATAGTATTTCCCATGAAAATTTCACTGAGGAATTCAAAGTTGTATGTAGTCTACGTGGCTGCTGTGATGCTATAGCCATGAAACCAAGTGCAAGGAAAGAAAACATTACCGCTTGCTCAATTTATTTGGGACTATTGAAAAAAATAAGTTGCACCTAAAATCCCTGCTCTATCATTTAAACAGCTCTGGATTTTAACAGAGATTACGTTGTGTGATGTTGGGAAATGTAGTCTGTAATGGAAGGGGTAGAACCAAGACCTATCACTTACCTGGAAATGATTTTTTTTTATGATCCTTAATAAATAAAGTTTGATACTGCCCCTGTCTCCAGCTACTCATGGTATTGAAGTTACACATAGCAAAATTCATAGGCCAAGTTTCTGAAGGAAGGGGAAATCTGACACTATTGCATTGGAGCATAATGGAGGTGAAGCAGGAGAATCCCAGAGGTTATGAGGAAGGCACAGGTTGCTAATCTCTACTTTTATCTATTTAATTAAATCCTTAAGGTAAAAGCAGCTTCCAAAGTTAGACGTTACTGCTTCTGGTTGATGGTGTCAGTATGTGAAGCATTCTGACTGGAGAAGCCACCCCAGGTCTTCCTTAAATCAGAATTGAGAGTGCTCAGTGGACAGCAGTTTCAACATAGATGGGGAGAGGAAAGTTGCTTCCTGGCTTGACACTAAAAATGCCAAATCCTGGTGATTTTCCTCAGTGCTTTGTGTGTGTTAGAGGACTATGAAATCATCACTGAAGTGTCGATTAGCTCTACTATGGATTCTTTCAAGCTGTTAAACTCTGCAAAGGTTGTGCCTGGATGTGCAGAAGATACACTGCACAAATGGAGCAACAACTATCTGCACAAAGAGACAAAGAGAAAAACAAGAGGGAAAAAAAACCAAACCACAAACCCTTTCAGTAAGGTAGCACAACCATGCAATTAAAAGAAAAGGCGGGGGGGGGTGTTTTAATTTTTTTTTCTGCTCATCATAAGCCTTGAATACACTTTTCAGAATTTCTGACATGACTGAAAAAGGCTCCCTGCAAAATTCATGCTGCCAGAGAGCCCTCCTGCAGGAGTGCTTTGTATTTTACAAAATGCCTCGCTGGCATCCAATTATTTCTTTAAACGGCCATGGGAAAAAAGGCACTAGGAAACTACATTAAAGAGATGGTGATAAATACGTATACTGCCACCTTAACGATTTGGGGAGTGTAACATTCCTCAGATACACCTGGAGAAATACACTCAGCTGCAGCAAAGCCCTGAAGTCATTGACTTGAGCAAGTAGATACTTTTCACTTGCCACTGGCCCTTTAATGTCAACAAACAGTTAATGGCTGTGCAATGTTACGCGCATTCAAAGTGCTAAGAAACAGTAAAGCATGCATTCGTCTCTGAAAAAGCCTAATTATTGGACGTGTACTGTCTTACTCAAACTTCTGCATTCTAGTGCTACTAACAAACACAGCATACAACATTCATGCGTTTCTATTTTATTCAGTTCATGCCCCTTGTATTTACGTACTCTCATCCCTATAATATTTCAGGATGATTTGAGCTGATCAAAAAAAACAGGGCATAAAACTTCAATAACAGTTGAGCATTTCCAAAATTCTTGAAAAATATGAACACACGAATTCCCAAGACATTTCTGCAGAGGGAGGTATGCTATTGTCATGAATTTCTCACAACACGCAGAGCAGCCAAGCCACCTGGCCCATGACACCCACGGGCATTACCTAGTTGAGAGACGTGTTTTCAAGATTCTAGGTTCTATTCAGCATGTTGGATTCTTTTTGAATCCAAAGGGGTTTTTTGGGGGGTGTTTTTTTTTTTAGACTTGAAGGCACAAGGGAAATTCAAACAACGGAGCCTATAATGCCACGAGTGAATACTGCGCCCTGCCTCACAGCCAGGAAATTGCCACTGCTCTGCTCAGTGCCGCATCAGCAAGGGGGTCTTTCACATAAAGATGTCTTTGCCTTAGAAACAAATGCTGGATTTTCTGCATAAAAGAAATGGAAACTTAAAAAAAACAAAAAAAAAAAAAAAAAGGAGCAGCCTTTGTGCTCTTTGCTCTGTTGAATTATTTCTCCCTTGCATGGCCTTGCAGGAATGTGTGGGACAAAACAAAAACAATGAAACAATGCACATTATTACATTTCTTCAACTTTCGGGTGGAAAGAATCAACCAGCTGCTGTCCTCTGCTAAAGGAAATAAATTCAGTAGCTGAAACAACAGCTACTTCAGCAAATAGCCAAGCTAAAAGGAAACAGAAAAACCTGCCTAATTTGTTTTCGTAGATCGCCGAGTGGATGCGCCAAGTACTGTTAGTAAAGCTTTCTGCCTTTGAAGACTCAGCAGAGCATTTGGGAATGATCCCAGCTCCCTATTATTACCGTTTGCCATACAACACATTCATAGATAAAATTTCCTGAAAACAGCAGGTTGTGAGCCTCGGAGCAGCCTGCAAACTGCTGGAGATTACCTCACGGCTGACTGTGCCAGAAGCGAGGTAATTTCCCAGTTCAAGACTGCAAACTAGTACACATCTACAGATCAACAGGATTGAAACCCTTATTTTTGGTGGATTTCTTGCATACAAAAGTTTGTACTGCTTTTTTGTTGTGTGCACACATTAAATACTCTTCGCTACTAAACTTCACATACATATGTTTTTAAAATTGTGTTGAAGATTGACCCTGTTGACTGAGATCACTTTTAGGCATTTAAGACGAACATTCACTCAGAATGTGACAAATCCCTCTTCATCTCCAGCTTTAGGCAAACTGCTATATATGAAAAAGTGTTGTGGTTTTGATTTCAAATACAACCAGTTTTCAACTTAGATCTTTGTAAAGAGCAATTTACTTGTTATTTCTATCAAATCACACTTTCAGCTCTTTATAGGAGCTTATAAAGGGAAAAAACATTTTTCTGACTCAGTGTTTTTCTTTCTTTGGAATGCACAAGAAAAACTTGAAGTAAGAAATGCTTAAAATCCAAACCATTTTCCTGTCTCTCTTTTAGCACAGAAACCACCAGCAATTCCATTCCCAGCTTTCCCTTGTTCATCTATGGGTCTTCTGGGAGATCTCGGATGACTTTTGAGGGGTTTCTCAGTACATGCAAGTAAAATTTTTCACTGACCCATTTCTGACCAACAAGAAAAGTGTACACTGTGCCTTTCCTGAAAACGCATCTACTGAAGGACCCCCCAAAGATCCCTAGCCACACATACATACCAGTTTTTAAACATTTAAGGAAGACCTTGCAGTTTTCAGCTGTCTAATATTTTATGAAAGCCCATAAAACTCCTCTGAAAATATCCTATACAATGAAAAATGTTATTTTCAGATCAATTTAATAAGATACCATAGCTAAACCACTGGATCTTTAACCTAAGATATTTTTTTTCTTTGTATCATCTGCTTTTCCTGTTGACAACACCCTACCAGTCATCCATCAAGTCTTACAGGATACATATAAGCTGAACTTCTGGTATAAACGTGTAGGAAGAAACATCTATTTCAATGTTTCATGCTTCATAAATAGACACAAAGCCACCCAGACCTTTCTTCAAAATAATTCCTTAAATATACTGCTGATGTGTCATGCAATGGAATTGAAACAAAACCCCACAGTATTCAGTTATTATTCAGTTTATGTATTTCTATGATGTTATCCTTCATACTTGAGCATACAAGTAATTTCTTCAGGTACTTGAAGTCACAGATAATTCCCAATATGATCTATTTCAACTCAAAAAAACTCCAACCTTTCCTTTTCAAGTTTAGTGGACAACATAGCATAAAATGACAGCACTTCAGAAACTAAAATATGTAGCTTAAGCAAAGAAAGAAAATTCTAGGGAAAAATCTCCAACAGCCAGTGCTCTGGAACACTTTTTGTGCTCCTCTTGGCACCAACATCATGACCTTTAGCCCAAATCTAACACAGTCTCCCAATTTTCACTTTCCTAATGCTAGCGTCGCGTCTTTTTTCCCCTTTTTTCAAAAGGATGTTTGAGTACAAAATTAAACCAATGCTTTATGCTTGATTCGTCTTTATCTAATGCTGTAATAACAATAATAATGAAAGTAGATGTCTAGAGTTTCAAAGACTAACTTTTATGATATATATAGGATTATGAAATATTCTGCAAAGCTGAATGATCTGCTGTGACATCTCCCCTTTTAATCATAATTTATTTTGACAACTTCAGTACTTCTAGTTGGCACAAGCAAGGAAGAATGACTGGCAGTTGAGGCCCTAGAGTAGCTAAATTTCCTGTGGTTTTCTTCATTATGATTCTGTACTGCAATATAACATGAATTTGATTTAAACAGCCAAAGGCCTCACTTTTTCACCGAGCTTCATGTCAAGAGAATGACTCCCTGGCAGAGGAAAAACTGCCACGTGCGCATCCATCCCTCTGCATTGAGGGAAGGCAGCACGTGGGCCATGCAGGCTCCTACATCCCTCAGGGGCACAAGGGTAGGTGGAATAAGTCAGGGCCCTTTCCTCCAGAACTTTGAATGATTTGAAGCTACAGCCTTAAGCATTAAGATGCCTGGAGGTATAGATAGGCCTAAACCAGCATAGACTGATATCTTTACAGTTCCCATCAGTTTACCCCAGCTGAAAATTCAGGAAAGATGCAAATACTACAAGTTATTCTAGTATTTCTTATTTACCACCTGTTCAAGCAACACCCCTATTTCATTTTTTCTTTTAAAAACTCCGTTTTTATGTTAAATTTGCTTGAGGGAAGGTCATCGGTACCCTTAGTTTTTTCTTGGCTTTTTCTGTCTCTGCCCTGTGAACAACTATGCCCTACAACGGAGTTAGGACTAAATCTTCAGCTGAAAAGAAATATTCCTGCTTGGAAACAAACAATGCCATGTCAATCTGTTATTGATATACCTAGCAGACTACAGTTTTTACTTCAAATGACCAGAGGAAACAACAGGCTCCCATTCACCATATCTGCAAACACCACCTCCAGAGCTATTCTGGCTCCTACTGCCCCAGAATCCAAAGGGTGAGGCTGATCCACCAACTGAGACAGCAAGGCTGCATGCCCAGCCTGTGCCAGCAACCAACAAGCAGTCCCTCCAGAACCTGCAGACAACCCCGCTACCACCCTGGGTGTCTTATTTCGTTTCCCATCACTGGTAAAACCTTTCTTCCCAATTGGGCTTGGTAGCTCTGCCGTAATTCAGTATGGCGCCTCGCATTAGGGTTCCACTTGACTGAATACAGCAGAACCCTAGCTTAGGAACAAGCCTCCAAATCTGGGTAATATCAAACATTACTAGCTATAGTTGCTTTTCCTCAAAGAAACTAACTCCCCAGTAAACCTGAGATGCAAGTAGAACCACTTACATCTTTGTCACAGAGACGCAGCATTTTAAGAAATTAACCTTATGTATGTATTCCCCCAAGTCCATTTCTTTCTGGAAAGAAAAACGGCTGCATTATTGCTACTATTCAGTCCATTTTGACAATCTGAACAAATCTCCCCATTAAGTAATTGAAGGTTTAACAACGGGGGTGAATTTGGCTGGAACAGCTGATCATATTGGTTGAGAATTCACTGATGTAAGAGACGGACTGTAAATTCCCTGACGAGGGGCAGAGGGCCCTCCAAGCCTTCAATGGAATGCCTCAAACACTCACAAGGAAATAAATAATGCAGGCCTGGCCTTCAAAGAACTGATAAGG
>VXBO01014695.1:83719-114572 GCA_013400135.1 Rhinoptilus africanus
CCCTGCTCTGGCAGGTGGGTGGGACTAGATGATCTCCAGAGGTCCCTTCCAACCCTATGACCTTAAGTACGACCTTAAATACCGCTTGCCATAAGTTGTCCTATACCTGTTGTTAACTAACACAATACACACCTCACCATTTGCCATAATTTGTTATGCACCTAACCAAATGTCGCGGACTTGTTAAGACCTATACTACATAATTTTGGGCAGCTATAAATCTTTCTGTATGGATCTTGAGATTTATCTCACCTTAGTCCGCGCTGTTGGGAATTTACAAATCTGAAGTCACTTACCCCTCCTCTTTCCTGAGAGTGGGACCTGACCACTGATAACTGAGGCAAGTAGGAAAAATCTAGGTAACTTCCGACTGCTGTTACAAAACCACTGTCTCGTGGAAAGTCTTGAGGTGGAAAAGCCAGGTTACTGCTAATACTGTGCTGCATCTCCTCCAGACCACGGGCAGCTGGACAGAAGAGCAAACAGTGGGTTGCCCTAAATTAGAAAAATCAGCTTTCAGAGAGGCTGCGTACAGCTGGTGCACACTGAAGGGAAAGGTTAAAACATACAGAACACTGAAATCACATCTACATACGAGATGACACATTCATACAGCCAAGCGGATTGCTCTGAGAAGGAAATAAGCAGGTCGGGAATGCCATTGTAGCAGGGCAGAGAAATGGGTTGCTACAGATGGGAGTACTTGATCTGCATCTGCACCTGGGCCAGACAGAAAATGGCTCGCAGTGGTTTGTTTCTGGCTTTTCTCATGTAAATGAAAGGATGAAAAAATGTACCATAAAATTCTGCTCAAAGTGTCTAGATTTTCTCTCCTGTATATTCTCCTGAAGATTACAACTGTTCAACAAGCAGCTAATGGTTATGGGTATAGGTGGGTTTTTCAACTGTGTTCCAGAGTTGTTTTGTTTTTTCTAAATTATTATGGACCAGAAAATTCAACACTGCTTCTCACACTACTAAGTTGCTTGGTGTCCATCCTATAAAGGGATAAGGGAGAGGAAAAAGCCCTCTATCCAGACATTATGCTTGAAAATACAAACTAAAGACAGCACTGCTGCATTCCTGTTACATTAATCATTGATCGCAGTCATCACTGACCAAAATCCAACATAGCCACCTTAAACCCAGTAAGGTGAGGTTTAAAGAGGTACAGTAAGCTCAGTGTTCATCCATATCATAGCTCTAAGGCCACGTTTGCGAGATGCAAGAGAAGGCAAGCACAGCCATAATGCACAACGATACTTTTGCATATATTCTCTAGAAGGCATATGCTATTTTAAGACTCCAAGAAGTTTTACGTACTTAACTGCAGTACCAGTGTGCTCTCAAACACCAGTTGGCAGTGGCACATTTGGTTATGAAGTCTCCATAATGTAGTTCCATAAAAGACATTGGATGTTGTTACTGAGGACCTGTTAAAAGTACTAGAACAGATGGAGAATTAAATTTACCACTCAGATACCTAGTCCATGGACAATTTTCTGTCCTTCCCACCAGACATTTTTGAAATTAAAATTTTTTATTGTTTTACTGGCATTTCTCTCTTCCATGTTGCTTTCAATAAAACATTTCTTTCACTTTGTGGTGTGACATTTTTGCAGTATCCTGTTTTGTGGTACATAACAGCTGACATAACTGATAGTTATTGTTTTGTGCTTATAATCTATAATTAGTCACCTTAGTAACAACAGGTTTCTTTCTTCACAGAGATACTATATTTTCTAATCTGTTAAACTCTTAATTACAAAACCAACACCTCTTTTGTTACCTGAGTTTTTCTACCACTTCTTATGTGGCTGATTTGGGGCAATCAAGAAAGCAAAATAAGTCTTTTCCTGTACCTTGAAAGAGATGTGGATAAGCCTAGCTCTACAGGAAACAGTCTTGGGGTGAAGAAAACCCCAGACAACCAAAACCTGCCTACACAGTAGAAAGGGCTTGAAGAGGCCACCTCCTGTCTTATTTGCAGAGCGATGGCCTCACCAGTGATCCCTCATTTGTTGTTTGTGCATGAGGTTTCTCCTGTGACAATGCTTTTCCCTAACAGGTGCCAGCACTCGATGTCGGTACGTGGCAAGTGTCCCAGTGGGGGAAGACCTGGGAGGAGAGGAAGAAGAGCTGGGTAGTTGAGTGGAAGAAGATGACCTGGGTAGCTTATATTCTTGCAAGGATTCTTCGACTCATCCTTTTTAAATTTAGAAATTCCAACTTTGGAGAGATTTCTCCCTCCTGAGCCAGCTGAAGGCAGCAGACATTAACAGCACTTCAGTTCTGCAGTTGGTCAAATGCAAGTACCCTTCAAGAGAAGGGCAATTTTACAGTCCTGCTTCATTTATCAAACCTGACGTGTACTGCACATTATGATTTCCGTGTAATGGTTTGACTGTAAATTTACCCTCAGCAAGATCCTTTTATATGCATTCAAACTAATTTACCTCTCGCTGATCGAGTCCTAACTTGTAATTTGCTTAAATGCAGAGCCTAAATTGACTAAATCAAATGCATTTGCGCAAACTCAATAAACAGAACCATTACCCACTGAAATAAGCAAGTCTCCTAAGTGCATAAAATGCTTCCTTACAGTGGAAGAGTTGGCTCAGGAGCCAACCACCTCTCCAGCTAATGACCCTGTTTTTCTCCCTATTTCATTAGCCAGTCTGAGGACTCTCATTTTTTTTTTTTTTGCTCTAAACGGAAGTGCAAGAAGCATACATAGCTTTATCAAGTACTGCAACCGAAGCAACCAAAGCTCATTTTCCAGTGTAATGAAAAGGAACCAGTGGGGAAAGATACATTTAAATATCCCTGTTAATGCATACATTAGCGAAGCCATAGCTATTCTGAAAGATCTCAACCATCTCGCACGCTGTATCCATTTGCAGAGAAGGCCGTAAAACTATTGGAGCACTGTGCCGGTACATGTTTTTTATAGCAGTGCAAATATGGTTGAGTCATACTGATCTGTCTCCGACTCAGTGCTTAGAAAGGGACATTGATTTGCAATTGCAAAGGAACCATTTAAAAACTAACATGCTGCCATCCGTCAAGAATGCATCCAGCCTCTTAATGAAGGATGTGAAAAATGATGATCCACCTAATAGCGAACGAAGACCCTTATCAATCGCACCGCAACTTACTCCAAGTATTTCACCAGTGTAAATTTATTTCAGTGGCTTTGTAATTTAAACATAATGACAGCGACACCAATGGAGGCCAGCATACAGTACTTTACACCAGCTTAAGAAAACCTGTGTGGACTTAAAAGTATTTAAAGCTTCGTGTTTATTGAAAAGAACATCTGCATGCCATGTAGTACACCACACGTACCAACAGCTGTTCTAACACGGGGAATTATTACTGCAGGGCAGTACTGCTACACTAAATATTCTCACTAGAAGCTACAACCATGGGTACCCCTTCAAGCTATGATGCAAGTTGGGGGTTAAGCAGCAAAGTTCATTCTCGCTTAAAGTTCAAACTTCAAGTATCTAGTTGCCATGAAGAAAAAAAAAAAGTGTTATCAAAATTAAGTAGACATCACAAACATTTTTTGCTGATATGTATAAAATAAATATATAACCAGAACTGAAAGTCTTAAACTAGCAGATGAATTTGGGGAACAACTGCCAAGTTTTTCATACAAGCTATTAATAAAATGTGGCATTTATGAAATATTTGTCTTTAAGATGCTTTAGGAATATTAACTCACCCATTTTTCTATTAATAATCAAAAGCCATAATTTGGGCTTACTGCAAACAGCATGCCTATGGCAAACCCATAAACCCCAGGAAATTAAGTTGTCCGATGCAATAACTACACCATTCTATTTTATCTGTTTCTCCTTTGAAACTTCTACCTTCAGTTCCTCTATCCCTCTAGATTTCCCAGAGAGCTGGTGGAAGCCCCATCCCTGGCAGTGTTCAAGGCCAGGCTGGATGGGGCCCTGAGCAACCTGGTCTAGTGGGAGGTGTCCTTGCCCCGGGCAGGAGGGTTAGAACTAGATCTTTAAGGTCCCTTCCAACCCTGACAATTCTATGATTCTATGCTAACTTCCATCAAAAATCAGGAAGTCAGACTCTGTTGTGGTATGTAAGATAACATGTTAAAGAATTATGTATAGATCTGCCAAAGACAGATTTTCCTCAGACGTGCCTGAGTAGCTCTAGTGCAGCTTCATATAAATTGGCCCTCAACAGTGACAGCAATAATAAAGGAAGGGTTTCTTGTGACTGAGAAATAATTCTGTGCTGCATGAGGTCTTGACCCTCCCTAGCGCAGGTGTCAGGCATGTGACGAATCTAGGAATTACCAGTGCTTTGCAACAACTATTACTTCCTTAATATTTCTATTAAGGATTGATGCTAAACATTTGTAACCGCGGGCTTGTAGGATGACTGCCAGCTGAGAACACATTACAGCACCCTCTTATCAACAACGTCGGCAATCCAGTGCAAATTCTTCCTTGGTACTAGAAAAAGTTGACAAAAGGCAACACTATTTATAAAAAACTTTGTACATTGCCAATGTTTTGTATGACAAGTCCTCACTCAACAACTGAGATTAAAAAAGAAGGGAAAAAGGACACTGAAAAGGCAGGCAGGGGAGGGAATGGGACGGGGGTCGGGGGGGAGAGGTGGGTGCTGAGGCAGGAGGCAACAGCGAGTAATTGCAGAGAAAATAATAACAAAGCATTTCTTCAAAAAGCAGCCACCAAGCGAATTCTGCCTGCTGGACTGAAATTGTAGATATCTAAAACACTAAAATTGGGACCTTTGAACACATCTCAACAACTACCTGAAAGGAGGTTGTAGCGAGGTGGGGGTCAGTCTCTTCTGCAGAGTAACAGGCGACAGGACAAGGGGAAATGGCCTCAAGTTGCACCAGGGGAGGCTTAGACTGGATATTAGGAAAAATTTTTACACTGAAAGCGTTATGAAGCATTGGAACAGGCTGCCCAGGGAAGTCACCATCCCTGGAGGTATTTAAAACGTGGGTAGACATAGCGCTTAGAGATATGGTTTGGTGACAGTTTTTGTCAAAGTTAGGTTGATGGTTGGACTAGATGATCTGAAAGGTCCCTTCCAACCTAGGCAATTCTGTGATTCTTGTTTAATTTGCTTTCTAAGTTTGCAGTTAAAATTTGCTATGTCTTCCCTGCCTAAAGAAGGCACGTGAGTCCAGATGCAAATGCTCAGGCTACTCAGCAAGGTTCTTTCCTGCTAAACAAGACAGAACAGGATTTCCAAATACTGTGAATGGAATTAAGTTCCTTGGTCTGGGTCCTGATATTTTTACTTTTAAGATCTTTTAATAAAATGTACTACTTTTCTATACTGAGCACTCCCCTTATTTTTCATCGTCTTTATATAGAAATTATAGTTCAGTAAGTAGTATACTAGACTATATGCACTGAAATAGATCCAGGATTAATCACAACTTTCACAGCCCCCACTTGAAAGACTTTAAATTCTGGACTTATTCCAGTTACGATTAGGATAGCTTGGGCACTAAGGGAAATTCCTCTATTTATTTGCTGCATCCTGAGGAAATAATTGATGCAAAGAACTAGTAATGACATAAAGAAAGCCACCGTGGTGTTACTGCTTAAATTCCGGTGCAGGCAGAGGTTTATTGAAACCCACCCATGGTTGTTCCATCCTGTATGGAAAAGCAATTACTGCTCTCAGAAGTCCCTTGTCCAAAACCAACTCATCTGGAGTGCAAGGGGTGCCACAGATCTGGAAAACAAAAATGAGCTGTAGTGGCCGAATCACTTTCTTTGCTCCTCAAGAGTATATTCCACCGGCATTACCTTGCCTATTAGATGCTAAAGAAAGCATCTGTGTGATCTACAGCTGCACTGCAAAGCTGAAAATTGCTAATGGTGCCTAAGTTCCAGCCACGATGCCTACAAGCAGCAGCAAAGAGTTCTCAGTGTGGACTACACGGACTCAGATGTGACCCCGAACATGCACAGCATCCACGCTACCAGTTATTCTATACACAGATATACCTCCAAAAATCACAGTCTCATTGAAGAGATGATGTGGCCAGAGATTTTCAGGGGGTTGTTAACATGGGGGATGCTGTGCATCATTTTGTCTTTCTGGAGCGCTGCCAGCCCTGGAAATAACACGCTGTCATCAGCTGCACTGGCTCTCCGAGCACACAGACAACTCATAACAATCTAACCTTATATTACATAGAGATGGGATATAATCTCACGTTCCCCTCTCCAATTGTGGGAAGACAGCTACCCACCGAGTGTCTCTAAAGTTTGAAGGCCAACAAACGCAGCAAACCCTCTTATGCTTGCACAGTACAGAGTGATGTCAGCTTAAAAACCAGTATAAATTAAATTAAATTGAATATAAATTAAATTCCAATTCAACTCCTCTCTTTCCCCATGCACCATCCCTCAAAACCAGGCATTCTTGTCACAGCAATGAACAAGAACTTATTTAGCAAAGGTGAGTGTTCTTCCTTTTGCACAGCACTTAGACACACACGTACTGTCAGTCTGACTCTTGCTGATCTGCTTATAGTTAGTGCAGTTTCACACTAATAAAAAGAATAAATATTCATCACTGACTTCCTTGCCTCGAAGCTCATTTAATGCGACCGAAGAGCCAAGTGCATGGAAGAGTCAACCACTGTAGCAATATAGATAAAATCGTTCTCTTCGTGGGTAATGAGCAAATGCATTAAGGAACTCGTGTTTTTTCTAGTTGGCTTCTTTCACTGTAAGGGAGACAACGTTTTGTCATGTTGTCTCCAGACCCCATTTGAACAAGCTGATGGAGAACTACTGCCCCTTTGAGGCAACGACATAATTAGAGGAAACACTGTGGAATCAGAAAGAGCAAATATATTTGAGGTAATTCACTGTGAGCAAGACTCCAGTCAGTAGCAACCATTTCATTACTGCATTTCTAAATTGCCATCTTGCAGTTCACTATCAGATGCTCTAGTCAATCCCTCTGCTGTGTTCTAAGAGCTTGTTTAAAGTAATGCCAGCTGACAAAGGCATAATTATAGTATGTACAGCACATGTTAAGCTTGTGACAGCACTTTTTTCTCAGGAAGCTCCAGAAGCCAGATTCGGACCAAACTGTGCAGCCCAACACCGCGCGGGGGAGCATCTTCCCCGCCTGCAAGAAGTGCAGTCTGTTTTTTTCTTCCCCTGACAGCAGTTGCTAGACTGTTCTCCCCTTCTTGATGATTAAAGAATGAAAGTCAAACGTTGCTTAGCCCTTTCAGAAGGAGAAAGTCATTTATCTGGTGTCTGATACACAGAACAGCGGCATTATCAGCCTGTCTCCTTGAACTCACTCGAACTTGAAGGAAGGGAGCAGGCACAACACTGGCGCTCGTGCAAGCGCAGTGCCACAAAGACAAGGCTGGAACAAACAAGAGGTAACTGGAACTTCATTTCCTCCCTTCCCTCCCCTGCACGGATGCTCAGGACTGGGCTATTTGCTTCTAGGTGTGTAACTTGGTGTGAGGGGAAGAAGGGCAAAGGCTTCTTCCATTGACCTGCCTTCTAGAGAGCCTCCACCATTGTCACCACTGGCACAGTCCTCTCCTTCCCCACAGCCTGGGACCCCAGGTAGGTCTTCTGGGCTGCTCACCTGGAAAGCTGTTCTCTTGGGTTAGGAAATGTGTGTGTGTGTGGCAGATAAAGGTAATATGGGACTGGCTTGACCTTCTGGGTAGATAACCCCCTTTATTCCCTCATAATATGGAGACAATTCACCTTTCAGAATCAAAATGATAGAAGTTTTTGCTTTTTCTACCTTCTCTGTCATTGAAGACCCACAATGAAGTGCATCTACCTACACTGGTTTTACTCAGGGATCCAAGACTAGGTAAAGCTCTTCATAAACAACTAATGATTGCAAGTGTCTCTAGATGCCCAGCTTGTGGCACAGGAATAAGTGCCAATTAATAAAAAGCAAACAAATGAGCCACACACATTCTGTTGAGTGCTTTCCTAAAAAATTAAGTCCTTCTGAGGCACCCCATTTTGAGAAACAAGTCAGCCAACTGTAATCACCACTCATGTGTTGCAAATTCAGCTGCAGTGTGAAAGACGGAATTGCCTCTATATAACCCCACAGTAAGGTCCTCGCTTCATTTTACTGACATAAATTTTTTTGTATGTCAGTTTGCGTTGATATCATCATATTAGCTATCTTTCTCCAATATTTCTGCAAACACACTACCAAAATAGACCCATGACCCCAGCGGAAGGGCTACCTAGAACAAAGTAAATAATAGTGGAAAATAATAAACTACTTTCTGGATGACATACGTGCAGAAGTGAAAGTCTGGAACAATTCATTAGTCCTCACATGATTATTTTAGTTCTAAAAGAATTACGTTATTTTTCTAAAGAGGAAGAAAGTTGTTCTGATGTAATTGGTAGTAATGACTAGTGGATTTTTTAGCAGCTGCTGCTGCTAGTAGAAAAAAAATATAAATGTATTTAAAAAATAAAAAAGACCCACCTTTCAATGGCAGAAAACAAAGAAGCAAATACATCTGTAAGCAGTATCTTCTCAATGCTTCTCTTGTATATTTTAATGGGTTTTGTTCCATAAATGACTGAGCAAGTGAAAAGAATTTTCTTGTTAGTGCATTGCAAACTTCATTTGAATGGTGGCCAGAAGACAAAACTTCATGTCATCTTATGTTGAAAGTGTGTAAACTTACTGTGGATAGGGTTGTATTATAAGCACCAGCTATCTCAGAACAGGGGGGCAGCAAGACAAACACTGCCTAAGAAAAAACATAGTGGGTCAGACATTACCAAAGTAAAATTAACTTTGCTGTACTTTACATTTCTAGCCATAGAAATAGCTATGTGACGGGTGAAGAAGCCAGGGAACACTGTTGTGGAGCACAAAAGATCAAATGTTTCAGATGTACAAGTAATTTGATTATACTCTTCTGCAACTGCCTCCCTACCCAATTTTTGGAAACCGTCAGATGCTACTGGAATGCTTTATATATTTGTACATCACATGTTACATCACTAAAATAGAATTAACTCAAGGAGCAGCAAAGAGGGTTATCTGCCTCACTTCAACGTTGAAGTATAAGCGTACTAGATTGTCAGCTGGAAGTAGAAGTTATGAGGAAGTTCTCTACGGATCATACCCACAAAGACTATAAGGGTAGCATCAACTACATCGAGAAGAAAGGAAAAGGAATTTGAATGCTGTAGAGTCTCCTCAATGGCTTTGTCTTAGAGTATACTTTTAAATATAAGGAATTCCCCTTAAAATCATATTAAGAAATCATATCAGAAGTATCCTTTACTGATACCCCTTCTTTAAGATGTTTCACGGTCAATTTTCAGCCTGGTGCTCAGTGGCACTGGGTGAGAACCTCCATACTAACAAGAAAATGGAACTATACCTCCACTCTGTTCCCTACTGCAAGTCAGGCCATCTCAGATGCAGAATTAAAAGTTAGCACAGCTTTCATGTCTTTAAAGAAAAGGCAAATCCTTATGTGAATGAGTTCCAAATAGTTGAATAGAAATTTTTTTTCTTATGTCCACACCTTTTTATTCCCTAAGGAGCTGAAAGGACCATGAAAGGTGCAAAGTTGGCAGACATTATCAAATATTGTATTCATCAGGGAAATTTTAAAAGCCTGAACAAATGTAAGGCTTTAACTCTTTTGTATGCGTTTCTAAGCAAGCTGATGTCTGGGAATCTTTGCAGAAGGAAGTTTTCAGTCTCAGCCTGCATCTCAGCTCTTTTTCATGAACATAAAGCTGGAACTCAAACCACCCTGAAGCGCAATTGCAGCAAGACCGTGCTACTGATAGAAAGGGCTATGGATGGCATCCTCTGTATTATGGCTGCTTGATCCAGCCTAATGATGAAGATCTTGAAAGTGTTACTAATATGCAAAAAAGCACCGTACAGTGTGCATTTCATAAATCTCCCTTCTTTCGTGCACATAAATGCAGCTCAGAAACCCTGCAAGGACAGTGACTGTACCTGGGTCACATTGCTCCGAAGGGTCTGTGAACTCAGCTTGGCTCCCATCTTTCCCCTGACACCATTGCCAATATGGTTCATCATTTCTACCACCCTCCTCACTCCTTGGACTTTAAGGCTTCATCAGCCCATTAGAACTGCCACTTTTGGTCAGGCTTCTGTGTTCAGAGAGCAGCCACAGACATAGCAGCAATATTTTAGAGTTAAGTATACTGCAAAAGCCTTACGAGGGATTCAGGGGCCCTCATGGACAGCTCGACTCAGCCGCACCTCCGACAACTAGAGAATGGCTCAGACCAACTGAACAAGCAGGAGGAGCTCTCTTCTGAAGCATCCACACAGGACATACACCACACTCTCCTACAGACTGGCCTCAACTCCCACTTTTTCCTAAGCCATGGAAGTTTTGTATAGAAGGTTTCTGTCTCACGGAAAAAGAATTATTCCCATCAGGGCATACACATAACCCAAGAGAGTTTATGGAATCAGAAGAAAACCTTTACTCACCTTTCCCAGCTGTTTTCATTAGTCCCAAAGCTTTGATCCCAAAACATTTGCTTCTTTGTGGGTTCTGCCAGCCTGGTGCACGCACACATCTGTGGGGTTCAGAGGGAGCAAGGAGGACCCCTTCTCAACTGCACAAACTACACCAGCCTCCAGCTTCTACACGTTTCTCTGAAGAGGCAACCTTGTTCAGCTCTCAGCAAACAAGGCCCGACATCAGGCTGCTTCCAGGTGAACAGGGAAACATTCAATCCAAGCCATGTACCAGGCCAGTTCAAATTTCACTTCATTTGCTACATCATTATATTAATATTTGATTTCAGATGACATTGACGCCGTTCAGTTTCACTGAATGTTCCCTTCTCCCTGTGTTGTAAAACAAGGATTGGGTATGCTTTATTTTGGATTACATTTCACGGCATAAATCTTTGTCTAAACCTTCTTCTGCCCTACAGAATTGAGACCTAATCTCATTTTCTACAATCCTGAGCAAAGAACACTAGAAACTCACTCTGCCATGCAGGTTATTCAAAGTGCACACTTCTGGACTGCAGGGTAATATTGAAATTTGATCAATACAGGTGGATGGTTTGGGTTTTGTTTGCTTTTGCTAGATTTTGTTAGAATGTGAATTCCAAACTTCAAACTGTAGCTTTAGAAATAAGGGCACAGACCTTTTAGAAAAAGTAACCATTTAAGAATGTGTTCAATTGTCTATGTTTGGAAATCACTTGACCAGTTAGTTGCCTCCAGCTCCCAAAGATAATCCGATATCACACAGAAAGGAAGTATTGTCCACAGGCCAAGTATAAAAGCAAATTAATATAAAGCTTAAACTTTCTTGTGAAAATTTTTAGCAAATTATGCCAAATAATAGTCTAAATGCAAGGAAAGGAAAAAAAAAAGGTGCTACTTGCTATAAATTTATTGCTATAAAGAATAATTAATTGGCTACTTGCCAACCAGGCTTGCATTGTTTAGGTATCATTGTTTAATGAGTATGTGGGATCATGCTTGGCAGGGGGAACAGGGACAAACCACACACTCCAAATCAAGTTTCCCGTTTAACACATCCAGCATAAGGAAGGCAGCACTTAAAATGCTAAGTTCTTAAGAAAATCTGGCCCATAAAAGTTAGAACTGGCCCTTCTGTTCCTTAATAAACTTCAATGAGACCCCAGAGACAATTAGATTGATCAGTTCTGCTTACTTCACAGTTTCTCTTCTTCTGATATAAAATTATTCAACTTTTTATGGGGGTTTTTTTGGTTGGTTTTTTTTTTCAAAGGCATCTAGCTACACTCTGAGGACAGTCTGAAGAGGAATAACAACAAGCTGTTCCTGGGGGGAAGGGATATGAAATTGCTGCACATCTCCCAGCTAAACCAAGTTTCTACACTAAACATAAGGGTAAAATTAGGGCTCTATATTGAAGACTTCGCCATTACCAAAACCTCTGAGATGAATATCTGTACCAACACTAAAAACCACTATTTCCTTGTTGACACATCACCTTGCCAGAGGGCAGACAGGAGGTGCATTGATAGGGGACCAATTAAACTAAATGAAGCCAAAAGCAGATAAAAGCGGCACCAAAACGTGGTAAGCCAAGGCATTCCTGACACCGTATGTACTTAAAAGTGATACAAAAGGTCAGAGGAGAAATAAACTAATGTCTCAAGAAAAGATCATTTGTACCTATCTTGTTTCATTCAGAAGTGAATGGCATTTGTGGGAATTGTGACACAGATGAAAAAGGATTTAAGAAAGACTGGGGAATTACAGCAGTTGTTTAACATTTCTAAGCAGGACGATCATTTAAGAGAATGAAGAGGCAAAGCTAAAGGCAGGGGACTGTTGGTGGCTCGCAGCCTCTAAGCCGGAATACACTGAGTGCCTGCAGGAGCTTCACAGCAGAGTTACGACGACAGTGCCCAGCTGCCCCTCTTCACTTCACATGGTGGCTGCCTTCAAGGTCACTGGGATGCTGGAACAACATGGACGGACTGGAAGATGATGAAAGGGATAGAAGGAGGAGAAAGAGAGGAAAAGTAACCAGTTGAGAAAGAAAACAGACTGTTTCTGAATGATAGGGATACAAAGAAATACTACACTAGGATTCAAACAGCCCAAGAACTGAAAAAGTTGCATTACATCAAGACGTGGGTTGTTTGGGGGTTTTTTAATAGCAATTAATAATCAAACTGTCACGAAGCAGAGAACCAGTGTCAGAGCAAAACCTTGACAAGAAAGCCAACAGTCCAACGAGACTCAGTTTCTGAAATGTCGTCTGAGGTACCCCATCAAAACACAACCCATCCGCATCGCACTGACCCTCCAGAGACACTCTCTCTTCTTAAAAAGTAGCCTGAACAGGGGCGTTCACTTTGCTCTGGCTCATTTTGGTTCTTAAGCGGGAGCAGCAGGAGCCCTTGGGGCAAGCTCTTGGAAGGGGGAGGGATGGTGGCAGGTTTTTCTGTTTCAAATGTGACCTGGAGTCCTGAAAGTGAGCTGGTACAGAGAGGGGAGCCCTGGAAGTGAAAGGAGTCTATAGTTCAAAACTTGCACTGTCACTTTCGATACTACCCGTAAGGGCAGAGAAACCTCCATCTCCAGGGACACCGTAATAGTTTTCACAACTAGGGGGAGGGAAAAAAAATACAGTACTTTGCAAACCATTAATCACAGGAATTATAAAATGCTATCTAGAAGAGCACAGTTCCTCCTGCCTTGGTTTACCAAAGCACACTTTGACATAAACTGTCACGTTGCTACAGTGTCAGAGCCCCAGACGCCTTTTCTTTACCTGAATTCCATGAGGGAATTGATGTGCTTTTGTGAACGGTCACCAACTGCAGCAAGGAGCACAAGAGAGACCGGCTGCACAGCTTAAAAGAAAAATATTTAAAAGGTAAAGAAAAGATGAGCTGCCCGCAGGCACCAATCAGGTCCTTTCAGTAGCACACTACAGGGAAGGTGTTACAAGAGAATAGTAAGGTCTTCGAGCTGCATTGACATGGCTGAAGTGAAATTTACATATCTATACACTTATTATTAATACAGTATTCAAAGGCAAACTCCACAGGGATTTGGACAATCTTTAACTCCTTTTACTGTGTACTACATAATGTAGTAGCGCAAAGAAACAGGCCAACACTGCTGATCCTCCAAACAATATCCAACACGCTCATCATGGCAGGAGCCTCAAAGCACACACCCTGTATGCTGCAGAAGGGAGAAGATAAGGAACAGCTCAGAGATGAGAAATAACAGCGATTCCTCAAGGGCCTCAGGGCTCTGCTGGGGCCGGGATAGACTGGAAGCTTGGCTCCAGGGCAATCCATCAGTGTCAGCACCAGCAACTTCCCTGGTTCAACTTGGCCGAGATAAAAAAAAAATCAGATAAGCAGCAGCTTGTGTGACACAACAGCTCTACACCTCTCAGGTGCTAGAAAAAAACAGAATCCACCTGAGGTGCTTAGAGACTATTCCTCAGCTGAACAGTAACAACAATACAAGAAGTCACCACCACTGCAGTCCCTCTGGTCACGAATAAGCACAGACACAGCACGGTGAAAGGAAGAAACTGAAGAGATCTGCTGGCATAGATCAGCTGGATATCACATAAACCAGAATGCTGATGGAGGCCTATCCAGTGGTAAGAAGCTTCCCAGACATCTGTGTGACTGTCACACATACAACTGTCTGCCCTGTGGCCCAGTGACATATCCACACAGTGCAGGCAGCTCTTGGTCCCCAGAGACCAAAAAAACCCATCTCTAAGATGAGAGGAACTCATGGGTGGACAGAGGAGCTGATGACACTGTTAATGACCCTTGTGCTTTCCTTCCTCCATGCTGAGGCTGATGTAGCAAGAAGTCTCATGGTGGGAGATCACAAACTTAATGAAAACAAAAAGCAAATCCGTAAATGAGGTGAGGACAATTATGCTAATTGTTAGGAGCAGGGCAGGCTATAGTGTGAACTATCACTGAAACCACTCACATCTGTGATGTTAGGGATCCCTGGGCACTGACTGTCCTAAAGTGTTAAAAATAGCTGACCCCATAAGCTGTGAAGAAAGATATGAGGGGAACAGATCTGTTTGTATGGTCTACCTACATAAGAAAGTAGATAAAGGAAGTTAAAGGCCACAACATCAGTAGTGGTGTTCTCTGAAATGCTCCTACAGTTGCAGTAGTATAGAAGTGGTAGAGAAGCTGTGCATCCAGTGGCACCTAAAGAAAGATCTGGAACATAGGGAAGAGAGGAAATTTGTACAAGAAAGATATTCTTCACCTAAGCCAATACAGAACCATGTTGCTACAACTTTTAAAGTTATAGGAGAATTTGAAATCAAAGACAGCTGCAGAAGAGCACACTGTTCAGAAATACATGTCATCTACAGAAAGGCTCCATAATTCCAAATAACAGCAAGTGAAAGAGGGAAGCAAAAGAGTGTCATTTAACTAGAGAGGGGAAAAAGATAAAAAATAAAGACAACCGGAAGTCTTAACGTATATATATATGTATATATACACACACACGTATTTGATTAAGAATATTACTATGACAGGTATATCAAACACTTGTGGGGATAGGGACTGATAGGCTGCAGAATAATAATAGATACAACTTCCATACACAAGGGGGAGAGCCATGCACGCGCAGAGAAATAACAGATTCCATATGAGAAACACAGATTCCCAATGGATCAAGTTCTAGGCAGTGAGAGGAAGAGCGTGGTACTAGGGACCAACCATGAGCACAACAATGAGTGTCATATACCGGAAGAGGCTCAGAGAGCAGAGAGGCTGCAAGCTGAACAGTGAACGACGCCAACTATCCCTATCCATGTGTACTGGGTAAGATATGAAGCTACACATTTAAACACATAAATAATTGACCCACAGAGCAATTATTCGGGAAATGCACAAGAAGCAAAGCAATTCCTGACTTGGTTCGGAGGAACATGCAGGATCTGGTTCCAAACACTGCACAGATTCATTCTGACAGGCCACAGATATAACAAAGAGCAGCAACAGTACCTTCCCTCATCTCATACAATTGCTTTTTCTTTATGTGAGAATAATAATGAAAAAGCAGTAGTTTATTTAAAAAAAACCAAAACAACAACCCAGAGATATAAGCCAACAGTTAAAGTGTTTGCAAGCGGCAAAAAACACTGTAGTGGAGACTCACTGAATTAATATTTAACCTTTTTGTTATGTCATAATTCCACCAAAAGGTATTATTTCAATATTTAAAGCCACGTCCAAGTAGAAAAAAAACCAAAACAAAAACAAAACACACACACACTCTCCTGTTTTATGTAAGATTATAGTGAGCAGGCCAAAAAAGGGTTTCGAGAAACAACTTGTTAAAAGGGCATAAAACCAGTTTTTCTTTCCTCAGGAGTAGGAGGCCTGCCAGAAATTTTTAAGACCAGTAATGAATGCGTAAATGGAGTGACCAAACAAGAGACCACAACAGAAAAACTAAATTAATTTTCTGCATCTATATTATCTCTTTAGGATTTACAAGAGCAGCTCTGGAGGAACTCTCAAACTGAATTTCAGTAAGAAACTATAACACAAATTGAGAAAATTAACACGAGCTACTTACCAGTACCAGATGGTCTTCACCCACAAATTAAACAAAAGTATGACACCTGATCTCAAGGAGGGGGTGAATAAATAAAGTGGTAAGGTTGGTTGCTGATTGTAAATTATTGAAAGTTTTAAAGAAATGAACTGCAGAGGGCTCCAGACTGACCTCAGGATACTGGGGACCTCATGACTGACCAGTAAAAAATGACAGATGAAATTCAGTGTTAAGTATAAAGTAAAGAATATGAGAAAAAGTCCTAAACTCTATTCACAGAGATTGAACCTCAGCTTAGCGTTCTGAGGTTATGTAGATGAATATTATTTCTGGCCTTTTACTCTGTGCATACTGTAAATGGAGCACATTGGCGCAGACAAAAACATCGTACAAAGTAAACCTTTACCTTTTGTCTCCATCTTACTAATTGCTCAAATATTGCTAAAGGGCTTTATATCACAGTGGGTGGGCTAAAATCCCCTAAAAGTAGAGGCAGAGACAAATGAAGAATCAGTATTGCCCACACTCAGGGGTTTCTTAATGGAATCTTTAGGAAGTTCTTTTGTAACCTTAAGGACATCTCCTCAGTACACAGACCTGTGAGACAGCACCTAACGGACAGACCTGGGATACCAGTCCTGTCATCATGAGTATATCTAATTATGCAGTTTAGTTGTGCTGGTTATGCGCTAATTTAGTTTTTCCCAGAACACATACGTGTTTTTAGAATTCAGCGTGCCGCAGCCACAGGTGTCTTGTCTGGGGAAAAAAAAAAAAAAAAAAAGTTCTTTCCTAGCTTCACCAATGGTGTACCACTGGCTTAGCAAGTACTTCTGTACTAGCTCAGTTTCTCTTATAATGATCCAAGCAGATTTGATGTAGGCAACTTAGAAATTCTTTGAAAAACATGAAGAGCAGAGTATTGTAATCTTGTATTCTATATATACCCCACAAACTCTCTCATTGTGGTCATACAAAAAAGTCTTCTAATTATGCTGAATTTTCACTATAATTTTCGTATATCTGAACTTCTACCCATGTCAGAATTGTTTGTTCTCTAATTGCTAAACTCAACAAGAAGAAAAAACTCATTTCTTTCTGGTTCACAATGGCACATTAAGGCATCGGCAGATATTTTTGCCAGGACTCCAAGACCGCACAGTAAGGTTTCACCCTTATCATACCCCACAAAATGCTGCTTGTTTCAAGAACAAGTGTTTTAAACAAAAACAGCATCCCAGATGGATGTCACCTGGCTGCATTCCAAGATTTTACAGTCACAGAAGCAAAACGCTGTACTGAATAAGTATGAGGGTGACACACAGAAGTAAAGGAGGCAGACTGGGATACCGAGATGGGCAACTCTCAGCTCTTTCACAAATATGCAAAGCCCCACAGTGAGAGCCTCAACGCCATTTCAACTGCTCAGGCTCTGGTTCCTGCTGAAAGAAACTCCCTTCACACAGGCTGAACCAGATTTACGAATAAAGACAGCTTCTGGCAGACTGTAGCAGAGGAGAAGCATCCAGAATAAGGGCCTGGGAGCTCATTTGCCCTGTAACTTAGAGAGCACAATGTGGGAATGTACCACAATGTAATTAAGACAACTAAATTAGATAAGAAACACAGTAAGTTTCAGACTAATCCAAAATCATAAGGCAAGATTTAAATCAAATAACTCTTCTCACATTAGGGGAAAAAGTGAATAAGCAAAAAAACTAGTTTCCAGTTGCTAATCCAACCCAGCCCAGGGTCTGGAACCTCAGTCAGACCCTCAAACACTTCCAAGCAATTACGTCTTCCCTCATTCATTCTGGGTCATTTGGAGCGAGATGTACATCTGCAAGTTGATAACCCACAAGGGATACTCGAGTAACTCATGCAAGCTTCTAATTTTCTGCTATTCAAAGCTTTCCATCTTCAGTTTCATGGTGTCCAATCAACTGGACACTGCAGTTGTACCTGCCTGATGCACTCTCTCAGGTAAATGAGTTACGTACTATGATGATTAAATACAAGAAGAGCTTTCTGCAGCTGACAGGATGGATGGCAGGAAAATAGACAGGGACAGAGAAGTGGCCGTGTCACAGTGTGACATGGCACGGCCACTTGCTGCCACCCCAGCACCCTGCCCCATGGTAGCCACAGGAGAAAGAGAGAAATCCCATGGGAAAGAAACACAAAATTGACTGGCCTGCAGGACCTGATCTTGTGATGCAGAACTATGTGATCAGACTGCCAACAGGAACTGAGACAATTAAACCAAAACCCAGGCATTTTCAAGAGTAATGCATTACAGAGATGCAATGGTAACATAGAGGGGAAAGCTCATTTGGTAGGTAAAGTACAGAGACTTTAGCTCTTAATGTGAATGAGCATTACTTACAGATTTTAGACTGCCCTAGGAAGAACGAATTATCCCAATTACCCCAAAAAGGACTGATCAAGGAGTGGCAACATCTGCAGGGATGAGCCACCACCTCCACCTCCGTATGATTCAGAACAGAGGATCTAAATGGCAAGTCATATTCCCACTACAGTTTAAAAACCTGCATGTGAAGGCTGTCCTTGGACACTGACCAATTATAGATCTGATCTTTGTCCAGGATGAAAGTTAATTCCCAAAAGACCTACAAGCGGAGAGAGGAGATGTACCGCTACTCACCTCCCCGCCTGTGTGAGCACCATGAATTGCAGGTACAGCTCAGGCCAGGAAGGTGCTCACCTGCATGTTGAGTCCGAAGGTGGATGGGGGATGAGCCCTACGAACCAGCAGTTTGCACCACAAAAGCCAGCCCAGGAGAACAACTGCGGTCACCTGAGCAACAGTTACCCACGTCAAGTCAGCAAAGAAGATTCAGAAGTCAAAAGGCAACACAAGCAAGTGCTTTCACAGGCATCCAAACGCCTGATGCCAGTTCCCAATGACTGGCTGTGAGCTCCAACTGCAGCTGCCCTCCATGGTCAGAGCATCCGTATGTTCCCTCTCCCGCATCTGTTCTGGTGCCTAAATAAAGGTTGAGTTTATCCTGTCATCTTCCCTTTGATCAAAGCACTCATACTGCCTCTGCCTCCCTTCCATTTGCCTTGTCTCATGAAGCTTGCAGAAACTTAATTATTTTTGAGAAATTCCTCCCCCCCACTCCGTTTGCCAGAAATGGCTGAAGTCTGCCAACAGATTCAAAAGTAATTAGGGGAAGACACACACAGGCAGCAAGATTAACCCAGACACCTTTTCTTTGGAGACCAGGCTAAAACCCACAGTATTGTATTTATTAAAACCACACCCTAAAGTCAGATTCATGATTGATGTACTTCTGTTACTGGCAATACGGCAGATTTTTAAAACAGTTTTTGGAGGATTATATTCAGTTTCTACAAATCAGAATGATTTCACCCCTTCCAGCCACAGGCAAGCCATTTATGAACACTTTTCCCATTAAATTAAATGCAGATAAGTACTTACCTGCCTCAAATGGGGTCTGTGTGCAAACACAAACACTAGTTTGAGGATCCTATAAGCACTGCTCTACATAAAAAATAATAAGTATTGCTGTAGGATTAGTGCATATGCGTTTTTTTCTTATTGAATGGCTGCAACCTTTCAAAAACAGAAGCACAACAGAGGTCTAGCCCTCATTTATATTTAAGTGTGATACAGGGAAATCATTCATTTAGCAAATCTTTTTCCAAGTTAGCTTTCTTCTGCAATTTAATTCTTACTGGACAGTTCCAATGCTTTTAAGACTATGTGACAAAGAAATAACAGGCTGGAAAAAGCAGGCCCGCTTGAAATATAAATGCTTGAAATACTGAAAGGCCTGAAGGAAACTCTGCTTGGCTTCCAACACATCCAGATCCATTCATCTTCCTGGTCCTTACTGCCTTCGTGAAACCTCACCAGCGCACTCCCACACGCTGCTTGTTGACCTGCAACACGAGAAAAGCCTGCCATGCTGCTGGTCACGCGGGGATGACAGCTTTCTTCTTAGCGCCTGTGGATGCCCACGGATGGCACGTGCACCTCATGCACGGTGAGGAAGTTGAGGAAGCTATGGAAAATGACTGGAAACTCTTTGGTCTTTGAAGAGGACAGAGAGTGAGAGAAAGGTGTCAACACCCCATGAAAGCATTCGGACCCTCTCACACCCCTCCAAATACATACTGGAGGATGATTTTTGAGCACAAAAGCAACCTTAGATGGCCCACAACATCCAGGCAGCAGTACAAGGGGCCACTGCCTGCTTCCTCACTCTTTCCTTCCCCCCATCCCAGTCCTGCATCCCCACAACTCTGCCCACACAGGGTTGTACACTGTTAAATCAATTAATCTGTCAGCTGGGTGAAAAAAAAAACCTGTGGATGCGATCCCCAAGTCATCAGTCAAATGATGATCAGTTGCCATATCTTCCTGAATAAGCAGCCCAGGCAGCATTGTCTTCTTAATTATAAAAGATTTTTATCAGCTTACCGGAATGTTTTTCGGACTCCCCCCTTGTGCCCTAATTTAATTCTTTAATTATGAGGAATTAGGAGCCAGTATTTTCAATAAATGCTGAAAGGGTTGTCATTCCCTCACAAGTACCTAGTAAGTGTTGTATTGCAGATTTAGCTAAGGTGCACCATGATTGCAGCAAACTTTTAAACTTCTAGACTGTATTTCCTTTTCCAGCAGGGATTCAGGTTTCAAGACTCTTTCTAACTTACCACGTAACTTATCAATGTTTCTTTTCATACACAAAACTACAAACTACCTGAAAAGATATAAAGTGTAAAATTAAAAAAGAAATCACCACTTATTGCTAACTGTATATGTTTTACATACAAATATAATAATTCAAGTGAGAAAACAAGTCAGAAAAAAACAACATTTAATTATAAAAGAGCTTTTTAAATTAAAAAAGATAATGGCACTAAACCAGAAACAAAGTTATTTAAGAGATCATAGCCACGGGGCGGTTGTAATTTTATACTGAAACTGTACAGCTGTTCCTATCATCTGCACTTTGCTCCTGATTAAAATAACTGCTAGAGTTCCAGTAACAAGTAATCTTCTACAGAACTATCATGTATTATGAAAACACACATCATTTTTGTTTTACATGACAAAAACCCCTTATGTTTATTACATTAGATTAATAAATATTTACCTAAGCATTGTACTGGTTTTCTACTCTACTCCTTAACGTTTAAAGAACAGAGAATGTGGTTTGTTCTACTGACAAAAGTGATTTGTCTTACAGCCCACAGTGGCACAGTGCTGTACCATGTGGGGGCACCCAACTAGATGGAGCATCAGGGGAGTACAGTCACATTAGAACAATTTCCTACGTTATTTATCCTGCTTTTGAGAATCCTGCTTCCTTTCCATATGAAGACACCCTTCAACTTCAAAAAACAATAAATAGTTACGCCCCCAAAATTGTTCGTATGCTGTGGACAACTAATTAGTAGATGTCTAATTTTTCTATGACCTTTCAGAGTTCTGTTTCATTGCTTATCTATTAAATGGAGAGTTCCAGTGGTTACTTTGGGAAAAACAGTCAGGGCCAGTATCCAAAGGTCTGCAGAAAGGCCCTTTATTCCTTTAATCGGCTTTGATCAAGGCAAAAAAGATTTAATTCAGTCCTTGATTGCATGTAGAATATTTCCTATAAGGTCAATATAATTTTGTGTGTGCATTGAAAGAAAATGTTTCATTCCGAGGATATAATTTCACAGTAGTTATTTCAGGCAGTCAGCACGCAGGTGTGAGCACTTAGGCATGGCTGAGCTAGTTTACAAATACATTGTAAAGCGGTACACAAGTTCATGAGCCCAAAATGTTGCTGGGGCTCTGGAGCTACAGTCACAGCTCTTTGGGGTGCAGCAAGCCACATCAGTCTATAATTCATTATCAGCAAATTCCACAGGGAGCTTTCAGTCCCTCCCTGCAAAGAGAAGGATTTCACCATTGGACTATTAATTTTTGAAGTGATTTAGACAGCATCTATCAGCATAAGAGAAATCATAACTTGATTTCTGGCCTCGTCCAGGATAGACCAGACATAAAGCTGATGGTAGATAATATCCAAAAAGCCACAGTAGATCTCCACAGTAAACCTTTACACTGATTTTGAGTGAAAGGTTTGGTGGTTTGCTACCTATGAAATTCAGACTACATTTTCCCTCCACGGTTATTTTATTCTTCCTGAACATTTTTATTGCGCTAGTAATTGGCAGGTTTTGTCAGTTCACAAAATGTGATCTATCCAAAGTCCAAAATACCCGAAACTAGTGTATGTAACGTGGTTGCATATCACTGCTGAAAAACCTAAGGTCTTTCCATTGCATGACAATATTCCAGAAAAGACACTGCCAAGAGTGGTGAGCTTTAAAAATGACTCACCTTGTCACATGGTCCTTTCTTTTTTCTTTTTTCAAAAAATAAAATCAAGAATACAATCAACTGGAATAAGAATAAAAAATGTTTAAAAGATCTAGCAAAAAAGCTGCATATAAAGCATTTTCACAGTTGTTTTAAAATAGTTTTCATCAAACTTTACCTAGAAAGTCAAAAAACTTAGGACTTCCAAAGACAAAATATATTGCATTGCAGTTTTTTCTTGTGAATTTCACACTTACTTGGGAAATTCATATGCCATTATTTAGGTATTTTTAATACTGTACCATTCAGAAGTGCTGATCAGGATTTGTTTCTCCAGTGTACGAGCACTGTAAAGACCTGTACAAACACACAATTCTACGCAGATTGTAGATCTCTATAATAAAGAGGTTAAACATCTGTTTGAAAAATAAATTCTTCTGGAACAAGACCTACCAGATGGGAGGTAGATTAGTGCCATTAAAATATTGAAGGTACTTATTTCAAATACGAGTGGGAAAACTGTGCTATCTCCAAAGTTTTGCTGCGAGTAAAACTGAAAATTTACTGATAATCACTGTTGGGTTTCCACCAGTTTTTGGAGTTTGTTATTGTTTTTTAACTGAATACAGTTCTATTAATATAAATATAACACAGCTGAATGTTGAAAGGACACATTATCCCTTTCAAACATCCAGCCTTACAAAGTAAGTCCACAGGTTGTTCTTTTGCCATTTGTTGTGAGCTTAGCTCTGCTTAGATTTTATAACCCACTCAGCATTTGGGTTGAGCTGGTATAGGTCCTTCATGTAGGTATCATCATCAAGGCAGCGTTCTCCTAGAAACAGAAGAGATATGTGGTGACATCAGTACCAAAAAAGAAAGTAAATGATTTTCAACCTCCTGTCACTGTTTTATTCAATTAAGCTTTTCAGCTAAAACCTAGAAGTGCCCTTGCCCTTCCAACTTGACTTGTGAAGGAAGGGGGACAGAGGAAGAAGGAAGAGTAGGGGCTGTGCCACCTCTGTGGCACATTCTAGGTCAGATTTTTCCCACAGACCACGCACGTGGGAGCTCCCCTCCACAAAGTTTTAGGGAAAAAAGGAGCAATGCCCTGGTCCTCTCAAGGTTAAATGCAAACACTAGGTTCACATTTGCTTAGAAGCCCATTAAAATTTCAGGTTATTTTCTCCTTCTCACATGGAAAGTTTGAGCAAGGTTTGTCCTTGCTAAGAATGTATTACTCCCTATCCCGCTCCTCTTGGTTCTGCCATAGCACTTGTAACGGTTACTATCCTAGGAGGGAAAAGTACCACAGTGTTCTTGGTGCCTTACAAGCAATTAATTTATGTCTAGTAGTTACGATGAAAATACCATATGCTGATCCATCAAGATCTGCACACTCTCCCCGTTCCCCAAAGACAAAGTATTATCTCATGCATGTGCAGTTCAACATCACAGCACCTCTCCTACTGCATCCTGCAAGTGGTTGGGGTGGATGGCTCGTGTTCCAGTCAGATGCTTCCAGCACATGTGCTCCTGAAGCAGGAGGTGAGCAGAGCTGTGATGCTGCAGCTGGGTTTGTCTGCCAGCTCTTTGGACTCAATGCGCAGAGCAGGCAAGAAAGCAAGACTCCCTCCTCAACCAGTCTCAGTCTCCATCTGCTCCCCCTCCATCCACTCTCCCTACCAGCCTGTCTTCCTTCTAGGATATTTATCCCAACCTATGTGATCTGTACTGCCCATGCGCTGAACTAGTCTGTCTCCCACACACAGTGCAGCATGTTGAGGCAGTGAGAGCACGGGGACAGTGGTTTGCCATGTCTGTATCCAGTCCCTGTCACAAAGCAATGGCAGCAATCCCGTTCAGTGCCCTGAAGCCCTATAGTGTACCGAGTACTCAAAAAACTTCTGAAGACTGCAGCAGCTCCATCTGCTAGGGGACAGGATGGCAGGATTGTGCATGTTACAATTATGAGTGTAAGCACACGAGTGTATCACAAACCTGCTGAGTCTCCTCCCTTTTGGGCTCCCTCTACATGAGTCACTCACACTGGGCAGACAGAGAGGATGGCAAAGATCGAGACAGCTGGTTTACTTAAACCTGTACAGCAGGTTAAAATCATGGAGTTTCTCTTATCTCAGCTGAGAGTATTAATAAGGACTAGTAAGGGATGAGTGAAGTTGAAGTTGTCTGGAAGTAAACCATTCAGACAGAGGAAACATCTAATCTCTCTATCCTATTTCATAACAAAAAAACAAAAAAAAAAATCTGCAACTAGCAATGTATTTTCTCTAAGAGACATACAATTTCTGTCACATGTTTAAATTGCTAGTGGGTTGTTCCAGTTTCACTGGAATTCTGTTGCAAAAATTTTTTTCTACAATTCTACTTTTTTCACCTCTGTACAATAACCAAGACACTCCTCTCCTTTAAAAAAGTCTTACATCTGGGATCCCAGCCTGCTCTAACAGGCAGAGCAAATGTATGTACATATTGGATATGCAAGAGAATATATAATACATTGATTTGGCATCCAGTTATGTTAGTAACTTCCTTCTTGCCAACAGACTTAGTAAAAACACTAAAACATCTGTTGTAGGGAATATAGGAAAGTGTTATTTTTAATTTGCTTTAAGTCTTTTGGTTTAGACACACACACAAAAATACTGATTGAAAATAATCATTAGGTAAAAAAGAAAAATGCTAAAAGTAGCAATTTACATACTGGATTTAAACTTGCAGAGTACAAAAGTACTGCATATTCATGGAATTTCATAACTTCAAATAAAGTTTAACAGGTCACAGTTAATAAGAAAGAAGTAAGTGTAAGTCCAATCCAATACTATTTTCTAGTTCTCTGGGTTTTTTTGCTGAGCATATGAAAAATACTGTGATTAGAAACTGATTTCCAATGCAAAAATACATTTGCATTCCTCAAAGAAGATTTCAGAACTGTATTCAAAATTATCCTTTGGGATTAACTTGGCTGATCTGCTACTTGCTTTAATCAAGAGGGTCTGGAAGACACAGAGCAAGAAAGAGTAACCGTTGGAAAGTTTTATCACTAGGTCCTCTTTCTGGTCGAGCGTTTTTTTTCCCAAAGGAACCTGCAAGCAATGCTCAAAGGCAGAGCATGAAGGGCTTTAAATTCACTTATTATGCCTCAATACAAAAAGATGAATGAGATGAACTTCAAGCACCTTCCTATCCACCCTTTCTGTGCTTCTTTGCTGTATGTAGGTATCAGGAACACCTGCTACAGCTGCCGTCTTCCTCCGGGAGAGATAATAAGATACTACTAATATGAGGATCACACCAACATCTCTGCTTCTTTCTCTGCAAGGTTAACTGTCTGACTTAGTGTCAGGGAGAACTAGGGATATGAATAAAAAGCAACCACAGCGAAGCCCATGGACAACATGACAAGGAATCCTATTCTACCAAAAGAAGTTCTTCAGAAGCCATTCTTACCAATATTTCCTCCTATTTCATAAAGAAAGACCTCTTCTTTCTTGAGTGTTTGGACATTTCCGCTGTCAAGAACAAAACACAATGAACAACAATGAAAGAGCTTGTACACTGGCCACATAGATGTGCCCAGGAGAAATTATGCTAATTAAGATCAGCAATGTACCTGTCATAAACTCTGCATGTTTATACTCATTTACTGATACAGTAAATGAACAAGAATACCCTTGCATGCTAGTGCAAATTAATAGTCCTGCGAGTGAGCAATACACTACAGAAAAGGTTAAGTAAGATAGATGTGAAGAAACTGTGGGGTTTAGAAAAAAATTCCATTGTTATTAGCAAGTAGCCTGATATTTACCCTCTGATTTTTCTTTTACTGTTGCTGCAAAAATAAGTATTCCCCTCATACACTTCACATTTCTGAAAAAGCCTTAGGGTTGGGTGGGAGAAACCACATTCTTGATGTTTTTGATTTTGCTGCAACTAAAAGAAGTAAAAAAAAAAAAGACAGTGGCAGAATAAAGTCCCCGTATTACAAAGGGGCTCTATTATTCTCACTGCTTAATTATAATAATATATGCTAAAGCACAGCCAGAAAATAACTTTTTGTCAAAAGCGTAAACCTCCAAAACCAGCATTTAGGAAAAAGATGCTTCTTAATCTCAACTAGTACACTACATTATTGCTGTAGCATGAAGAGTTATATATGACACACTTGTGTGTTAAATACGTAGGGGTTTTGGTAAGTCTATTCTGATTTCTTACTTTGCTCATATATAAAAATAATAATGTAAAAGTTTGATTAAAACTTCTCCCCTCCTAAATGGATTTGTATGACTCAAATGTAGCTTTCCTTTTAAATCACTCCACATGCAAGACATTTCCACATATTTATATCACAATACCTATACTGTTGCTACCTACAAATGCTTTTTTTTGCCAAAGTATTTTATTTTTCTTTTCCTCATTCCTTTGTTTCCTAGATTTATTTTCTTAGAGTTCCATTCTATCTTCTCCCCAGAAAGTTACGGAAGTATTCCTCACCCATCAGATTAAATAGCAGTCAATTTTTTACTAACAGCACTCATGCATTTGTGACCTTTAATGACATCAGGTACACATATTCTAGTAGGCTAAATTCAGCCCAAAAGTTCATGAACTCACCTGGACTTAAAGTATTTTAAAACTTTTTTTCTTGATATAATATATGAAAAGCCACTTCTCCTGAAATGATAACAAAACAAAAATATGTTTGTACCTTTTCTGGCTGAGAAACCTGGCTACTACATCACCAGCTTTCAGTTCTTCTGTCAGCTGTATTGCCATGGAAACTTTGGAAAGATGAGGCGCTTGCACCCGTATCACTCCCTGAGGAACATCAGCCTGCAAAGAAATAACAGTGCTGGAACAAAGCTGCTAGCGGCTGGCTTTGATGAGCTTCTCAGAATACAGTATGGAATAAGTAACTTAGTACAGTGCTCTGTACTTAACTACCATCTACTACACTTCGCTGCAGAAATATGATAGCTACGCAGGAATTCAGCAAATTACATCAGACCTTCAGATCTCTTTTTAACAGCGGGGAGAACTTTAGAACACAAGAACAGTAGTGTTTAATTATTTTTCAAAGATGTTAAGAATAACAATAACAATTACTGCTATATTAAGAACCCACTTTGGTTTGACAAGAAGCATATGAAGTGGATATGGAAAAGACTTGCTGCAGGCATGAAAGCCAGACAACCCCTCCTGTACTCCCATAAACACTTCCAGAAGAAACCTTTCCAGTTTCATTTAATCTGAATTTCATGCCAAAAAAAGAAATCACAAAGTATTCACGGGTCAGTCTACTTTAAGTGATTCCTCTTTTCAAATATCATTTCTTTTTATAACAGATATTCACCACTACAGCTTTTTCTCCCTATTTTTTATTCTCCAGAATATATTCAGCTAGTCAACCTGCAGGTCTGACTACTTAATGGATTTGTATTTTATTTCAACCCAAAAATCCTTGATGATGAATATCAATCACATTAGTTACAGAAAAGGAGGGCTCCTAAGGACAGTTTTTCTGTTCAACTTGCAGTACATGACATCTGAAGTTACAAAAGGCATAATTTATTTGTGAATAAGGTCCTAATTTCTGTTCCTGGAGATCTTGTGGTAATTTTTCTATTCGTATTACATTACCATTTACCCAAATGTACTCATTTTGATAGGAAAAGAAATGTAAGAGTAGCAGTAGTCAAGGTTGATTATGACAGTTCATTCTCTTCTTCCCCACCATATTTACTGCAATTGTAAGGCTGAACATTTCTTCTTCCATAATCAATGACTAAATCTGAGCACCTGTGAATCTAGAATAGCTTCTCTGAAACCTTCAGAGTTAAATGAACACAGGACAAGTATAAATGTGAGCAGAATCAGAAGCAAATCTTCCTGAGAAAACTTACTACAAAAGTGAGGAGCTATAGGAAGTAATTTTAACCAAACAATCCTTCTATATCCAGTCTTATTATTATTGATTTAAAAATACTAGGCATAATATCGAATTTCTAAAGCATTAAGAATCACTAAATTGAAAATTTGCCTTGAAGTAATCATGGAGTCAAAGATTAGTAAGGTTGTAGTGGATCTCAAAGAGCAACTCCCTACACTTATCCTGAAACTTGTCAACTCTGTTCTTAAAGGTCTCCACCTATGGAAACAATGTCTGCAGCCATCTGCTATGAAATTAACTCCTGCTTAAAAATCTTTTGTGTCTTTTCAAACTGGTGGGATTCTGGCAAAGGGAAAGGTAACTTTTAAAGATGACACGGTTATTTACAGATGTCCCCAAGTGGTCTTTCATCAAATTCAGCATGGTAAATTTAAATTGGTCCTCATTTTTGTATACAATTCTGCATCATTTTGTCTCAGTTGATGTTAATGGAGTTTTTTCAACCTTCAGCTGCATAACAGGGTTTTTTTCTATACAGTAGGTATATGATAAATGATTTAAACACCCTCTTGTTTTCAGCATATGAGAGAAAGAACAAGAAATGCCCACAGAGCTGTAACATTACGGTCACAGATCAAACAGAATAATTGCTTTGTTTATTCAGATAGAAGCAGCATTAGCTCCGTTAATGAATACGTTAACTGCAATTCACCACCTGCATTTACAGAAGAACTCGTGCTCAGATGCACAACATGTTCATGGTGCCCAACTACAGGGAGAACTGAGCATCCCCTAGCCCATTCACTGTACAAGTTGTTGGGAAATAAAACATGGCCATAAAACATTGAGGAGCAGAGTCACAGAAGGACCTGTGTTCTGCACAGCACAGTTCAAAACACATAAGTTAGGGCTCCACATTACAACAAATAAGCCAAGTACCTACACAGGGTGATTGACAACATGCTATTCAGCCTGCAAGTCCCATCTCCTACCTCAGAGGCTCTCTCAGGATGAGGTTGACAACAATGAAACCTCTGGCTGAGTTAGCTACTTACACACTTAAAAAACCTGGAGAGAAACATGTCCTTAGTTGATGGAAAATACAGTAGCCTACAACATTTAGTCTGTAGCAGGCACAGCAGACACCTGTGAGGTACTCATCTTCTTTCAAACCCTTTCTTTTCATAGGGACTTGAGTCAATATAGCACAAAAGAATTGCATATGCTAGGCTATAGGATCTGGGGTGGGTCTTTTCCAGATTCTCCTGTTCCATTTTGCATGACACTTGAATATTCATCAGGCTAGATGAAGAGAGGAACGATGTGACTATGCAGTATTTTCACTAATGACTTAGATAACGGAATATAATATATACTTATTAAATGTGCAAATGATACCAAGCAGAAATGGAGCAGAAATTACGAAGAACAAAACAGGCCTTCAGAAGGATCTTGCTACATGGGAGGCAAAGTCTGAAAGAAATGGGACGCAGTTGTTCCTTTGAACTGCAAGGTGTTGCACCTACTTTGGGACAAACAACTGTAAAATTACATAAAGATAAATTATTTAGCGGATAGCAATTTTTTTTGAGAAAATAATCTGACATTGCAGTGGATAACAAATTCAGCAAGAGTCAGTAACTTTACACTGTGAAAATTCAAACAGCTTTTGGAAACAGACACCTATGGGATACAGTGGTTATTCTAACCCGTATTGGATAAAGCCAGTAGCATTGCGTTGTGCTGCTAACGTGACTGCTCCTTTTTTTTGGAACAATTGCAACATATAGAGGAATACAATGACAGATGGTACAAATTTGGCTATACTAGTAGGTAAACTTCTAGTCCTAAGGGTATCTTTCTTTCCCTGGCTAGAGCATTATGCACCCCAACAGCAACATAAAGACTTAATCCCTAACACAGACCTGGGGTCATGGGCATGCATAGATATCCTGAAAACCAATTAACCCTCACAAGCCTTCTAATATTAACCGCTCTTAATTAACCCTCATAAGCCCTCTAATATTAACCACCGTCAGCACTGTACAGAAATCTTGCCCAAAGTTTGCAGTAAAGCTATTTAACCTCTGTCGTAAAAGGGGAAATGTGATTGATAGAGAGGCCGCATCAGACATCAGATGAAATTTTATCAAAATGAGCTGACTGCCATTAAGATTGCAGATATTGAGATATTTCTGGAGAATATGGAAGGGACTTGAGCTCTGCCCATCTATGGTAATCATGTGGGGTGCCACAGCATGTGGCAGAAAATTGTAACTTTTACTTAGTTTTTATTCAGCTACATGCAAGATAATTTACTCTCAAAAGTTTCAAACAGGCTTCACTGGAATGGTGATCCACCACAAGTCTGGGTGCCTCACTGGCCATCTAATAGTGGAAAGCCATTCAGGAACTGCACACGAAAATTA
>VXBO01014695.1:114656-149727 GCA_013400135.1 Rhinoptilus africanus
AATTTTCCTTAAAGAATGAGACACTTTTTTAACTGGAGAATGTATAAAATTTTTATTCACACAATGAAGCCTTATCAATTTGTGAATATGACTTTAAGAGCAATATGTTCTCAGGCACCTGAATGCTTCAAATAAGTACGAAGGATTTGTGAAAAGTTGTACTGTTTAATTTTGAAGAAAATCCCCACAGCAAAATTCTAGGGCTTAAAGAAAATTCTTGAATAGTAACTTTACGTTTACATTTGAGTAAGAATGTATTACATGAGACTTCAGCCCTAACTCCCCAGCAGATTAAAAAGGCATGTTTTACCCTATAAGACCAACAGCAATGAATTACAAAACAATCCAGTATCTGAAGCTGCAACAGCATTTGTCTATTTCAGTGTATTTGCTGTTATTTCTATGTTGAACAGGGGATGGCAGCATTAAGTGTCATCGTAACTCAGCTGACTTCTATTCAAAGAATTCTTTTCTTATTAGACAGCGTAAAACAAATGTCAGTGTTTAATTAGCTTTATTTTAAAACTGTATTTAAATCCTGATTCTTTGTACATATTCCTTCATATAGATAGATACCAAAGTAGGGCAAAGTGATGCCTAGGGAATTAATTAATTTTGGACATTAAGAGATGTGTCAAATACTGCATACAAAATGAGGTAGGAACACTGAAATAGAAGCCTCCAGCAGATACTGGATGCAGCTGTCCAAAGGATCCAGCTATTTGCACATTCAAATCAAGAAAAAAAAAGCATACTTTCAAGATCAAACCAGGTAGATTTGAAGGGATATTATAACATATTAATTTGTCATATTCTATTTTTGGCTTAATAACTTTAAAAATGCCTTTATTAGCACATGACAACCCTTTTTTGTAACAGTTTGCCACACGCATACTTGATAAGAAAAACAGACTAATGCATTTTTACAAGCTACCACAAGATGTCTCTAACTCACCGGAATCTTCAACATGACTTCAGCCCACAAGGTGGTATTTTCATACCACGTAAATCGGATGTGTATCCATTATGTTATCAGGATACACGTATTAGGTGTTACCCATTTACATATTTAAAATAACTCTGGAATCATGTATTTCAAATGCATTATAAGTAAGATACCATATGTATAGGCTAATGAGCTTCAAAAAAATCCTAATTACTAACTTCATTGAAATTGTAAATAATAAGAAATTTCAAGGTACATGAGATATATTTTTGAAAAGTTTTCATGTCAGTGGGAACAGCTCAGTTAAAATATTTCTAAAGTACAAGGAAAATTAACACTATAATGCCACAGGATTTATTTTTTTTTTCACTCTAAAGAATGCGTGAAGAGTGTTACACTGAAACCCATGCCTTGACCTCACTAATGCATCTGGCAGAAGTTAATTACCTGATGGAGAGATACTGAACTGTAGATTATACACACAGGGGTAAGTAGGGAGTAGATATTTGGATAAGAGCTGCATAAGAAGCAGTTCATCAGTTTTTTTACATTTGTTTCATCCTTTGGGGTTTCTTGGAGTGTGCGAGTTGTGCATGCTCGAGCATGCTCCACTTTACAAGGAATGGTTTAAGATTCACTGAGGGAAACAGTTCAGTGGTTTGGAAACTCCTGTACGAGGAAGAAGGATTAAATGCTAGCTTTGTTTGCAAACACTATTAAATATCAAAGAGTGAAATCTAGATACTTATTTTAGGTAAACACACAGTCTTCTGTAACTTCCATTGGGCAGCAGTGCATCTAAACCCGCGTTCAGTAATACTGAGTGTTGTCACAACACTTGCTCCCTCTACAGATACAGGCCTCACATACTTTTGTTTCAGATACTCAAATTGAAAAAAAATTGTGGGATATCATTTTTCAGAACAGAAATATTTTGAATACAAACGGACAAATAGCTCAACTCTTAAAGTGTGTCATGCTGGTAACCCATAAACTATGAAACCCATATTAACTTGCTATGTATTGAAATTTTCAGTTAAATAAATGTAGATATCCCCTCTTTTATATCCACTTTTTCACTAGTCTTTATTAATAAAGTACTTCAAATATATGCTTCCTTACATCATTAGGTGTCTTCTCCTGTTTCTCATGCTTTTCGCGATCATATGCCATCTTTTTCAGAAGTTTCTTCATAGCTTTGTCCTTTTTCTCCTTCTTCTGTCTTTCGGTGTTTTGTTTTCTCACTTGGTTAACAATAAACTTAGGAATCTAGATTAATATAGATAGTAAGCATGAATATCTACATAATTTCCTTATGTAATTAACTTACCAAAACTTGATAAATTGACAGACTGTCAGCTAGGACTAAAAAAAAAATAATAATTATTTATTTCCAGTAACAATTAGAGTCAAATAATATAAAGCTGTGAAAAAATTTAAAAATCACTCAGTTTGTGATGTTATTCTCCATTCAGTAAGCTCTCAGGGGAAGAAAGGTGGAATCATGCAGTGTTTTTACTTTCTTCAGCCAAAAAAATTGATTCAATCCTCAATCTGCACAACAGTTATAATAACTTTTCCTTACATGCATCAAAGGTCAAAAACATTTAAAGTTGCTGATCGACAACAAAGCCCAAACTTCTCCAGTCTGTCTAATTTAAAGCTTTGCTTGAGACCATGACACAATTAATGTTTTATCAAAACATATTTTATATAATACGAAGTTTGGCCCAAAAGGGAAATGAACTAAAACAGTTTCTTACTAATATCTCTAAGCAGAAAAGAATAAACTCCTTGTAACAATGCATACTGATAGGCCAAATACAAAGATCCCCCAAGGACTTATTTTTGAGTTCACATATGGTACATACAATATTAAAACTCTGACAGTCAGAGCTTAACTCTACTAAAAGAGTAATGATTCTGCTATGTGCCCGTAAGAGTTACCTATGAGCAAGAACCCAGCTGGATGGGGCTGACCTGTTTCTAAATCATGAAAATAAGTTCATATTACTTCTTTGTTCACATGCCTTGTTTGCAAAATTTATGATTTTGTTTCCCCCTCCTTAAGAATCCACTCACCGTCCAGAGAAGTTTTTGGTACTGAATCATAAAGCGCATGACATTTGCTGTTCCAGCTGCCATAACAAACTCGCTTTGTTCAATAGTCTTTGAGCCAAACCCGTGAAATGTGAAAAGGTTTGGGGCCATCACCATCGCAACATTCTTTAACGTCATTTTATTTTTGTCTCGATGATCAATTACCCTTTGGAGGAATTCAAGCAGTACCTGAAATAACAGCAGAACTTACAGCTCAACTCTGCACATGAAAAAGTTACGAGTGAAACATGATGCTACATACACTTTTGTAAAAAGCTCTTCATTCCTAATAAAGCCACATTAAAAGCAATCAAAAATAGGAAGTGTGGATAGGTCTGCTCACAGGACGGTAATGTAAGTTTTGTTTCCTTTAAGTATTGAAGTAAATCATTCTCGTTATTTTTGTGGATAATCTTTTCAAAAGCATTCAAGTGACTTCCAAGCCCTGCACAGTAAGATATTTTTCAAAACCCTCGTTATGTAGGTGCATAAGTAGCACCCCACAGATGCTTTTGAAAACATTACTGTTGGCTTTTCTTAAATTGAAAGTGAACACAATAGTGCCAGCTGTCATAGTTACGGAAACATGGAGTGGCTAGTTCTGTAAGGTAAGCCATTAATGAGTAAACCACCGCATTGTGAATGACAGGTAGCCTGTTAGAAACTGACAATCTTCAATTAATTCAGTCCCAGGTATTTTTAACTCCATTCAGGAGCCCTCCTGTCTGCTTCCACACAGTAAATAAACTCAAAAAGAAAGTCATGTTTAAACAATAAGACCTAATAGTATTTTTTGCCTGTAATAGAAGATGTTCTGCATCCTACACAAATCCTGTAAATTCATTTTTCATGGTAGCAATTTGAATAGTAAGCATATTCTGAAAAAGACGAATAGCTTTGCTACAAAAGGATAAGCCCAAATTGGAAGACTCAATGTAACGTGCTGCAAATACCAATAGGAAGTGTAAATTTAGAGTTTATTGAGAGTAGAAACATACAGCACAGAGAAAAGTAGTGAATAAAAATGAAGAGCTAAACTCATTTCATAAAAGCAAACTGTCATCCATAGTATTCTAACAATATTTATTTTTTGCATTGGAAAATTGGACTGCTGCTGCAAAAAAAAAAAAAAAAAAACAAAAAAATGAACAAAACTTGTAAGAGAAAAGGTCGCTCACTGGGAGATTATTATTGCAATCTCCTGGAAAAATTTCAAGTCACATTCTTAAAAGTCATTTGGGAGGAATCAGGGTCCTAAGTTGTTTGTTTGGGGTTTTTTTCTGAAGTTCTGTGAAATACAAAAAAAAGGAACGAATCACTAGTTTCAGCATTAACTTTGAACTGGAAAAAAAGTATATTAAAAGACAACAGCATTCGTTACAGTAGATTCACAGAAATAGGAAAAATATTTATGCAGGAAAAAAGAATTAGGAATTCTAACCTTCAGAGTGTCTCTGTTTGCTTCAGGTAGAAGGAGAACCAAAAGATTCAAGGCTTGCAGTTGCTGTTTCTTCGTTGGAAGATCTGCCAGTGAAGCACATGAACCTCAGTATTTTAAAACTGTCATTTGTTCTCTTCAGAAAGAATGATTTTAAAGTGGAAACTTCTTGCAAAACACTGAATGTGTACACATGGCTAATTGTCATCGTATGACAAAGGACCTGCAGATCCTTGTTTTCTGATATTCATTTGCAAATGTTCTTTTAGGATTCAGTTGCTGTATGACTCAGCAGTCTTCTGGCAGTATTTTCTAGATGCCTTGTGATTCTTTATTTTGCAATGTTACACGAAGAAACAGTCAGCTAACGGTTCCTCCCTTTTTGAGCCTGTGCCCCAACATATGAAAGGGTATATTCAAAACTGCTTTCACAGTTTCTCTGGTTGCCTTAACAGTTGCGTGGTCTCCCAAGTCACCCACGCAGAATGAATACCACGTGTTGCTGAATAAGGCAGGTCTCCAGTGACATAAGCAGCAGCAGCTGCAATGGCAAACCGGCGGGGATAATGCCAAGAGCAGAGCAGCTTCACACCCATCTACAGCAGTGAATGCCGTACCAAATGTGGCAAGCTATCATTAAAGAAAAGTGACGTTGGTTCTGCCTTTTACCCAATTGCTCAGTGGTGAATCTGAAATTGCTCATTCACCCCAGATGCAGGTCGAATGCATCCCTGCACTCCTCCACCTCCTAGAAGAGCTCCTACATTCTGGCAGCGTTGAGCGGCAGAAAGCCCCAACTCCCTCACGTTTGTCACTTGTGGTAAACTTCATCCTGTCATGTCTTAGAGGACATGCTCTGGCAAGTCGTCTCAGCAGATTCCTAATGAATCAGGCCATACATAAAACAAGTGAAGGAGGAGGTACCTGAACTTAACATAGTTTATCACACCATTTCAAAATTCAACAGGGCTGTTCTCGGGCATCCTGCTGGGATTCCAACTAAACTGCTATTTCAAATACATTTCATCCAAATCAGTTTGGAAGATACCAAACAACAACAACAAAAAAAATTGAACTAAAAAAAGTGTGAACTAAAAAAAAAACTTTTTTTAGTGAACTAAAGAACCCCCTTGATGACTACTTTCTACCATAATAAAAACTAAGGGTCTGAATAACCAAGTGACAAATTATATAGCCATTTAAAACATTCAAGTAGCGATAACACTGTATCTACCTGCTCTAGACAGACAAACATTCAAAGTAAGGCTTAAATTTAGTTCCAAAACACCATGCCACAATGCTCAAAAAGGGATGAGAATCAACCTTTTCCTATGAAAATAAGCAAAAATACAATTGCAAAACAATTAAAATTCATCACTTAAATCAAGGTTTTCTGTCTGTTTGCCTAATTAGCAATTGAATTTTAGTTGTTTGAATTACTCAAATTAACAAATCTGTTTAAATAAGGTTATTTAAATACTCAATTCTAACCACACTACTTAGTCACAGTATCATGAAAAACACTAATTACTGTCTCAAAGACAGCCCTTCTTCTCTAACATCTAATCTTACTACATGTAACCAACAGGACGGGCAGACAATTTAAACAATGGAAGACTATGAAGTGCTATGTCTGTTTTGCATCAAGTCCTTTGCCTCAATGTAGAAAGCATTTTGGATTCTGGCACCTGAGTATTTGCTGGGTTAGTAAAACCACATAAGCCTTCAGACAGCTCAGGAGCAGCAAACAGAAACCCTCCTGGCTCCAATCACTACCCAGTAAGTGGAACAACCTTGAGGAGCTGTTTGCTGCCAGCATCATTTGAAAGCACTCAGGCCAGCTTTAACTTGCCACTCAGTACTGCAAAATCAACACCATTATGCAGCAGGCCTAAGCACCAGCCCCCTACCCACAGCAACTTAATGGACTTGAAAGGCAACTCAAAACCCAGCGACTGACACAGCCCAGAGTTTTAGAGAATATTTGTTTGTCTGCCTGTCCATGGGAATTCCCTGAGTGTGTCTCTTAGGAATGAGCCGTTGCTCTGCCTGCAGACATGGGAATACATTTTTCTGAAACTTGTACTCCTGTGTTGGCTGGGGAGTTAACGTATGTGGGTTCTCATTCCTGATTCATTATCACCAAGCCGCTCTCTTTCAATCACAGCTGGTATGTTTGCTGTCTTGGTGACCAGTTGGCAAGGAAGACATTTTCACTGGAACTTGCTGATCTCAAGGGACATGGGTGATCAGCAGTTTGGACTATTCTGCTCTAACTTTTCCTGTAACTGTAACTGGATACAACACCCTAAACAGTATAAAATTACCATTTGTTAGATTTTCTGCAGAACTACTGCACCTTTGCTGTTGTTTTCTTTTGAAGCAAATATTGTTTATAAACTGATACTATCACACACAATTTCATTATAACCCATCTATATCTCCTAACGACTATCAGAAACATCAGAAAGTGTCAGTGTGCCTTCATTTTATGTGTAAACTACTAAAATAGATGTTACATGAAAAATGTTATTTGTACATTAGCAAAAATATGGCCAGTCTTTTCTCAGGAGAAGTCATATTGTCATTATTCAATTTGTTTTCCAGTTTCACATATTATTAGAGAAAGTACTGCTATGGTAAAGGGGCATTTCTCTGCACTAGTATCAATTCTTCGCAGCTGAGACAGAAAGGACACTACTCACTCTGCACATCTTGGAAAGCTTTGAGATATTCTACAGTGAGGAGTGGCTGAGGCAGTTCACGGATGAAGAGTTTTAAAAGACTTGCTGCATCATGTTGCTTTACATTTTCCCAGTTAAAAGTCCCTTCATAAAATTTTGCTTCCAGTTCCTGGCAGAGACTCTGAAAGACAGTAGATACAGAGAGCACCAGTAACACTTGGCTGCTGGACGTGATGCATTATACACACAGCAATACTTCCCATACTTTGAAAGGGGGAAAGAAAGGGACATCTGAAATATCACTTAGCTCCAGCTGCTGGGGATTTTTTACTACAAAAAGATAAATTGGAGATCAGAAGCACCACAAGCAAACACATAGTAATAGGCAGCAGACAGCCAAATCATACAGGAAGAAATCCCTCAGGGCCATATGGAATATACTATAAGAACTAGATATCGTGCTCATTCATGTAAGGGTTATGACTTCCCCTCCCCCCAAATATTAAGACGCATCTGATACACATAGCAATTCTCAAACTACTACCAAAGGGTGTTGCTATAATGCATGCATGGTCATTTTCATAAACAAATACAGCAATTACACATGTTGACACACAGTTTCCTATCAAAACATACACTAAGGTGAGGCTGGTTCTCTTTTTAAAACTCAGGGAAAAGATTTGTGTGACTGGATAGTTGGATGTCTTGCCCCATGCTGCTGGGCACATACAGCTTTGCCTAGCACTGGATGTCAAACACACCCTCTACGGAAGGGGGACTGTACTGCAAAACATGAAGTTATGCAGCAGAATAAACAGCACTAAAAGTCTCAGTGATACCTCGTAACTCTGCAGTTGGGAAAGGGCAGGATACTACTGACAGTAGACATTACCGTATACCTGACCTGCTCCCATAGCAGCATTATTATTGGGCTTCCAGAGGTGTATAAATGGGAACATGCTGCAAAGACCGAGTCCTTAGTCTCCTGTTAAGCATCAGTCCCAGCCTTGCACCCACTTCATTTATTTCCCAGCCTGGCAGAGTGGTAAGTGGCCTCAGTATAGGTCCAGTGGCCCTGAGGCACCACTCACAAATCCCTGCTTTCCTCTTGCTTCAGTTCTTCCAGACAGAAACGGACAGTTTGGGCTTGTTTTGTAAAGTATGTGAGAGGAAGTCAGGGGAAGTGCTAGGGAAAAATATGGCCTTAATTATTTATCTGGACAAGAAGGACACATTTGATAGAGGGTACTAGATATATTTTTCAGATACCGTTCTTATTAAATTTAACTTTGTCCAAATGGAAAATGGATCTATTTCCAAAGAAAATGTGGACACTTAGATTGATATAAAAGTTGGATGTTCTCAACTGTCCTCCAGAGAGATCTTCTGTCTCCACTGACTACTTAGGGGGTTCAAAGGTGCAAAGATCCTAATTCATATGTCTAAAGTCACATGGGTTGATTTCCTGCTCATCAACAAAAGCAAGATTTAGAAATAAAGATGAAAATTCTCCCCCTGAGTCTCATCAGCTCCACCATCCACATTCTTAACAAATCACTGCAGTAAATGCAGTATTAAACATCTAGATGAAATGAAATATTCTATCTGAGAGGCAAGGGCAGAAACGTCAACTATGTGTCTTAATGCACCAATGCTTAGATTTTAAAGTAAATGTATTTAACTATGGGGTATACGCAATTAATTTTTTAAATAATAACTCTAAAAATCTGTAGAAAAAGACATCAAAACATTTTTCTTGAGATTACCCATGTCTTTCTATAAAACTACATAATTAGGAAAATATTTTTTATGTAGGAGAAAAAAGTTTAAGAAAATTAAGAGAAACCCTCAGTCCTGTAGTATGATAAATTCTTTGTTTTTCTATAAAATTTAAAATTTGAGTAAGTAAAGGACTTAACATCTTTGCTAACAAAACAACTGCTTAATTCAAAGAAGAAGCTCCTGCAAACTAAGAGGTAAAAAATTAGTGAAAGCCAAATAGTGAATGATCCCCTGCCTGGGAAATTGTATTAAACTGATAAAATCAAAGAATAAACAAATAAACAATATCACTCCAAAATTATTCCACTATGCAGAACTGATGAAAAGTGGAAAATAAAGAATGGAGGAAAATTGTAAAAAAAAAAAAATCATCTTAGTTACTGGTAAATAAACAAAGCCAATTTCCATAATATTCCCTTCTTTCAGTTGTTTCTAATGAACCAGCTGCTGGACCAAGTTCTACACAACAGAAGTTGGCAGACGTCTTCAGACAGCTGAATCCACTTAGATGGTCCTTTCTGTTTAGAATTTAAGGCCAGTTCAGACCATCTTTTTAACACATTGACTTTTGGCGTGAATCATACTGTGTATTTAGTTTCCTGCATTATGGCAAATACTGGGAAAGAGTCTGCATGCAGTTGGCACTCGCTCTGCAAAGTGTCGGTGTGTACGAATGTGCCTAACAAGATGATTGTGCTTAGCAAGCTGAGTAGTTATATTGCTGTTCATAAAAATAAATGTGAGAGGTTCTTTAGTGTGTGCTGGCTACCTTGCCCTGCAACACAGGTTAAGTCCAGCTATTAAAATAGGCTCACAATGCCAGAGAAAAGCTTCCTCCTGGGGTAGAAAGACTATGTATGAACTGCTCAGATGATTAAACTGGTTCAGGGAAAAAGCAAAAGGCTGTAAAGCTCATGCCAAGAATTAATGAGATTTTGGCACAATTGAATTTGAAACATAGCCTTGACTCTCCTTCAAACTCGAACTCCAGCCTTCTCCCCAAAACTACCTTGGATGAAACCATCAGCTTCTTGGCTAATATAACTCAGTTTTCTCTGTAAAGAGATTTTGCTTTCTGTTTTTGAAAAATTTTGTAACAACCTGGTATTAAAATGTATTTCCACAACTCAGTAAAATCAGCAAGTGGAGGTAGGTTTTGGGGGATATTAAGGCTTCTGCAATGATTTACCTTTACTCTTGTTGCAACTCCTGGTATTCTGAGAAGTCCTTCTGTTTCCAGAGTTGCCTCTTCTATCTGGGCAATCAGCTGCCAAACACAAAGCAAACTGCGTGAATGAAGACGCCAATTAAAAATTACTGGTAGGTAGTTCTGATATAATGGAGCCTTTATGTATGTATGTGCATGTGTATGCATGCATTTGTACATGCACATACGTAACAAGTAGACACACAAACACAGTTTACAAATGTATTACAGTTGCTGCAGATGTTGAAAAAAAAAAATTTAACATGGCTCCTACCTATTATGGACACTATTAAAGAAGAGTTTGTCTAAAACTGGATCTTTATAGGCCACCTTCAGAGACTGAAGTGTTTTTTTTCAAAAATTACTGTCTTAAAAAATAAATCCCAATTACTACCCTTGTTAAGTGTCTCTTAATCAAAACAATTAAGGTAACATTAGTGATACAGTACTAACTTTCTCACAAATACTTTTCTTTACAACTTTACCAGAGAAGACCTAAGTAAGCATCAATTTTGAAAATCACGGTATTCTCCTAACAAACTCAGCAGCTTGCAATCCTTTGCATGGCTTAGATAAATTAGTAGAAACTCTATAAAAGTACCTAAAACACATATCATAAATTCTGTTTCTCTAAAAGATACGCCTAGAAGTATTCACTGAAGTATGGATCTAAGAGTATTCAAAAGAAATTTGTAAACGTCAAAAGCTGATGACATCATTTTAGCACAATGTTCTCACAATGTTTAACCAGGGCAGTGCCTTTGTTACATACCTTCCTCTGCCAGCACTTGAGTAAGAAAAATTATGCAACACAGTTGTGTTTCCTCCAGTTACAGAAATTAAACTACTACGGTATTTATGTAACTGATAAATACCATTAAAAAAAAGTCAGACAAAAAACCCCACAAAGTTAGTAAACAGCACTAAAGGTATATTGCACTCTCATCTGTCGGACACAAAGATGCTGTGGGCATGTTGTGTGATTTGCCACCATCCCCACGTCTAAAGGGAGGCAAGGTCTGGCGGCACTGCCGGCAGCCTTGACTCCTTCGCACACACTTCCCCACAAGTGCCCCCTTGGCAGGCAGCAAGAGGTGCCCACTGGCCACCACCAGCCTCCTGCTACAGTAAATCCCCTCTCCATGGCTATCAGGGCTGCTCTGCAAGGCTTCATTAGCAGGCCAGACACCTGAATTATTACCAGCAGAAACTTCTGGTGGAGTTAACACGGATTGGTATTACCATCAAATTTTCAAAAAAACCCTAGGCTAAATTATGTCATTATTTTTAACCATAATTCCTCAATGAAATAAAAACTAGGTATATTTTTTATTAAAAGACCTTTTTAAATTAAGAAACCTTCCTATTAGCTTTGTTTGTTCAATTTTAGTGATAATCAAGGTACATTCAAAAAGCAGCAGGCACAAAACCATTCTTTCTTGCACTTTATACAAATCCCCTGTGTTCTTGGAAAGCATGTGTTGTAGAAAATGGGCAGAAGAAATGGGAAACTTTTTATTTCCACATTCTCATTTAAAGAAAAACTGTATTCCAAATGACGTCAGCACCTTGCAAAACGCATCACATTTATAAGCTAGAAATGTTTATGTAGAATTTTCTTTCTGAAGAACTATGCTTACTATGTTGCTAGGATAGCACAGTGATCAATCACTTTATGTCATTTGATTTCTTTTTTTCTAGATAGCATGTTTCCCAGAACTGTATTTTTATGATCCCAAGGAAGTAATTTCTGGCCTGAATGACACAGCAGTAGTTTTGAGAGAGTGATGCAAAACTACTTTGAGTTTTCTGTTTCTGGAAAAGTAACTTAACAAGCAGGTCCCCAAAACTACTGAAACGGTGATGACACAGCACTGAGTTTCTGTCCGTGTAAGGACAGGTCCATACACTGTGGTCTCTCCCTTCTCATGCAATGAGACCAGCAAATCCAGCATCTCCATCATCTTTCCCATTACCGTAACATGATACAGACCAAAGCATCCCCCCATGTATTAAAGCAACAAATCTTCTGGAAAAGGGCTGCTGCCATTGCCAGAGACAGTTATCCAGCCTGATTCCCACCCCCTAGCCACCCGCTTTGTGGCCCAAATAACTTCTGAAAGGAGAAAAACACTTCCTAGAAAGGTAGGTTCAGCCTGTGGGCCAGGGATGGAGAATTTCTACAGTTTCAAGTATTTGCTCTGAAAAAAACAGAGGGCAGCCTTACTGATAATGGAAGTTACACCATCTTTAGGAAATGGAATTTGGGTTCAGCGGGTTCTTACACTAACTGTCAGTTTTCCCAGGCTTATTGGTAAACTTGCCTAAATAATAGAGACCAGTTGTAACAAAAACTGAAATTTATTCCTTTAACTCAAAATATGTATGATACAAAGTATCACATTTACTGAATTAGTACATAAATCTGCAAGTAAAAGTTACAATAACTTTAATTGATTAGAGTAATATACTGAAAACTGATACAAGAAGCAAACAAATCCAGGACAAAATGATATTTGTTTGTCATTTGCAGGTATGTAACAAGTTTTCTTGATCGTGCCTATTTACCTTTTGAAAAATCAGTGGGATCTTGGTTCCTGGCACCTTCTTCTGATCCTGTTCCAGTAAAACTGACAGTGGGACACCAAACAAGCCAGAGTCTGAAGAATAAAGCAAAAGAAATTGAGATATTATCCACATCTGTTCCAGTACGTGTGATAATGGCATAAAACAACACTTTTGAAGTGATAAGCCTATTCAATACATTCAGAGCTATTGACCTTTTGTTCAAAGTGTTTGAATGTCTTTGTCGATCAAGTTATTACACAAAGCATTCCGGCTAAAAGGATTTATTCATCTCTTCCTTTGACCATAAATCAGGAGTCTTCTGTTTAGACATCAAATTGCCATTCACATGTTCTGCAGTACAGTGAAGCAAACTGCATAAATGAACCATCTGCGTGGTTCTGGTTTGCAGAATGGGTGTGATGATGCAGATCTTCATCACTCAATGCAAGTTATGATTGTTAAGATGCAAATGGCATGAGTGAAATACCCAGAAATTTGGCTACTAAAGTAAGACAAATGTAATTATCACCCAGAGTTACTCTGAACACTTCTCTCTATCAGGGTTTTAAAAGAAGAGCTTTTCCGCCCCTGTGATTATGTGTTGTACAACATGGGCAGGATAGCAAGATCACCATCTTGTCAATGGTCTTTTGCTTTGCTTTTTTTTTTTTTTTAATAAAAGCAAAAGTACAGTTAAGTCTTGGTTAGAAAACAGACTTTACAATAGTGCTAAGAGGATGTAAATTAAAAAAATAAAAACAAAAACATAATCTAGTCTCAGTTAATCTAGCCCTGATGCAAAAGTAGCCTTAGCCTTCAAGTAAATGGGACGCCCATGTGTTTATGGCCCAGCTGATTAGAGGTGAATGATCATTGAATAAGAGCTATGCTAAGTAACAACTAACCCAAAGGTGGCTGACATAGAACTTCTGCATCTGAAGTACTGATAATTGCTGTATGTGCAATTTTTCTGAAACAGCATATAATACTACATGTAGCTAAAAACTCCTGCTTGGTTATGATGCCATGCCAATTTTGAGCAGAGAACAGCTGTAATTACTAAAAAGATGTGGGCCCTTGAGGGAATGTCAAAGGGGGACAGATGTCAAAGAAACATCAGTTTCAGTGCCAAATCAGGCAGTTCTTGTATCTGTAGGAGGTCAAGAGAAAGGCAGAGCTGGGCACAGCACAGCATCCCTAGAATTATGTTTTCATCATCCTTACGTACTCAAGCACAAAGAAGAATAGCCAATAGATCCACCACTGTATGAATCAATTGGCCAAACAACACTTCAGGAGTGTAGAGGTGAGGGTCAGGCAGAGCAACAAGGCGCTGAAGGCATTACATGGAAAACGCAGATTTGTTTGGCAGAAAGGGTGACAAGTCATTATTTATTTTATACGCATTTCTGTGAGTCTAGTTCATCTTTTTTAACTTTTAAGAAAGTATTTAATCGATTCAAAGTTTTTTTCATGAATGCCCATCGTTCAGATAATTATGATATGAGTGAAATTCAATTAAAAATTTGGTAAGAATAATTAATTAAAACTAAGACCCAAAATACAAGAGAAGAAAGTGTTTTGTCTCTGTTTACTAGTGAAAGCACAAGCACTTCTGCCAGAAGAAAATGCATTTAAGGGTCCAAGGTGTCACAGATGTTTCTGTGTATGTCTTTTGCATTTAAAAAGTTGTTTTCTACTACTGTAAAGTGAAGAACACATTCTGAAGTATCTATTGTACCTTGTTGTATATCTCTCAACCCTCTCTGTTGCTTTCAATTATTAAAAGTCAGCTGTTACATTCACTGAACCTTGACAACAGGGTTTTGGCCAAAGCATGCTTGTTATTAACTGGTAGCACATTTCAAGCTTTTGTAAAGCATTTAGCAGAAGCCAGAAATAGAGAAAACACATAAAGCAGTGAAAACTTCTAGCATCCTGAAATTGGTTTCCATGTGTCCTATGTTCCCAAGAAAAGCTGTGATTATACATATCCTCCAAGGGCTTGCAGGGCAAAATGACCTGTTACATCTATCTTGACATCCTCTGCAACAGCCCAGATCTTCCACTTAATATGATGCCATTCAACATAAACACTGAATTGTGTCCTGAGTAAATACTGGATGGGCAAGCACGCATACATATCACATAGGAATCATCCATGTGATACAGGAAAGTTTGTACCACACAGAAGAGGAGAGCAGGTGACAAATGCTCCCAGCATTTCCAGCCATGGGCAATGAAAGCAAAAAAGTCAGGCAGAACCACAGAACTATTTAGGTTAGAAAAGACCTTTAAGATCATTGAGTCCAACCATAACAGTAGCACAGTACCTACCTTCAGAAAAGCAGGAAAAGAATACTCACAAAGAGCACATACACGCGCCAACCCAGGAAATATATCAGCCCATACAGATTTCTGTGAAACAATTCTTCCCGCATAGCACACTACTTAGATGGTTTCCCCTTCTTCACTCCTTGGTTTATCTGCACAGTGATTGACCTGAGTTTTAACTTTAGACAAAGAGCACAGTCCTGTAGCTGGAGTGATTATGTGCATGTACTAGCTTAAAGTGTGCCCTGAGTTTAAGATGTATAATTAAATACTGCTCAGGACCTATGTTACTATTTATATATTAATACAAATTTTCTGCTGGAAAATCATAAAGAACTGGATGCATTCATTTTATTGGATTAAAACAGACCCATTTGATTCAGAATATGAAACACCAACTCACCTTTGGTTTTTGTTTTTACAGCTTTTTGCTGCTTGAATTCTGTCCCAAGTATGTCATAGAGCGCAGTTAATTCAATCAGTGCTAAAGAATAGACTTTCTTCATGTCCTGAGGGGCCAGGTCACCAATCTTTGTGGTACCTGTTTTGTCCTTCGGCAGCCTGAAATTCTAAAAGCAGAGATTTGGAGCAAAGTGAATAATCCAAGTCATAACAAATTATTTAGCTCGAAGGCTGCGCTTCCTTCAGAGCAGAACCTGTCATGGCGAAGCCTGCTGTTACTGACTAAATCACACAAGAACACCCCAAACAGGTTAAAAAGCAGATGATCTTAAAGTCATTGGAGGATTTAGGTTCCTAGTGACTTCTGGAGGTCATCTAGTTCAACTGCCTGCTCAAAACAAGGCTAAATTCAAAGTCTGATTGGGTTGGTTGTTGTGTTGTCCAACAGAATTCTGAGAACTCCCAGTTACCTCTGTGGGCACCCATTCCAGTACTTCATACTCTCACGGGGACTTTTTTCACTTTGCAAAACTCAATTTCCCCTGTAGTAACTTGTGCCCATTGCCTCTTGTCCTGTCACTACGCATCTCCAAGAAAAGTCTGGCTTTGTCCTGCTTGTAACCACCTCCCACCCACCACACCACCACCTTCTGCACCCTTTTACAATTTATAGTGGTGGAAATGGCTGTCCATGAACAATCCTGCGCATGTACAACTGGGATACAAATTCCTCTGTACTTTTGCACACAAAATAACATATTTGGCTGCCATGCTTTTCCCTGCTTGGGGAAGGAGGGTCCTTATTTATAGCAGATGAATTGGTGGTTATGGTACATGACTGGAAGGGCATAAACCAAAACATAATAATAATTTACAAATTGTAGATAGTCAGTTTCCCACCTTGAGGTTTCATGGACTTGCACAAACATCTGTGTTTAAAAATAACTGCCAATGACGAAGATGCAACAAATAAAAATTGTAGATTTAAATAGGTAACTCACTTCCTTTTCCTATGATTTTGCCATTCTTTTCACCACTGAAGGAGAAATCTCATAGTCATGTCTTTGAGCAGTCTTTCTTTAGCCTAACTGAAAGTTTAACTAATGTATTATGCATATATACATGCACATATATACAGAAGTAACTTAGAGTATATCTATTGCTTCCTTCTTAGAAGCTTCATTAGAGAAACATGACTCAAACACTTTAGAATCCATTTCTAAATATCCATTAGTGTCTGGTTTATAATGTTTAAACTAGGATACATAGGGTAATTACTATTTGAAGAACTGCACATGTCCTTATCTAAATTAAGTGTTTGAAGAACTGTGAAACATTATTACTTCAGACACTATGTTTACTCAGACCTGTTTGCATACACTGCTAGGAAAAAAAAAAAAAAAGAACAAAAAGACGTTTTTTCACACCAATCATTAGTTTACCAGTCACATGTAACTGCATCTTCATGAACTTTTAGGTAGAGAGAGAGAGCCTAAAAGAGAGGCTTGAGAATCAACAAAAAAATGCATTGGAGCATCTTCTTTTGTATTTACTTGGATTCATTCAGAATGAGCCTCTTTTAATTAAGAGATACAATGTAAATCTGAGCACAAACCCTTAATTTCCTGCCATTTTAGTTTAGACTTCTACAGAAGTCAGATTATAGATCATTCTGTTCTCCATTCTCACGCCTCATCTATTTGCATTGGTTAACAAGGTTTCCACAGGCATTTACCAACCCTTTTTAAAGGAGAACAGAGATTTTGATCACAGAGGCAAGGCATCTCACCTCAGATAACAGGAAAAGGGGCTGTAAAGAAATGAAGTAAGGACACATTTTGTGTGCAACTACCATCACGCCACTATTCCAGTTTACGATTACCAGTCCATTATTGCTTAAACACAGAGTGCATTTTGCCAGACAGACAATGACATAAATAGGCATAAGAGTAGTTGCTTCCATGTTATTGAGAATACTATTCACAAAAATAAGGTGTCTTGAGAAGATCTATCTCCACAAAACTGGATTCGACAATGTTCTTCTAATCAACACACTAACAGATAAATATCATCCAAACAGTACCACTAGTAAAAACAAATAATGAGAACAATAAATAGGAAACACTTACTGGGAGAAGAGTGTCACCCCCTCCACCCTTGCACATTTTGCCTATTGAGCTGTCTTTGAGATTAGCTGCCTGTTCTGCAAATGGTATCTCCAAATTGATGTCAGTGTCCGAAAATGGCATGTCTTCAGGTGGGCTCTTCTGCTCATCCATTCCAAGACTGAAATTTGGACCTGAAAACAAAGCAAAAATACTAATAACCAACAGCAGCACAATTGAGCACGACTCAGTGCATAAGAGTAAGTTTTAAACCAAGCAGAAGTTAATGCTATGCAAGGGATGGACTTTCTGGCTGCAAATTCACCAATTTCTGCAATTTTCTATGTCAGTTGAAAATCTGGCTTCTTACAAGGGTCCATCTTTCATAGTTTTTCTTGAACAATTCTGCCAAGGCAGAGGGTTTTCTCCTGTTTATCTGTTAGGAAAAGATAAAGCAAACCACCTTAAACAAACAGCAGCTGCCCAGAATCTTCCAGAGCCAAACAGCTTTGGCATCAGAAGTTTCTTGCCATCAACACTCTCCAGCCTCAAACACTGTAACGCCTTGCAACCAAATCAGCAATTCTTTCTGCTGTTAAAAATTCAAAAGCAAAAGAGAATGTTTCCTCTATGAACCAAAGCATTAACCTCTGGGAATAAGAGGGAGTACACAGATCATGTCTTTTTCCCAGCATTCCTGTCCACACCTCCATCTGAAAAGGCTATTCCTCAAAACTGTTTAGACATGTTTCCATGATACAGGGAAGGACTAAGTACACAACAACAGCCTTACTTCTCTTTCTTTGTTCCTTAAAGGAATCAAACACTAGACAAATTTAGAACATTTTTTGGGTTTTTTTTTTTAAAGGAAAGAAAAAACAGAAGAAAAAAAAGGGAGAGGCAGTTCTGCTTTTAGAAAAAGAAGTCTTCTAATTTCATAGTAAATCAACCATTGCTTTTCAGTCTGAAGTTAAAATATATCATGAAAGAAGCAAGAGGAAAATTATATTGTAAATTACACTGTTTAATACAAAGCAACAAAGACAATTTAGCCAGAGAAAGATTCTGATCTCTCCACCATCTCTCTCATGATGTACTTCTTAACATCCAGGTCTAGGTTCCTCATACAAGACCTTACAAATACCTTGCAAGTATTTGAGATGGAATTCAGACTTTCTTAAAACCAGTGCAAATATAAACAAATCAATCCTGCTCATTTCAGCGGGACCACAATTCTGCCACTGTCTCCTACTCTCGGAAGGCTGCAGCCTGTTCAAAGCTAACATACCACAAGTGCAGGAAAAGTGCGATGGAAATGGGCATGAGTTGAGAAGGAGAACCACGAGCAGCGCATACACTTTGGTGTAAGAATATTGTGTAACATAATAGATTAATTTCTTTACACTGCTGTGGGAAATTTTTGTCTAGCCTGGAATAACTGTGCTAAGGCAAGCCAGAAAAAAATTCCCAGAAAATAGTTACAGCTGCAGCAACATTTGACCTTGTAGCTGGGGAAAGGCTGCAGCCAGGCTGATTAAGAGAGAAGGCATCAGGGAAGTGCTGCTCCACACTCATACTTTCAGATGTCAGCAAAAAAGCTGAGCTGCAAGCACGCAACCCAAACAATATATGAAGCATCAAGTTAAAAAGAAACTACACCAACTAGAAATTTTTTTCTGAATCGTATCTGTGTCTAATTGAAAGACTATACACAAAACAAGACTAGCCTCTGATATTCTTTAGAATGAGACTTGAAAAGGACCTCAGTCTGCCAGGACCAAACTCAGAGGACCTGACAGACAGGCAAGTGGCTGCAGACACCACAGCCACCAACCATGCTCTGGTAGGGCATAACACTTTATGCAGCCACTCCCAGTTCAATGTAATTGATCTAGAGCTGAGACACTTCCAGAGAGAGACGGTGGATTTGAGTTAACACTTTGACTCAACTTACAACCAAGCAACGCTATGAGAAGTAGAATAAAAACATTTCCAAATTTTGCCTGTTGAGTGTGTTACTCACCACTTGCTCTTTCCAGAGGGGCTTCTGCTCACTTTCCATAGACCCCAAAAGATGTCAGGGGCATACGCTAAAGATTAAGCTGATCCTGAAACTAGAGCTGCTTCTTTTGGTAAGGAGATATATGAGACTCGGTAATCAAACATATCCAAGGTCAAATTCATCCTTGGCTTCGATCTTCAACCTCCCTCCATGTATATCTGTATACATCATGTAAACTGTTTACTGCATCCGAACTAAAGGAAAACAGTTCTCTGTTCCCCCCAAGACTTTTGTCATGCTAATGTGGCCTATATGTGACCTGCATACTTCCTACCAGCCTAGGAGGGATCTGATGTTAACAAACAATAAAGCAGTAGCTCCTATTTCAGTCCTGTAGCCATACGAAGATGCTGTGTAAAGCAGATGTCTTGGTAATGCTATGCACATTTTAAAGGTCTGGAAATGCTGCTGTTGTGGGGAGTTTTTTCTTGCTCATATAGCCTTGCTCCTATTCTTGTGCATTCATTAACTAGGAAGCAGCTGTAAGAGGATGCAGCTTTGGTGTTCTGCCAACCTGCCAACTGCATGCAGTATTTCATGAGAGAAATAGAAGTGTGATACAAAAAAAAGTAAATACTGTCTATAAGGATGTGGAAACTGTGTTTTATTTTACTCATGTACCCTTTCCTTGGCTCTCAGTGCTATCTAAGGTTCAGATAAAATGACTGGAATCCTTCAGGAGTGGGGTGGGGGTTACATTTTGGGGTTTTTTTTAATCGGACATGTAAATAGTGGAAGCATCAGCCTTGCCATTTCCTAGTTTTGCTACAGAATCTAGAGTATAACTCAGCGGAGCTATGCTGATAGATCTTAATTTATAATTGGAAAGGTAGAAGATCTGATTTAGGTTTTTTTTAACTGAAAAAGCATTTCTATAAAATGCTATAATGATGATTTTAAATAGAAAAAAACCCCACTTTGTAATCTTTTGACACTATCACGCTGGCCATAGATTACTTATTTATCATGTAAAGTGAAAAGCAGAAACAAACTCTTTAACTAAAAAAATACAACCACATTTCAGTACTTTTCCCCATAAAGAAGCAAACATTACAGCTCTTTTTCCTAGTGTTACACATTGTTTATGCAATTCTTTCATCCATTTGCCAGATCATTATCCTTTGAGGCTGCTTCCCTTATAGCCAATCCTGTGTGTTCAGAAGGACAACTGCAGTCCTGCAGTACACTGACTTTTGCTGCTCCTCTATATAAACTAATGAGTATTTAGCTTTTCATCTGCTTTATTCTTTCCTTTTTATTTCTTGAGAGGTCTCAACCAACATGGTTATTTACTCCTTTTCAAAAGCATCCAAAGAGAATTACTTTTTTTCTTTCGTAGCTGTTGAACGTTTTGCTAGCTTTGCAGGTCTTCAGTGACTGTTATGGATTGTTCAAATGATAACTTCTTTTGACAGTTTAATATATGACTCTGAATTTTCTTTTTGCTTCATGTAGATACGTTCTGTACCTGCATGAAACAAAGAGGCACTTAAAGCTAGTAAGTGAGGGTCCTTCCAAAAAACCTCAAATATTCATCTACCAACAAAAAGTTTCAGGAACCCATTAAACTGTTCTGTTTGAGCAGGATCAGGCAGAAGAGAATAAAAATGTAATGGTTTTGTTTATTCCCTGAGTCTGCTTACATTGTTTAGGCAAGAAACAAGGAGTGTGAGACTGGCAAGAAAGGAGGAGTGAACACAGGTTCACACAGCCCATGTATGCTCTAAGGGCAAACCATTATCATCTTCAGTCTGGCAGAAGCACTTGGGAATGCAGCTTTCAAATATCAAATTAGGAACAGAGTCGTCACCTTTGGAGAAGGGCCAGAGTCGTTCACTCTAATGGTTTTAAGACATCTCAATTTAAGCTTTTGAATTTTTTTATAATGTCTGAGATGATATCCATATTTCTTAGCTAAAACTGGTACTACTTCTCTGTCAAAGAGGGTTTCCATTTTGAAATAACGTCTTTGGATTTCATAGATATTTTTTATTTCTGAAATGTCAGGCACTGTTTACTTTTTGCCTTAAATCCATTCACTGTTTGTGTAACACTAATTTGCTCATCATTCTGGAGGAAAGATCACAGCACAGCACTGAAACAGGTGCGGTGATTTTAATACCACCGAACGTGCATGGTTTGACTGCAAATTGAACTGATTTTTTCTTCCTGCTCCAATCTTGGGAGCAGAGCCCACTTTAGCATGTTGACAAGCGCAGAAGTGTACCAGGATGTAAGCAGGCTGCATTTGCCATCCACACCGCAATCTGTGCTGAGGAGAGCTAGCATATGGGATTTGCCTTTCAGGACTTCCCATTTCTGAAGGGTTCATCAGGGCCACTGGAAAAAAAAGAACCAGATGCGATAAAAACTCTGTAATAATTGCTTGATAATTTTCCAGTTCTGAATCCTACAGTGCAATTTATTGACACAAGCACCAGGCATCTCTTCCTTCCCTTGTGCTGAACCAGCAATCTGGCAGTCTTCCCAATTTTTTACTGTTCTTATTGGAGTGAGGTTTGCTGAGAGAGAGGGAGGGAGGGAAGGATTAACAGCATTTCTGGAAATGCACAGATTTCGTGATATTCAGGGCTGGTTTATATTCATCTCTCCCACTTCAACTTCCATGCACATCCTGTATTGGCTGTTGCTGTTAGAGTCTAATCCTAAAGTAACCATTTTTCCAGAATACTACTGGTTAGTATTCTAGAACTGGAATAGAGGTTTATTTGGTGCCTTAATTACATATAAGTAACTTACAGCAGGGAACTTGATCTGTCTGACTGACTATTTAAGTGGTTATAAGGTTCAGTGTAACACCTACGTGCTACCCAGTCCCCTGGAAGAAGAAAAAAACCCAACATACGGAAAATGCAGAGCAGCAATGCAGAATTATAAAGCTTAAATGGCTGTCAATTAATACGCTGATCTCTACAGTGATGGGTATGTTGGCATAACAGACATGGTGCAACTCCGACTTCGAAGAAACCTAAGACAACGCAGGGCAACCTTTTATTACTGGACCTGAAGAACAGCAGAAAGCTTTGTCAAAGTCTCACTGAAATCCATACTCTCAAAACAGAAACTATAGAATCAGTTAAGGATTTTGGTGATGATCTGTCCTACGAGGCTGTGAGAGGGAGGGGTCTTCCATGGCTACAGCACCCCTCTTGTGTAATCACATGCTGTTGAACACCACACACACAAAGAATGCTATTTCTTTTCCATTTTTCTTAAACAGGTAAACAACTTTTTTCTTCCATCCCTGTTTTTGTTTGATTTTGAGATACAGATATATAGCCAGTTCTCACTTTCTTTGGATGTTTATAGTCCTGTTGTTTTTGTTCTCTTGTATGCACTGATGAGCTTATGTATAGTGCTTCATTTCCTGTACTGTACAGCCGAGATAAACCAGAAGGGATAAATTAAGAATCAGGAAAGACCTAAGCATAAACTATGCCTCCTCATCTGGAAGGAGACTTCTCACAGATGACTCCATTACAAGATGATCACTGGTAACAAGCAAGGTTTCCCAGATGGCACAAAGGACACTATCTGCAGCCACACTTAAAAATTTTACAACACTACAACAACACAGGCCAGCACCGGTTTCTCATAAGAATTTCATTTTCTTTTGCTGAAAATTTACTGGAACCTATGTAGTAGCTTGTGTAGTTGAGAGCCTATAAACCAAAAGGAAAAAACAAAACAAAACAAAAAAACACAAGCAAAACAAAACAAAAAAAAAACCCAAAAATCACACAAAAAAACCCCAACAAGAAGAAGAAAGCTGGCATTACCTTTTGTTTCATTTTGTGTTTCACTCTTATTTTCACTTGTTCTCACAGTTGAGGGCTCACTTCCATCACAGACCTAAGAAAGGAACAATAAATATGCACGCCTATAAAAACCAAATGCATGGTTGTAGAAACTCCATTGACTCTGTGTAGCATTAAAACACACACTCCTGAAATTCAAAAGCATGCAGAAGCACACCTGTGTGTTTCAGTAGAAAACCTTTTGCCAGTGTCTAAGGGGATCTGAAATCTAGGTAATTAAAAAAGAAGTAATTAAATCTATTCACTCCTCTTCAAAAAAGGATGAGTGCAAGACTTAATTTTCCAGAGTTGCAAAGAATAAGAAAACGTATTATTTGACCTGAAGCCATACTTTGCACTGGAAAAGATACAGAAAGAGAATCTGGAGGAGACATTTTGACTTAGTCCAAATTCCTTCCTCTTGCAAAATCTCACATGGTTGCCTGCCCTACAGAACAACCCCATCCCTTTTGCAGGGCAGTCTAACATTAATATTTGTGTTTACAGCTTAGATTCCCAACAGCAAAACTAGGACACTTTGAAGAGACAACAAAACAGGAAAGGATTTGAACCGTCTTCTCCTTTCTGCAATGCTGCAGTACCCAGTCTCAAAAAATTTCTCATATTCCACGAACTGGATGACATCTACTATGGAAAAAATATTTCATAACGTATAGAAAATCTATACCCATATATATATATGTATGGGTGTATATAGAAAGATATAATTTGTGTGTAAAAACATATGGGTCTACCCACATATTATTTTTATTAACTTTTTGGCAGCTCAGATACACAATGAATGTTTAGTACTCTGGATTTTTAATTGTATCTTACTCAAGCACTGCATAGCTCCATACTTGTGGAGAAAAAAATAATCAAGTTTTAGAGATTTTTCTTAGCAACACAAACCTGTGTATTTACTTTTTTTTTTTTTTTTTACATCAGGGATCTTGAGATGTGGAAGAAGATAGCATGACTGCCCAGAAAATTATCACAGTTTCACAGAGCAGTAGAAGCAGACTGGGAAGCCATCAAGGTACCAAAAGTGTAGCTTCTCTTTGGGAATATGGCAGGAAATTTAGTAGAAACATCAACACAATTGTGCCGATGCAAAACATCAACACTATTGTTTTACCTTTCCTCCTGCTTTCCTCCAGGTGAAGGGAGGTTACAGGATTTTTGGAGGCTATTATTAAACCGGAATGACTTCATACGGCTGCAGATGGCTTCGTCTCTTTTGTTACAAAAAAAGCTTTCAAATAATGGGAGAGTAACAAAGCGCTGAGACAAGTTACCTAGGGAGGCTGCAGGAGCTTCTTCACTACAGGCTTTCTGTGACAGATTAGATGAATAACCACAAGCAACGATTTCTGAATAATTATCTTGCTTGGGAGGAAGGAATGCAGTGTAGGTTTGAAGGCCTACATTTGTATTAGTTTCTTTCAGTCAAGGAGACAGGCTTAGAAGGATTCTTTTTTTCCCCAGTTATTTCTATATTTAATAAATATTCTAACTTTCTGTTTTATACACCTTAAAGGGCTACAATAATTTGTCTGTTTGCATTACTGCTCACTGCTGTCATCAATATCAAAACATGTAGTTTAAGAGACACAGAAGTCTACTGAACACCGTGACATACGATTTTCAAACATTACAATGCATAGCTTAAATACAAGAACACGAGTATTTCTTGAGCTTTACTGAAATAACATACTTGAAAGGGAAATTATACTGCTTTAAGCCCCAGGATATTTTATTTCTATTGCTTTGCTATTATATCTTGTAATTTTTAGGTGTAGTCAATTCCAAATCAGATCCCAGAAAGCTTTTATGGAATTAATATCCCTTCTGCAACCACATGCAAAGCAGAACAGTGAAAGGGAAGTTGTGCCTCCAGAAAATACATTTGAGCTTGCAAACTCTGCCTCACAACATTTTGCCTCTACTGAATTTGAAAGGAGTTGGCAAAGGAGAGGAAGCTGTTGGGAGAAGGAGGAAGTTAAATCCCCTCAAAATTCGCCATGCTTTCCACCGCGGCTACCATTGCACTGAATGGTGGCAGCAGCGGCGCGAAGGAGGGACGGGGCTGAGGTCAGGTAAGGTAGCTGTGCACTTTCATCAGGTGGGTCTTCTTATGACTGAAGATCTCGTTGCTTTTGGGGAGCAAAGAAGAAACATATACTTCTCCACAGGAGAGGAATTCTAATTATAGCCCCCATTTCCCTCCTTCCCCTTTCCTGAGTATGGGAGAGAAACTCTCCAGTTTGGTATCCCGTGAGAGGAGACAGGGACCCTTCAGGATCTGTCAGAGCAACTTCCCATACACAGTTTAATGGCACGCATAGGCCCTGGGAATTAGAACAGGGTCTAAGCCCCCATCTGACAGGCACAAAGACCTAGCCAAAATAGAGCAGGTTAGGTTGCTGTTCCTTTATTTTCCTTTTTAAAAAAGAAAAAGAAACAATAGCATCAGTAAGTAAGAGGTACTGCCCCCTATCCGGCAGACCTCCCACTGATGGCTGCAGGGCACTACCACCCAGAGACCTAAGTGGGCATTTGGTAGCTCTTGGGGTAATTATTTTCATGAGTTTTGCACCTGCGTTCAAATTAATTCAGATTAATATCTTGACCATGGAGTGGTTGTTTTATTAATCACCTTTAAGTAATACAAGGCCAATACACATACTTCTTTCTACATAATAAAATTGTTTAATGCAATGTCAAGTCTGGACCAACGCTATTCCCATAAATTCCATAAAAAATTCCCTTGGAAATCAGTGAAAAGTTAGACACAAATCTTCTGGAAACACTCCTTTTATGTCCGTGCATCTCTCTCCTCTCCCCCGACCCTTACATGTCCCTCTTTTTTCTCTGACAGAACCAAACAAAATGACAGACAGGAACTTACTTTTCCCTTTGAGTCATTTTGTACCCTGAAGATATCTCTGACATCAGGAATCTGGTGCTGCTTGTTTTTTTTCCTCATGGTTTGCGTGACGGTCTCTACGCGCTTTTCAACCGCTGCCTTCTGGGTTCGGGTCAGCGTGGACAGAAACACCACGCTTTCCAGGGAGTCACCAGAGCTCTCGCCAAACAGATTTGACAGACCTGCCTCCTTCAGCCATTCTTCTTCCAGTTCTCCCTCTGAGCAAGGCAATGAGAAAAAGGCATAAACGTTGGCTTTCAAGTACTGTTAAGAACACTGAATGTTAACAATGTGAAATAGTTAATGCAGCTCACAGGGAAAGTACCAAAAGGATACACAATTAAGAACACTTACTTACATTATCATGACTTGGAAAAAAGCTATTTTTTAAGAGCTTCAAAAGGGTTAACATATTATATCAAAGCTTTTAAAATAGTTAATCCAATACAGATTGCTATAGGGCAATCCTTATTATAATCTACAGCACTTCTATTAAATCATATACCATTTTATAAATGTACCTAGATATAAATGTCTACGGGGAAGTCTGCAAGTTTCAGATCATTGATGCTTCAATGATTTTTAGTTCAATCCTCAATTTCTTTACCTCCTTTACTGATACGGTTCTGCCCACTTTTCTTGATACATTAATCCTACAGATCTCCACTAGCTCGATTTAATGAAGGACAAACCAGACTCCAGGAGTCACCTTAATGCTATTTTTAATCAGTTCTTATGACATGGTCTGCAGCCTGCTGACAGCTCGCAAAACAATTGTTGCTTTAGTCTTATTGCTGATAAAGTATCCTTTATTGACAGATCACTGCACATGAAAGAGGAGAAAGCTATTAAATACTGTCATCGATGGCAAAACTTCTGCTTCTGAAATCCGTATCTCTCTAATGATACTTTCTTTAAAAAGTTAAGTTCTGTCCATAGCAGCCGAGCTTGTGCTGCGCACCAACAACCCTCTCAAACATTCAAGCAACATTTCCATTTATCCAATATTTAAAAGTACTCCAAAGCTGACATGTCGATTTCACTATTGACTGTGGTTTCCCACAGTGCCATGTGCACATCCAAGTGGGCACCTGAATATAAACAGCATTCAGAAAACAGACACAAAATTGTAAGTATGAATTTTGTTATGGCTGCACAGCCAAACACCGCGCCTCTGACAAAACTCTCCCACGTTTTGTTATTAGGGCTGGAAAGATGGGCTACACCCCTTCTCCAGAGCAGATGTGAGCAAGGTCTGTCTCCTCACTCACCTTCCTGCCTTTGCATGGCCATGTCTCAAACAAACCCTGGCTCAGGGAGGCACACCAGCCAGATGCAGTGTCCCACACATTCAGCAGTACTCATACCCAAGCTGGGTGCTGCACATTAGGCAAGGTGTGGGGCAGAGCAAAATCTACTCAAGCTGATCAACTCAAATGAGTTGATTCACTTGGGCTTCATGCCAGAGTCAGCAGCTCGAGCTGGAGCAGTAACTAGAGGGAAGAAGGGAAGAAGGATATATAACTTGAAATAAGGAAGTGGTGGGGTTTAGAGTGCAGAGCCTGAAGGCACAGCAGCATCAGTGAGCTGGAGTAAAAGACGAGGCCCCTGCTCTGCACAATGATGGGCTCTGTGGCTCTGCAGACAGCCACACAGCTCTGTCAGATGCCCTGCTCCCCAGGCATGTGGACTCGGAGCCTTGCTGCTTTCTCCAGAAGCCACTTTGCTACCCTCTTCAGAGCACTTGTAAATAGTGGTGATGTTTCAAAATGCCAAGGGATACAGAAGTGCAAATCGCTTTGAAAGCTAATGGACTACGTCATCTCACTCATGGAGAGGGCGCACCAAAATGCAAACCTCAGCGTTTTCATTTACTGAGACTGTGAGCCTCCTGTAAGAATGGGAGAGAAGCAAATACTGTTAAAAAATTATTTTTGAGAGTACAGAATTAAGGACATTACTCCTCTTTTGTCTGGCAGGACAAGAAAAATAAAGAAATTGCATGACTTCTTCTAAGACCATGCCCTCAGGAGTGGCCTATAATGGATGCTTCTGAGAAACACAAATAATACAACTGAACAGTCACAATAGTTACAAGTGTAGAAAGTTACTCACTAAACTTAAACCGGTTAATCATTGGCTTGTCTTCTAAAGCGTGAGGTTTCTATCCACAATAGCTACAATAACAAACAACATACACAAAGAGTGAAAGGGTAAGTTAGTTTAACAGCAAACTGCAAATAAAGCTTCAATTGTTGCGATTTGCAAGTACAGGCACCTTTCTGATGTTGTGCAAATACAATTTAAAGGAAAACCAGCCTGTTACTTCTCTCCGATACAATTCTCTTTCAGGGCACTGCCTGTTTCTGGTGATACACATCAGAAGCAACACAATTTTCAAAGTGGATATTCAGCAGAGTGACCTCCTTCTTGATTTAAGTATGTTTGATCAGTGCCATCTCTTGACATAAGACTTAAAGAAAAATCCCTAAATCAGCAAACTGATGATCATTCACAAGAACAGATTTCATTACCATCTGGCTCTTTCACGACAAGTGCTACTCGTTCCTCATGATTATTTCCTCTGGTTTCATGGATGTTTTCAAGTTCTTTCCAGTAGTCATCCATAGACAGTTCATCTAAGGAGTCCTGGGATCCTGCACGGTCAAACGATGCTCCATCAGGGGTTTTCTTGGAATGGTCATGGTTCATCGTATACTGGCCAGAACGACGGCTATAAACATAAATCAAAAAGCAATTCTTGGTTAGCATTTTAAAACATAGGATATATTAATATCTGTGAAGGCAGTTAGTGATGATTTCTGTCAAAGTATCAAAGAAAACTACTGTCAACAAGCAAACCAATAAATTAAAAATTACTTTTAATATCTGGAATATATTCTTAATTTAACATTTCTACTATACATATCTCCCAATCTAGAATGGAACAGGAGTCTGTATTAAAGAGGAAATAATGAATCCAAGTTGTCATTTACAAGGAATTCAACTCACAACAGTCAGTTCCACAAACTTCATGGTACATATATTCCTAGTATCACCATTCATAAAGAATTTTTAGAAAGTGCCTTTCTGCCTGAGTAAATTGTTATGGCTTGATAGTACTCAAACTTTTTTCCTTTGCTACTCTGCTTTTATTTTTTATAAATGTTTAGTCTGGTACCTATGACCTTAATCACAGCTGGGAAAGGACAAAGTAGAATTATTGAAATTAACAGCTTGTGAAGCAGACAAGTAAGTCCAAATGTTTAATAAAGGCCACTATTTGTTTCTATCTTGCTTACCATTTCTATAGTTCGAGTTACTAGTTTTTTGTTTACTCTGCCAAATGGATGTTGCTAAGGCTTTCAACAAGGATCTTTCATCTTAAGTACAGCTGCAACTAGAAAGAAGAAACCAACAAGCTGAAACCTCTAGGTCTCATCTTGACCTAAGTCATTGGCAAAAAATTACCACTTACCTACCTAAGAATTCCTCTTAAAAAGTGCAAAAGTTATAGCAATGTCATTGAAGTTACAGGTCATCCCTATAGTTGAATATACCAAATCAAAAGCCACAAACTGATCCAGAGTATCAGAAAGAGGACAGGGATTACAGGAGTAGCAACCTCATCTAACTTCAGAGTTGGTCCTACTTTGAGTGGGAGGCAGATTGGACACGATGATCTGCAGTGGCCCTTTCTACACTAAGCTACACTACTGTTATGACAGCATATCAAAATTCTTCCTTATATTAAAAAATATGAAGTTCTTAACATTTCACTAACAGTTTCAGATGTCCTTTATGTCTGAATTTGAATCCATATTCTAAAAAAGGAGGCACGGTTTGGGGTTAAGTAATAAATATTACTTATTAAGAGAGAAAAAGATACCAAAGATCAAGCATTGTGGATTTATCACAATGTAAACACAGTAAATTAAGTCCTACCTTCCCATTTGGCTGACTTTGCAAGTTTATCTAGAATTAAAACACCACCACCTCGTCCTTACATTTTATCTTGGGACAACTAACCCTTGTTAGCTGCCCCTAAGTAAAAAAAGCCATACCTTTCTCTCTGAAGATAAGCCCCTTGTGCGTCCAAGTCACAAATCCTTTCACGCCATATGTGCTTGGTTCTCTGATAAGAAATACTAACTATATGGACTTTGCCTTTAAAGGTAAAGAGTCTTATGGAAGGGCTCCGAGTTTCCACCTGCCCTGCCTCTCTGCTCCAGGTACAAGTTAATAAATGACAATGAATTACCAAGCTAATATGCACCCCAACACCATTCCTTAACCTTCCCTTATTTGAAAGCCCAGGAAACAAAATATACAAAGGAGTATTTAGCTTCTGCATCAATGGCAATAACAACGTCATGATAGTAGTGCATGTTACCCAATAAATACAATCCCTCATGTAGCTACCTTGTCTCTTAAACTTCTCCTGACAGCCGTGTCCTGTGCGTGACCTGTGCTGCTCGTGAATCCAACACTAATCACTGCAGAAAGGTGTTCATGGAGCCACATCAGAAGCGTCCCCAGCAGCTGACGTCAGTGACGAAGCAGGTCAGGCTTCCCAGCCCTTGCCCAGGCTTCCCTCCTTCTGCAGCCGAAGGTGCTGGGAGCGGGCTGGGTCCCCCTCTCAGAAACAGACTCTGTACACTTGAACTGCAGCCGGAGTGAGGTCAGATTTCATATTATCGCCCCTGGGTTTAACTCCGCGGAGCTGCTCGGCAGCTCTTCGGTGGCCTTTCACCTTTGGAACAACCTGCTCTCACTGACCCACCTCAGCTGAAATTTAACCACTGCAGCACACCATGCAAAAGATAAAACCAACAGGCTGAATATGATAAAAGCACTCTTGTCCTTCCAAAAAAGCCAGCTCCTTGCCTTCCCCAGACTAAGTCCTGTCTCAGAGAAGAGAAGTCTGTGCCCTGAAATGCACAGCTGATTCTTGGCACACAGAACTTAAGGCGTTTTTCAGGGTCCTTTGAGCATTTGCTGTACATTAAAAACACTCCATTAACTCTCAGAGACTGTGCCCTACCCTTCAATCAATCACCGGTCACAGGCCTGCTCCACTCCACCAAACACAAGCTGCCTTTCTTGTCAGGCTCTTCCCAGCCCGACCTGTCCATCTCTCATTAATGAACCAATACAGCATCTCCCAACTTTGAGTGGGCAGTAACGCCACTTCTACTCATGAAAGCCCTCCGAGAAGGACATGAAGGGACAGAGGAACCTTCCAATAAATATTTACACAGAAACCTCTCCACTCTGCTGTGAATCTCTACCTCAAAACCCATGTTGCCTGAGGCCCCTTTGCAGCTCCAGTGCCGGCCGGCAGCACTCGGGCTCCTCAGTCACTGCCACACTGCTTCCGCTCCACTCACCCGTTACTTGTCTTCCCTCACTGGACTCGAGCGACCCTCCTGTCCCCAGTTTCTGCTGGGGAAAACTGCAAAACCAGGGAAGACTGCAAAGCCTTTCAAAGCCACCTGCATTTGCGCACGTCCACAATTCACATTGCTATGGGCTAGGACAGAGAGAGGCTCAGGCTGGGAAAGAACAACTGCTAAAACTTTAGGTGACTGAGCAGCTCAGATCTGATTTTCACTTCACTTGGTTCAAAGTTTCTCGCTTTGCACACCCCACCAGAGAAAGATGCTAGTGAAGTAGTATTTGGTGCATAATCCGCATCAGCAGTGGCTCCTGGCATCCTCATCTCTGTCCCTCCAAAGAACCCCTGTGCACAAAGAGGCACAAACAAAAAAGACCCTTTAAGGATAATGAGGACAGTCTTGATACCATAGGGTTGGTGTAGATGAGAAAAGAAAAAGCGTTTTTTAAAAAAATCACAGCATAGGGAAAAAATAGGTTGTATTTAAAATTTTCAGGTTTAGGTATCTGTTGACAAGACCAAGAGCACAGGATTTCTGCTGTGACCTTCCACTAAATCCAGTCCTTCTCCGAACATATGCTTAGTAAGCACTAGTTGCCTATCATGCAATAAAACATACAGGTGGGAACAAGTTAAGGCCAAGAAAAAAGAGAGGAGAAAGGGAAAAGCAATCAATCTCAGTAATAATACTTTAAGGAATTTGGAAGAAAGATATGTTTTTAAAAATTATTAATCCCACATTCACAGAAAGACTCATTAAAAAAACAGTCTTACAAAAGTATTTCAAATACCTCGTGTTGCAAGCTTTAAAATTTTGTAGAAGTCAGCTTTGCAAAAAAACTATCAGTAGGAAAAAGCACAGTTCATTACAAATAAAGCTACTGCTGTGGTTGCAGAAAACAGGTTACTTCTCCAGCACATTCTTAAGTTTTTAGGTGTTCAGTTTTTCTGTGTAAAATTTGAAAAATGCAGCTGCTTTTCACAAGTATCTTCAAGGAGACCTCCTCCCCCAGAAAATGTAAGCTACTGCTAACATATACAGTCACTTAAAGTAATTTTCAAACACTACTCATCTACCCTTTCAGATTACTAAATGATAAGTTTAGTCTCCAGCAGTTTTTTTCCCCCCTCAGAAAACTCATATTTCCATTAAGATCTTCACTAACAACACTCAAACTCTATTAAAATCTTATTAACATCTATTTCCAATCATTAGTAAAGAGTTTACTCTTCAAATAGCTTTCCAGGGAGCAGTGCAATAGTCTCGTTTCCAAATTACACAGTCAGTTCTGACCTCTGATATTCAGACATGTGCCCTTTGCAGCCAATGAGATTTTTGCCTATTTATGCCAGTAGAAAACTGAGCCCTCAGATATAAAACCCATTCTTCAATATAGTTATTGCAGCCTCTTACCAGAGTTAATCTTCTTGTCCCACCCACCGGACATGCATTTATTTATTAGAAACATCAAGGATGCAAGACGAAGCACTCCAGCTCTTCCAGAAGGGAGCCATTAAAAACAATTCTTGTAATGAACACCATTCCTTACATTTACAAGGAAAGAAACCAGACTTGGGTTAAGCCACTAAGCACTGACGAGCTTCACATTGTGGCAAGTACTTAAGGCAGAAGAACTGTGCACAAATATTTTCTTCAACCTTTCCTTTTGTGACCAACTATGTCCTTTCTCAGCCTGTAAGAAAATATGACTCTTCCCATTAATCATTGTTTTACACCATAATAAAACTGTGCTTTTTTTCAGGTTCTGTCAGCCTGATTTTGATTTCATCAGTAGTCACTTTATACTAGTCCAGGTGTCTTTATTCCTTATTTTCTTTCCTGTGAAATCTAAATCTCCTTGTCTGTTCCAATGCTTTTTAGCAGTTCATAACTGATATTTGTCATGTGTAAACTAGAGCAGCTAGAGATTAATCAGTTAGTTAGTAAGGTGTACTTTAACTGGCATTTCAGTTATATTCAGTTTGCAAAAAGTTAATTTTGCCTTTACTTCCATTTTTCTCACTCAAGGATTAAGGACTATGTTGTGTTTTAAAACAGTGAGTGATGAGAAGAAGATAATCTTTGTCAGTTCCATAGTGCTAGCCACTAATTTTGGATCTGAATATGATCTTTCTACATTGCTATACAAACGTCACAATTGTATGGTATCCTAATATACTATATATATGGCTCTGCATCTATTAGATGTGTAAATATACTGAAAAGCAGAAATACTAAATGCAAGGATCTCCATGGTCGTAACAACTAAGGAATGTAAATACGCTGTTGAACTAAGCATAATAGATTAACACTGCTGAAAGAGGAGTGAAGTTCCTCTAACAGGATTATTGCAGGAGAGCTCACCAGCTCCAGGAAAGGACGAAGTCCAGCTACTAAATACTGTACGAACATAAAGCAAAAAGACACGACTCTCTATAATTTGTTATCTTCTACCCGAAAAAAAATGCAACAATGGATGAAATTTAAGTGAAAGGGAGGAGTGGAAAACACCTCTTCTACCTACACATTAGGAATTTCTGTACAGGGTACTTTTTTCCAGCCACTTTTGCCAAATTTTGGAATTCAAAATTCAGGCCTGGATCTTTCCTGAATAAAAAATGTCACAACTATAAAAAGTGTCACAAGTGCAAGAAGGGAAGAGGCCACCTGATTAATTACCAGGTTTAACCTTAACTAGGATTCTGCTCTTCGGTGTTAAACAAATTCAGTCCTTTTCCACAGTTGCCTAGCAAAGCCTATAGGAGTCTTAAACATTGTCTTTAAACAGGTCCCAAATTGAAGGTCAATTCAATTTTCTACAAGATCAAAAGTTTCACAAACATTTGTTTGTAACAGCCAATTTCCAACATGGAGAACAGTGCAAAAAACACATTCCATTACCAAGTGACATAATTACTTGTCAAACTGGACTATTATACCTCCTTAAGCTGTACACTGAAAATATAATCCTCATATGCTTGGCCTTAAAAGCTTCTTTAAGTAATCCTGGCTGTTAACCATTGCTATTGAGGTTCTTATACAGGCAATGTCATGAGCACTACAGCCCCTTCAGACACACTCTCTGGCACCCCAATAACCCAGCACTTTACTTCCAGAGTGACATAAAATGACAAAGACATAGCTGACTACAGCTACATTACAGCATCAAGTTCCGAAATGCCCATGCAAAGGGAGTCTCACTCCCAAAGTGTTTGGCCATTTACGTAAAAGCTATTAGTAGTATTATTGCATCCATACCTCAGCCGATACTAGGGCTCACTGATGCTGAGCATCATA